>OY744615.1:12124614-12527114 GCA_963556255.1 Allolobophora icterica | reverse complement strand
CGTCATCATCACCCGTCCTCCGCTGTTGAGGCAGAGGAACAGACTCCGACCACGTAGAGCCAATCGACATCACATATATCAGACTATTCCATCGACGACCAAAGCCTCCACTTCTCCGCTTCCGTCCCAGTCCCACTGCGTCCCAGTCCCAGTCCCAGTCCCACTGCTTCCATCCACTGACCCTTTCCGAAAAACCCAATCTCCTACCACATCCAAGACTTTTCATTCTACCTACTACAGTAACTATGACGACCACGTTATGCACTTCGGTTCCCACAATAGCTGCGTTGACGATGATAACTATTCTCATGATGGTTGCTATGGTAACTGCGGCAGCAGCAGAAAATGAGTTGCCTCTGGTGATTGAACGCAGTGGTTACTGTGGTAAGCACTGACGAATTTTTAGAGATGGCTTTAAAGACATACAGCAATAGATTTTATAGATATTTTTAAGATGGCTTGAATGAGCTCTGAACTTACCTCTGGTTCAGATTAACAACGACTTTGAACTGAAAACGCCTCTGAAGCTTTAGTAATTTATGCAAATCAGAAATGCTATTGTGCTCATGTACATGTATTTTGTGATCTATCCAACCTACATGTACGTTCTAACTGTGCCTTAAGCTTGTTATTAGGACACTGTTACTATGACTATTATAACAATTATTGTTCTATCGTTATAATTATTGCTATTATTATTATTATTATTATTATTATTATTATTATTATTATTATTATTATTATTATTATTATTATTATTATTATTATTATTATTATTATTATTATTATCATTATTATTATTATTATTATTATTATTTATCAACAGGAACATCCTCATTACCTTATTCACTGGTTTCACTTTACTATGTACTACTGCAATGGAAAGTGTCACCTAAATCTTGTAGTAATAAAATAAATAAATTGGGCAATGTAATAATATTTTGGCACACATTAAATCAATCGCTTTAAGACCCAAGGAATGTTTCGCTACCATCAATAGATGTCTTCTATGTCACTAGAACGGCCTTTCCAGATTAAGTTATAAATTTATGTGACACCTGTACAGGTTTCCGTTTAAGTTGTGTAGAACGCAGTCGCTTGAATTCGAAATAAACATCATCCATAAAATAGTTTCAGTGATTGTCTTCGCCGTAAGTGAAATCGTAATAAGCTTAATATCAGTCTTTTTCTCAAGACCTTAAACCTCAAGACTAGGACAAAGACTTTGAACGTCAAGACCAAGACTTTTGGTCTCAAGACCAAGACTAAGACTTCTAAAAACGAACTCAAGTGCACTGGAGACCAGGACCTTGGTCTCGAGGACAACAACACTGAATAATATGTAATGTCGTAAAGTAAGTTTGATACCAATACGACATAAGGAGCGTCTTCCACAAGGAAACGTAAGTGAAGACGCTGTTTTAGATTGTCGTGCATCTGATCTGGAACTCTTTGGGACCACAAGGAGAAGACGCGTTTGATGCATTGGCCAGGTCCTTGATTGGTAAACACAGCCTAACGTTGCCTCCTCTGGGTTCTGAATCCAACACTGGAGACTCGGAGGACCCCGCAGGGAATTGGTAGGCGGTTATCGACCGTAGACAAGCGGAGACAGCCCGTCGAGGAACGACGTCTGGTCGATCGAGAATACGGTATTTGGCTTTTTGCACGGAGTGCTGGATCTCCGGCAAGAACGTATCCGGCTGTGGTACTGTGGGTGGTTCCAATCCTTGTGCTTCGGCTGTTGCTGGTCGTGCGTTGAGGTCCCTCTGTCCCTGCGCGTAGAGGGACTGTATCGATCGACGCCTCCATCGAGAACTCTTCAGACTCCGGTCAATCCGAAACACATACAGTGACGCCGCCGCCGCTGTAGCGCCATCTATTCATGAGCAAAAAATACACTCAAATAATCGTCGTCGTCATCATCAAAATCATAGTTGTTATCATATTTTAACTCTTAATCAATCCAATATTAAAATTCAAAGTTAGGTAATTGATAAGTATTGGTAATATTAGAGAGAATGCCACCGATCGAAGATTGGGTGATTTGGAGTTGAATACCTACCAGTTCTACCAAGATCAGGCCGTATCATGGGATCCGTTGACCAAGATCATTGAACAGCAAGAGCACCAATGGTAGTGCATATTGCTCAAGCCCTGCGACTTTACAACAGGCACCCCCAAATCAAAAGATGAGCGGTCTGCCTGGTATATAATTTTAATGGCTATTCGGCTCAGTGTAACATAGCTCTGCAGTCCATATTACTCAACAGACCAGCTTCAAAGTTTACATTTATTACTGGCTGAGAAATTTCCTAAATGTGACGCAATAAAAACTTTTATTACATTTAGTCAAAACATGGCATGACTGCTGTGAAGATATTTACCATTTCTGCGAGTTTCACATTCGACCAAATCACCGTTTCTTTCGTTCTGTCTTGAGCTGAAGTGGAGTGGAAACGAAGAACTGGAAATAAAAAGAAGAAAATTCCTAACCATGCTTTCATGTCTCAATAATAATAATAATAATAATAATAATAATAATAATAATAATAATAATAATAATAATAATAATAATAATAATAATAATAATAATAATAATAATAATAATAATAATAATAATAATAATAATTATAATAATAATAATAATGACAATAATAATAACTAATCCTTCAGTAGGCAGTATCTTAGAGCCTGAGGGATCTCGAATACCTCGGGGGAAAATAATAATTATGTTCTCCCGAATCTTGACCAGGACGGCCACTCCAGAGTCAACATCATTAATTAGTATCTTGCACCTGAGGGATAATATATACCTCGGGTAAAAAATAATAATAATAATAATAATAACGAGGGTTAGCCGTTCCGGAAAAAACAACTAATTTAATCTCTAAGACCTTGAGGGAACGAAGTACCTCAGGGCAAAAAAAATAATCTTTATTAATTTAAACTGGCAAGGACGCAGTAAGATTACATTGAAACTAACTATCCGTCATGATTTATTTTTATTTTTGAAAGCGCTAAATTGTTGGCGTCACGGAAACTGAACTTGTCGTTTGACTATAATATTCGAGATAACAAAGTTCGTCATTATTGGTTAAGTTGATCTTTGGGGAAGGGGCGCTATGTTTACGCTTGGCACAGAGCGCAATTATGGCTTGTTACTTTCACGCTATTAGTGATGAACGCTTGCGGATGGAATACAATTCAAAGATCCTCACGTAAGTTTCTGCGGCAATGGTGAGTGATTGGTGTTCGTTCTTGTTCTTTGGTCTCCAAAATCAACTCCAATGGTTGACGACGACGATTCGGTAGATTCGATGAAAAAGCGATTTCCCGCCGTGACGGCGGCACAAGTGACGTCACCGCAGGCATCCTTCAAGACATTCTCCTGAAGGTTGTTGACCAGAGCCATCCATTGATCCAACTTTCGTTCGGCTGTCTGACGCCTGGACGATTGAAATCCATTTAAAAGTGCTTTGTCAACGCTCGGTAAGAATAAATAGCCAATTGACATTGCCAAAGTTACCATGAAACTAGCCCAAAACAATAAATTCATAAATGTGAAGCTTTCATAATGGCTCCACTTGTCTAATGGAACCACTTCGTAAATCAAGTTGTGGGGAATATCTGTTGTGCTTAATTAGTTTCCTGCTTTGGTCTATCCGCCTTCCAGTCCCTCTCATCCTAAACGAATCCATCGTCTTTTCTTCTCTCCGATCTTCTGCTTAGTTCTCACTTGTTATCTCTTAATGATCCCTCTGACACGACCTAGCGCTCGTGATACAGCTGGTGCTCTGCGGTTAGTTTTTAAGGCTTAGGCACATGCATGCCTAACCTATATAAATACTTACGTACATATATACGTATATGGGCCTACATCTGGGTCTCAATCTATCAGCATAGAGATCCATTCTCCTACAACGCTTATGCAAAAACATGTAGCGACAGTGACGTACAATTTCTACAAGGCAAAACAAGTTTTAAAATTCTAATATAGCTGCTGTAACAGATTACTTTTGACTGTTATTCATTGATCAGGCTTACATCTTGCTTTTCGGCATAGGAATAGCGAAATTTAGAAGAAAAAACATGCCAAATAATAGCCAGGTTTATAAAAGTTTTTTTGCAAAATGCATCGATTGTCACGTGTTATCATTCAAACGACCGTTCAGTTGAATAAGAAGGACGCAGATGGTTATTATCCGTGACTTCAAAGTTTAAATTGGAACGTGGACAAAGTTTATAAGGCGCAGTGTCTAAATGAAGCTGCCGTGCAAAAGACCGAGAGAATAAAGGAAGAAAGAAGAAGGACATTCGTAATGAAGGGCAAAGTATTCAAGGACAAACAACGAATCGATTCCAGGAAACGCCATCAATGTTTCCTATCGCAAATCCATCTGGTGATTGAGGGATCAGAAGAAGCGCCCGTGATAGGTCGTGCAACTGATCCGAAATGGGGTTAGAGCGGCGCAGGACCTGCTATCGGAGCGGGTGAATGTCGACCGATGGAGCTAGGAACACATCCAGTGACCTTTTATATCCGACATTAACCCCAAACAAAAGTCGAAATGGCACGACGCAATTGCAGTCACGAATTCCGATTCGGGTGTCGATAGTAGAACTCGGCGATTAGGAAGGAGGGAGAGAGGGAGAGAGAGAAAGACAGACAGACATAGACAGAGACAGAGACAGAGAGACAGACAAAGACAGAGAGACACACAGAGACACACACAGAGACATAGACAGACAGACACACAGAGAGACAGAGAGGGAGCGAGAGGGAGGGAGGGAGGGAGCGAATGAAAGCCAACGAGATCATCCGACCGATAACTCCATCAGACGATGAGAAAAGGATGTGAGAAATGGTCGTTTAAGTCAACACGCTGTGCAGCCAGATGGAAATCCGGATCCAACCAAAATAGAAAACCACTTGCAACTAAGCAGTCCCATTAGTTTGCAATTGGATAGGAAATGAGAACTTAAATTGTCTGTGTATGCGAAAGCAACAAATAAAACACAGCGTCGGAATACTTCGTTTCAAACACTGGAGAACGCATCAAAGAACATTTGCTGTTTGATGTGAACTGAAACATAGCAGATCCTGTTGGGTGAAGTCAGTGAAATATGCGTTGATCCCCAGTGCACTGCACACATTTACGGAATCATTCACGTCTGGCCGAACATGTTTTCAACAACTATCATCAATCCTGCAACGATTGCATTCATCTGTTTTGCCTCCTACTTGATTTCTGTGTAGGACTATATCCCATTCTAACCACACAGTTTACGGTCCTTCGCTCGTCTTTATTCCATTAGCCTTACTTTTACTTACAGTTCTCTGGAGTTGAGAAGGAGTTCGTGTCCCAACCAGTTTTATTAATCTCTGCTCCTTCATCATCTGTTTCTTCAGCACTTTATTTCGAATATATACCACGATGTAACTCTAATCTAATATCAGAACTTCTGTTATAATGCTCAAGTAAGTAAGTAAGTATATCTTTATTCAGTGCTTTTCTTCAGCCGGAACGGCGTTCTGGCACTTTTTTCAGGTACTAAAAATGATTTATTTATTTTGATAATAAAAACAATAATTTAGTTATTTTATTTTAATTTCAGTGTTTGAACTGTTTTCAGTGTTTATCGAGACCCCTCCCAACCTCCAATCCCGTTTTTCTCGGAATTTTAGCCCGCCCATAATTATTCCGTTCCGCAACCTATTGTTCCGTTCCGGAAACCTTTTTCCAGAAAAAAAGCACTGTCTTTATTAAACAATTGCTAATCGCACTTTGGTGTACAGACACGGAGACCAAGCTTCCAGTCGGTGGAAGCTACTCTGGAAAATCGTTGGGCAAGCCAAATTTCAAGACGATTAGCGAATACAAGACAACACAGATACAGCCAACGGAGAAAATGAGTCGCGGTCGTCGTGTCATGTATACGGCCACGATTTTGCGCTTGACTTTACCCATAAAGATATCTTATTTTGAACACATTACATTACATCAGATTATATTGGATTTGATTAGATGAGATTAATTTAGATTAATTAGATTAGACTGAACTTAGAGTAACAAGCGGCATCTTAAACCGAAGTTTTAAAAGGCTTGTATTGTCCTTCATCTTCAATCCAAATGATCCCTGTGCCCAGAAAGTCAACTTTTTGGAAAAATATTTTCTGTCGTATATTTGATTGTCTTTGATGCTATATTGTAGCAAACAGTGCTTTAATGTCATAATTATCTGAGTGAGACAGACCTTGATCTGTCGTAAAATTCAAATTTCCGTTAGTTAACGGAAAAAATTGTTTGTTTAAGAGAGCAGTCATTGTATCTGGAAGTGTTAGTCATCGAGCGTGAAACTGGTGCAGATTCTCAGTGCTGAGGTAACGAAACGTGAAATATTTCCACCTACTGCACAACAGCCCCGATACAGAACGTTTCACAAGACCAGCCAAATAGTGTAAACGCTCTCACATTTATGAGTCTCTTCACTCTTCACACCGTCGATCACTGACAAGATAACTAGTCATCTGGCATCTTGACTCAAGGAGTACAAAATAATATAAACAATGTATCATCGCAATGACAAAAGCCTTCTGGCATTAATTGTAATCGTAAACTCCAATTTCAAAAGCACTGTTCTAAGACTAAGCACAGGGCACCAGCTTAATCACAAGCGCTACGTTGTATCAGAGGGGCTGTCCAGAGAGCGATGTCCAGTGGAGAATGGAGATCCGAGTCCGGTTTCCAGAAAGACCAGAGAGAGAGGAGGCAGAGCAGCTGCTAAGTCTTGCTTTTTAGGTATTATAAAATATGATACCTCTGCATAATTAAGAAATGCACACATGAATGATATATTATGTACGCTATAATATGATGCACACACGCCAATGGACACATACATGTATAACCGTCTTATATGCATGCATGTAGCTGCGTGCCTTTGACAGATGTTACTAGCACATTTGCGTCGGCACTTACTAAGCTTTCTCACGCTTCCGCCGCTAGGAACCAGACCTACCGCACTTGTATCCATATCAACAAATCTGTTTTCTAGAGCGGTCAATGCAGAGAGAATTCAAAGAAAGCAGTCCAGCTTCTAGTCGATAGTACGCCTCTGTTGATCATTTTCATTTCAGGATTCCAATAAAAAAGATGACTCCTACTAAGCATTTAGGCTCGATAGTTACTCGGTTTGAGTTTAGGTCGACCGCGAATTGATAACCGCCCTCTCACAGTCTCTCCCTTTCTGTCTCTTTCTTGATGTCACTCTGGGTTCCTCTCTGTATATTTCTGATTTTCTTTCATTTCGTGGGTTTTCTATGCCTATGTCTGTCTGTCATTTTTATCGGCGAATTATGTCGATTGAGTTTTGGTCATCTTTACCTATATTTCTGGCTAATGAGGGATATAACTCACACTGTTACCTGACATCTGCCGGACATTTATGAAAATGGTTTATGGAATTGTCTAGAATCAATACTACGGGACTTAAATACAACAAGATACACCTGTACTTGTTCTCTTGATTGTGTGTGGTTTCTTAGAATTTTGGTGATCAATAAAATGACTATAACTACTTCTACCTCACCACCACCACCACCACCACCACCACCACCGCCACCGCCACCGCCACCGCCACCGCCACCGCCATCGCCATCGCCACCGCCACCGCCACCGCCGCCGCCGCCGCCATCACTATTACTACTACTACTACTGCTGCTGCTGCTGCTGCTGCTGCTGCTGCTGCTACTGCTACTGCTACTACTACTACTACTACTACTACTACTACTACTGCTACTACTACTACTACTACTACTACTACTACTACTACTACTACTACTACTACTACTACTACTACTGCTACTATTATTACTACTACTACCACTGCTACTACTATTACTGCTACTATTACTACTACTACTACTACTACTACTACTACTACTACTACTACTACTACTACTACTACTATTACTACTACTACTACTACTACTACTACTACTACTACTACTACTACTACTACTACTACTACTACTACTACTACTACTACTACTACTGAATTGTTAATGTTTAACTATTACCTGAGACGATGATAGTGAAATGCTGTGGCCAGTGAAATCAGAAGAAAGACAACAATTGCGACGCCAAGTCCAATGCCTACAAGATGCAAGTCAACACCAAAGCACTTTGATCACAAGCAACAGAACAAATTCCAACACTGCCGTACTCGAGTGGTGCCATTCCCAAGCCTGGTTGAAGGAGGAGGGCGACGCCAATGAACCTCGTTTGAATACAGCGTCGTTACGCAAAACTAAATGTACTTAGGCCTACCTACAAATTTGAAAAAGCATGATAATTATTAGTAGGGCCTAAGTACATTCCGTCTTATATGACCGATTTCTGGACCAGAAATTCTCGAGGTATGATGTTCGCCTATTGATCTCAGGACAAAGTTGAAACACTCTTTCAGAAATTTAAAGAGCTTTTTGAGCAGAGAGCATTGTCTCGCCATTATTTCAAAGCACTGTTCAGTTGTGAAAGAAGCAAAAAAACTAAAAGATTTCATTGTAACCGAGGTCTAACTAAATGCGCTGACTACAAAGAAATGCTTCTATAACCTACCGACAAACATGGCTGGTCTATCAAAGTAGACACGGTTGAATGGAATTGATGCGGTTGGCGAGTGATTCTTCACCGACGGAACGAGGTAAGTATGAACAGCTTTATAAAATAACACTTATTAGTATTATAATAGCAACTATTAGCGTTACTGGTAACATTACTCACAATAGTTTACCGCTCTAGGTATATTAACATCTATTTCGTGCCTTCCAATAACCTATTTTAAGCGGTTCTTGCTACGCTAAATGCCTGAAAACAGGAATTATTTGAGCATAAAGTATCAAAGCCAGTTTGAGCAATGAGTTTAGAGCGACAAGAGATAAACATATTATAACATAATCAATGCAAAGTGGTCACGGAAGGCCAGTCATAATCATCTTATTACCGCCAACAATTATAAGGTAGTCTATAACAGTTCAGGCATAGTGGGTCAGCTTTACTATTTTCACATTTGTAGGCCTAAAACAAAGGCCGACAGAATTCAAGAGAATTCTGAGCCTGATGTAAAATCTAGTCACTTAGAGTCGTTAGAAATTCGTAGCGGAAGATGCGGAACTGTATACTACATTTCGGCGATTCAGCAATTTTTGCCACAGCCTTGATTGGTCTGGTATTTTAAGTGGTCTGTCTGCATATATTTTTGTGTCCAAGCTTTGCATTAACTTACAGGCGCCACAGAAGTCAACCTCTACTATTGTATATTACATCCATTAATCAATCGGAACTTTGAATTGATGAATGCTATACCCCGAACAAGAATAGCACATGTCTCCAGGTTTTGAGATTCCTTTGAACACTTGAAGAAAGAAAGGATGCGCGATCTGCGGAAAGGTCGAGAACTGCAGTGTTGAACTGGATCACCAACAAGAACCGGACTGAGCAGCGGATGGTGTAAGAAAGGACAAAATAAACGACAAACAATGCAGCAATTGGAATAAAGAACCTGCCAAAGGCAGGACTTGCACAGAGGAAGATACCACCTAGTATCAATAAAGATATACACTTGACCCTTTCACTGACCGACACATTCGGGTATTGGGCTACTCCAAATGACTCCTAGGCACTCCAAAGTAAGGAAGACTTTCCCGTGGATGCCCGCAAAATGGAATCCTGGCTCGCAGGATGCATTGGCAAACAATATCCCGCCAATCTGGAAATAGGTAACGTTCAGATGTTCTGCTGTTTCGTACTCCGCGCAGCCTGGACCAGCACCTGCAAATCAATCCAACGCACAATTATAGATACATGATCTAAATCGATTGAACGTTTGCGACTGTGTGTTCGAGAGGAAGTTCTGTACTGCAGCCAACAAAGAATGTTCCCTGCAAATACTTCATTCATTCATTCAGAGTATTTATTTTCAAGATACAACCTCAGAGGCGCCCCCCCCAGCTCAACCATAGTGGAAAAGAACAGTTTCATATGTTTGTAGAAGGTGTATGAAGAGCCCCTGGTCAAAATAATATGCAGACAGTAAGGAACGTTATTCCGTGTGAACGGACCAACTACAAAAGAAAGTTTTTTCGCAGGCAGCCAAACCCGAAATGAGGCAGCAGAACTCCCGTAGGCCTGAGTGGTCATGGGAACTACCAGACTAGCACCGCCAGACCCAGACCGAAATCTTAAATTCAATACGCTGGGAAGTAGCCAGCCAACAGCGTAGGTCACACATATAATACGAGACATTTTCGAGTTTCGAAATGCCACCATGGCAGTAAGCTTTGCAGCTGCACTCGGCACGCGTTTAAGCTTTCCAATTCCCCCAAAAGAAAGGCTGCACTAGTCAAGAACGCATGAACAAGAGCAAGTGCAGTATTGGGTTAAAGTGAATGGGACAATTGTCGCAACTGAAAAAAAGCACGATATGCATGATTCAGGTGTTCAGGATAATTAAGTTCCTGGTCGTGGACGACCCCAAAGATTGCCGACAGAATGACAGCAGATATAGCAAGAAAATCTATTTTTCTCTTCTGCTGCCCATTACGCAGCCGTATAAATTGCGTTTTGGATGCATTGAGGTGCAAACAATTGAACGACATCCAGGCCCCAAGTGCCTCTACTGCACTGTGGCTACTGCAGTAAGAACAACTCTGTCGTTCAACAGTGCAGTTCTTACAGTAGACTCGGCGAACAATGATTATGGTAAAATGACTGGTTGACTTAAATTAGTATATAATATCGTGAATAATAAATTGGATAGGTTTGTTTTTGAATAATACATTCGATTGTCTTCCGCTGGACTACTGAGGTAAAGTTTCTTCCCTACCTGAGAGGGCCTCCTTGCGATCCTCGGCCCGTGGCCTTATGGTTGTTCCGCGTATGCACTCCTCCACGGCCCAATCTAGGAGCTTTGCCTATGTGGGTCCTTCAGCCTGGAACAGTCTTCCCCAGACCCTCCGCCAAGAGCTTCTTGTCCTCTCTCCTCTTCAGTTCCGTAGACGCTTGAAAACCTATCTTTTTGCCGGTTTTGGCAGTGATGCGGGTCGAGAGCGCCACTGATTTGAGTGGCGCTATATAAATGTTCAATTACAATTACAATTACAAAGTGATGGGTTGGTTTAACCGATATTAAAGCGATACTGAGATAGCAGAAAACCGAAACCGACACCGAAGTCGGTTTTAAAAAACCGAAAATACTTAAAACAGAAGATGAAACCGCAAATTCCAAAAATTCGTAGTATAGAGAATGCAAATATGAAATACCATATTTCTCACAAACATTATTTTTATTTTTCGTTCACCGAATACACCTTAACATTGATGTTGACTTTGTGTCCCGCTACACGCGTCCCGTTACTGACCAAAAAACAGCATCGTTTCATCTCTATGATGGAATAAATAACCTACAATTTTAATTTTATTATACAAGTTTGCTACTGTGAACATTGTTTGTTACTGTGCACATTGTACAGATTCAAAGTTTACATTGCATAACGCCTCTGAATAGTCTATGCTGCACGAGGCGCCTTGTAAATCTCTAGATAGGCCTACGATACGAAACAACAAAGTTGGACTATAAACTAATTCATTGGCTCTCAAACGCTGTAGATGTGCATGCATGGTTTATTATACAGATTGGAAATGTGTCTCTTACCCTCGAAATGCATTATGAAACCCCTCTGCGTGATGCTACTTCTGCCGGTCCTGAAGAGAACAGTCGCCTGGCTGACGGGAATATCGAGCACCTGTTTACCAAGCGCCCCGCAATCGCTAAAGAATACCTCGTCGTCGACTAAGATCTTGACCAAATCGTAGCACCTGCCACCGCGCTTTACGTCCATCTCGAAGTCGAGCAGTGTCAGTCGGATCGTCTGCCATCTCGGAACTGATATCTTCCAGAAGCATTCAACATCCATGAAGTACTTGCCAGGGTAATTGGGGCTCGACAGGTAGCCATGATCGAGCAGTTGGAACCCCGAGGATGAGTCAGAGCACTTGCTCCGAATCTCAGACACTAAATAAACATTATAATCTTCTCCCAGATACGTGCATGTATAATTTTCGCATAAGCATGCAGATAAATTAAGCTTTCAAATATGTTTGTTGAGCGCTATTGTGAGGTACGTTAAAAGCGTTGACTAAGTAGAGACAATAGACATACATGGACTTTTACAACGCTGTCCTTGCTACCAAAGGTCAGAATTCGTCAGCTTCAGTCTATCCTTAACTGCGCTTCCTGGGTCATAGCCAATCTGCAAAATTCTTTTATGTTCAAATTACATACGAAGGACACTGCACTGGCTTCCGGTTGAGGATCTAATTGATCAAGATCCTCCTTTTCGACCAAGCATCAATGGTCGGTTCAGCCCTGTAATACATCAAGGGAGATCTGTCTCGAGCCAGCTAGATCATGATGATGATGATGATGATGAGTCGGCCAGTCTGATGGCGGGCGGAAGACTGAAAAAAGATAGGTCGATGAACACTGCTGCAGAACGTGGGAACCTGTTGGTCTCGTGATCTCGTAAAGTAATTCGCTCACATCGTTCCTTCTCGTATATTTGACCGTCTCCCACTTGAAAGTAGAACCTTATAGGCCTACCGCCACAAATAGCATTTTAGTGCAAAATTATATTTTGCTCGTCTTTTGTTTGGCTTAATTAACTTAAACAATTAAAATAGTTTGCTATAGCAAATGGCTACTGAGTTTATAGACAAATTTCAGTGTCAAATTTATTCAAAAATGTGTATGCAGATGGGAGTGGCATGTCGATTAGGCTAGACAGATGCATTTCTCGAAATATCTAAAACGACTCGACTGAGGGTAGTAACTGTACATGTATAATTATGCGTTAGGAAGACCGTTTACATTGCAGATATGGCAATCATTGTCTGAGGTAACAGGCTTTGGTGTCACACCAGATAAATGTAGTTTGGCACTGGAAGTGACAAATCGACTAAGTCACGATGCGTTTGCAGAACACGGTAACGCTGACCCACTGGCACTTGCGTGGCTGACTGACTGGCAATTGCGTGGCAGGTGATAGAGCTCGCCTTAGCAGAATATCTCTCATTCATCTGTTACTTTTGCGTGCAGCATTTGTGAGAAGACTTAGTCAACGAACCAAAGTCCACTTTCCGTATGAGTGAACCTCGGACAGTCCTAGCGATGTGCACCAAAAACGAACACTTACTAAACTGCGGATGTGTCGTGCCAACAGCTTTTCGTCAGCGTTATCAATGATTTGACTGTCACCATTAATGCTTTCACAGCTTCAACTGCTGAGAATGATTCATGCAGCACACTGCAGGCGACGCTAAAAATACGAATCCCATCCAGAATGCCATATATTACTACTTCACCAGCGCTTCTGATCAGTTCGCTCTTTAAGTGGCGCTATATAAAAGTTCGATTACAATTACAATTATAATTCTTTAACTTGAGCATGCATTTGGCAGGTGACTTCAAATATAATCATAGAAACCAACATTCTGCTGCTACAACTCCGCCACTGCTGCTTCTACTCTGGCTGTGCCAGTCCCAAGCTAGGATAAAGGAGGAGGGCGACGCTAATAATATTTGTTATCACACAGTGTCGTTAAACAGAAGCTACTACTTTGCTGTTACCTTGTCGTAGGAGAGTGAGTTAAGTAAGCACACACACAGTATAAGGCTGTTCTACTTCATTCACTGTTTACCTTGAACGCATCTGTAGCTGACAGCCAGGAATTCCTCATAGCCACAGGGGTCACCAAAGAATCCCGTGTTGACGGCCAACGTACACTTGCTTCTTCCTGCGCATGCGCGATTCAGCGGAAAGTGAACGTCGATGTCGCAGTTGCGAGTGAAAGGAATGTCGCATCGTGTCGCCACGGTCGCGTTGTTTCTCCCATAGCGTGCTGACTCGAATAGAATGATATCCGTGTCGGAACAAGAGATCTCGAACAAAGTGTTGAAGCAGGCGTAGTCAAAACGAAGCTCTTGACCTCCTGCTGACACAGACATGAGTTTATAACTGGAATGATTGTCGTCTTCTCTGATCCACCTATTCCGTCAGTCCGTCCATCCGTCCGTCCATGCATCCATCAATTCATCCTTACGTAGGTCTGCCTGACCATCGTCCATTCATCCGTCGATCTGCCAATCCATTCGTCCGTTCGTCCGTCCGTCCGTCCGTCCGTCCGTCCGTCCGTCCGTCCCTCCATCCATCCATCCATCCATCCATCCATCCATCCATCCATCCATCCATCCATCCATCCATCCATCCATCCATCCATCCATCCATCCATCCATCCATCAGTCCATCTGCCCATCCATACGTCCGTCCAACCAGCCTTTAAAAAGCGCTTTAAAATTTCGAGATAACAATTACGACGATTACAATCTGAGAACAACTCAGCGTTGAAAAGGTGTGTCATAACTGAGCGGCTTCCTTTCCTTCTTTAGCTTATTCGATCTGAAATTTCCATGAATGACATGAACCTACTAAGTTCATCGCGTCAGTTTGTAAGCGTGTGATACTCCTCTCAAACCTGATCTCTTAAGTACATGCAAAATCTTTTCAGAAAATAACAGTTAATCCCGATATTCCTTTTTATTTATACAAGGCGTTCCATACACGTATAGTCCCGTCAGAGCAGAATTCGATTGGTGGACTGGTCGCGCCATTCAGACGACCACCTTCAAAGGTCCGCGCCCATGTGACACGTCGTGACGACCGAGTTCGGCAAACATCGGAAATGGAGTCCAGTTGTATGGAAGACCGACGATTCAAAGACTGGGACAAATATTTAAAGTCGATAACCGCTCGTTTGTGAAATGGCCGAGATTTACCAGATACGCCACTCGATTTGCGGATAATTTTGCGAATATGAATAGCAGAGGACACGAGTAAGTGGGATGTAATGAAATGGCAATACTAGATAGGTCTATCGAGGCTGTATCGGCAGAACAAATACACAAATAACAAGCACTCTACAGTTCAGTTGATGTGCAAGACTACAAGTCAATACTTCTCTTAATCCATGGTGGTGCATTCATGCAGCCAATACTTTCTAATATACCATCTCCTCTGCATACGAAGTCTTTCTATTAATAGTAACACATTGACTATAATTAGGATAGTAATATTACTACTAATAAGAATGGTTCAAGTATTTGCCATTTGGTATTATTATTACCATCCATATTACACTGGTTGTATACAAAAACCTTTAAAATAGTGAGAGCAAATGTATTCAGTACGGCTTTATATGCCTGCAAAACTTGAATATTTAACGAGATTGACGTACAGGCATTTGAGATAATATCTCAAATGCCTGTACTTTCAGAAATATTCAGATCCTTCTGTGTAAGTGTATTATACTTACACAAAAGGATCTGAATATTTCAGAAGGATCAGCACCTGGCAACTCTAATCATGTACTTACTTATCACTCCTACAATTGAATCGGATGTAGAAAGTCACTTTTTACATTATTTTTATAGCTCGTTTTGTTCTCGAGATCAATCTTTACATGTAGAAAATTTTGGGCCAGAGATCCTATTGGCTTTCCAATTTTTGAGTAAGAAAATATAGGTGCACATGTGTAAGGCAACGTTTTTGAAGAGTTTGAAGTGAGGTTATTAAAGAAGTTCTTCAGCCAATTGTTTTGTTTAGCTGAGTTCATTACGACCTTGCAATATATAGTCCGATAGGTCTACAAACACTCCATTGCATTACATGAAACATTAGCTGGCTGCAGGTATTGATTCGTCCTGCGTCTTAGGACTGCTTAAGCACCTTAAGAGCAGTGACTGAGCAGTACTGAGAGAGGCGCTTTAGAAATCTTTAAATACAATGCAGCAATACATTACTTTAATAATCCCCAATCGTTGCTTGGGACTGAATGTAATCACTAGTCAAGACGAAGACAGACAAGCTAATATTTTCCAGCTGAACCTATTACCTTCTTTGAACGCACACAGGATCGGACTAACTGAATCATACAGGAATCTGCAGTGACAGAGCACCGGCCGTTCCTTGTGTTTCAATGTCTAAGGCCGCACTGTTTTCTCGGGCGTTTCCATTTACAGTTCCCGTTTCCTGTTTCCCGTTCCACGGAAGCCCAGCGTTTCCAAATACAATAAATGTGGACGGTTTGGAAAACAAATGAAATTTCCGGTTGTGGCAGACAGTCGTATCAAAGAAAAACTCCGCAGTACAGCATCCTATAACATCTGCGGCTTAGACAGAGACTGTTGGGCAATAAAAGACAATAATGGCGGATCCAGAAGTGTACAAAAGGAAGAGACACGTGTAGTTGTGACCCAATTATCTACATGGACCAGAGACGTAACGAGATCAAAGGGACCACGACGCTTAAATCATTTACATAGATTTCTGATAAATAATGTTTTAATTGATTTGTGAATTTCTACGTACACAAGTTTTAAATTCAAAAGCCTCAAGTGTTCAAAATCACAGCTGAATTTCTAACCATACGTGCTATAGGCCTACTATACAGACCTATGTAGGATGCATAAACGTTATGACGATCATATAGGTATCGCACTAATGAGCGCATCATCTGCGTTCAGTTAAAATTAGTTCACTCAACATCATCTGCCCTCTGGCGATCGTTCGACCGGGTAATTCAACCGCAACGAGTTATAAATATATAGTTATATATACAATTATATATATATACGCATACACATATGCATATATATATATAGATATATATATATATATATATATACCGCCAAACCATCGGACTAATGTAGTCGGTGGAGGCACAGGCGGAAGCTCGACACACTGAGTGCCCAATAAGTGCACGGCTGCTCCCGTCAGAGTCGGTTCCTATGTCTGGGGAGGGGTCCGTTGACGCCAGGCATGGACCCTTAACCTGGAACACGGAGGGGAGGAAGAACTGACCAGTAGAACCTGCTGTAGTAGTGGCGACGTTTTGTCATCTCCTCTGTTCTGCCGCCAGTGCAAGGCCAAGAGTTTATAGAGACGCTATTTAAATCCTGTGTAACATCGGACTACATAAACGTGTCTTATATGTTATGTAAATAAGTAAGTAAGCAGTTTATTCGCCACCAAATAAAGCATTATCGCAATATCAACACTTATACTAATACAGTGGCAGGCTACCGGTGAAATAAATAATCTCGTGAAATCTCGTAGGACTCATTTCGCCGTTCGCCCAAATAATACAAATCAAATCATATTATGCTTATAATAACACAACACCCGACGCCTAAGCAAACCACTTACTAATAGCAATCATGACCACTAACAATCACCATTGCTAACAAATCAACCAGTCTCCTGATCTTTTTACTAACTGTAACCTATATCCAGACACTGTCTACAAACCTATGTGACAGTGTTACCGACTGCATAATCGTCTTAATTGAGTCAGTGTCATTTTCTACGACCCTGAGAACGTCGACATCGTGTGGGATGCTGCCATACGTGTTCCCAATCGACTTAGACACGATGATGCGATCGAGACAAGCACTAACTTGTCAGCAGCAGTCATCTTAGGGCAAACCACGGACGAAATTCTAGTCGTCAGATTAATGGTTGCGTAAATAACAGAGCAACTCTGAGAGGCGACAAAAGATGTAAACGCCATCAATACACGCCAAGGGAACGATGGCTCACATTCTCTTCGCAAGCGTTGTTAAGTCAACTTTGTGTTTTCTCTGTCTGCCTGCTTGCCTGTCTGTTTGTCTTCCTGTCTTTCTGTCTGTGTGCCTGTCTGTCAAGGAAAATATGTTTATGTTTACGGTGGCACGAATTATGCGGAGGTGGCTGCAGTTCAAGCGCTGACGACATTCTTATGCAGGGGCGTCTATCCCCCTAAGTCATTGGAGCAACGTCCCTTTTCCCCCTCTTCTTCCCCCTCCCCGTTCCTCCCCCCTAAAATGGTGGCACACACATTGCCAGATCTCCCCCCTATTTCTCGGATGGAGCATTTGCTCCAAGGTTTCTATGGTGTAGACGCCCCTGTGCTTATGTGTCCAACGACTTCCACTCTCGAAAAGTAATTTGCTTGCGTGACAGGTCGAACGAACAAAAAATCTTAAAGAAACTATGCAAAACCAGCTGGAAAGCTCATAGGACAAATGAGGAGGTGCTGCTGTTGGTGGCAGAAGAGAGAACACTGGTGAATACCGTATACAGGAGAAACAAGAACTGGATTGATTACGAACTTCGTGCAAATTCTTAGTGCAAATTAGTGCTTTAGGAAAAGAAAAGAATAAAGTCACACGAAGGTCAAGACCTATGCTGTCGGACTTGATGATGGATAAAGAAGGCGAATGAGGCTACAAAGAAGTTTAGGAAACGACACAAAACAAATAATGACGTCTTTGAATTCCTGGACCCTCCCGAGTGCAGACCAGCGAATAAGAAGATTCTCATTGGTCTATTAACCCGTGACTCTGGATTAAGGTGTTTTGGTCTGAATCTTCGTCCTGCCCTCGGCCAATGACTCGTTTTTCTTGGTCTCTTTAACGTCACTGGTGGCAAGGGACAGATTGCTGAAAGGTTTAAGTTTTACTTCTGCGCTTGGGTTACTGATTAGCGGATAATCACGTGAAATTGCCCGTAAGGAAAAGTCGTCCAGTGGTTGGAAAGTCTGGCGCCGCAAGATAGTTGCAACTGCCAGAAAAACACCTTTACGAACTCAATATCGGTAGAGTCATGTTAGAAACGAAAGCTACCTTACCTTGGAACTACAGTAAATTAATATTTTTACGTATGGTAAACATGCCAAACAACTCAGTGGACTGTCAGATCTAGATGAGACTTAGTAATGTATGCTCGTAGGTGTGTATGTATGCCTGCGCATTTTATTGCGTCTTTAGAAACCTAGCACAAATGACGGCAATGTTCATGTTCGCCTGTATCGAATGCTGCTTGTGTAGCTCTAGGTATGATCTCCACTGATAGGCCCTAGTCCCTCGCAGAAACGTTGACATCATCAAAGAAATTTCAGCCACAAGTGATAAATGGTGTGTAGTTAGAACATTAGTCTGTATTTATACGCAAATACATATTCATATATAATACATATGCAAAGAAGTAATAAGACACAAAAATAAACAGACCAAAGAAAATGATGGAAAAAATTGAGTTACCAGTTGAGAAGTTCTTCTCACAGGCTAGAAGAAGATAGCATGCCAGCAAATTGCGAAATTCCTTTTTGTATATTCGTGAATCCATCTTCGCAAACATGTCTAATTATTCCCATATGACCTACACCAGTATACTCACTGAGACAGCACATAATACAAGCTTACTGACCAAGAAATATAGCGCTATTACAATGCTTCTGTTTTAATAGTCTCGTAATCCATGTAACAGGTACTTCCGCGTTCCACTTGAGCCAGATCTGCCCAAATGATCTGGTCATTATTGCTATCCGTAAATTTCTTGATTCCTGAACATCAAGGGCGCACTGTCAGTACACTCCAAAGGCGGTCTGCTTTTCCCGATGTCTTTCCTTCGACACGCGTCGGCCAAAGTCTTTTCACAGCAGGTCCTGTATTTTGTATAAACGCTGGACATGCTTCGATCGATTCCAATCGCTGATTATTATTGCGATGCGCCACTGACATCGAACTGTGAGGAGGCATCAGCGTCCGATTCATGCTGAGAATTGTCTGCAGCATTTTCACGCAAAACAGCAGAAGGCACAGCCACATGCATCTACTGCCAATCTGCTTCCTGTACAGGGTGGCTCAATAAAAACATGACGCACCGGATAAATGCAATTTCACAGCAACCGACAAAGAGATGTCTACCACAATTTCCGAATTTAGAGGGAAACGATTTTCAAACGATCCCTAAAAATCTGACTGGAAAATGTTCATCGTTTCAAAAATTACAGCTGTTTAAATATTCTATTCCGTATTTTCAAAATTACGCAGAAAAATGGACAGTCACTTGTAATTTTCAGTGTCTCAATGAAAGCAACTGTAGGCTGCGCACCTATAACTTAAGCTTTCTTATTAGTATGCTATAGCAACTTTCTCAACCTTTGCCCTAGGCTTATGAAGATCTTAACTAACTTCTTCACGGTGAGACATCGTTCAATTAATGTGAACGATTCTCAAATTGGATTACAAAAATCCGGATGGGAAATTTGGCGTTTTATGTAAAGCACAGAATCTTGCAATTCGGATGACTTGCCTCATTTAATTTCTTGCTCGACATCTGTGTTTTGCGCTGGAAACTTACGTAGAGTAATAAAGAGCATTGGATACAGGAAAGCCTATAGTTGACGGAAAATAAATGTGACGGTCAGTCTGGCAGCCAATCCAGTGCATATTTTAAGGAATTTTGACTACTGGGCCAAAATCTCCAAAACTTAAAACTTTTAGACTTTTTCTACAAATTCATCTCCCAAAAAAATTTATGACCTTTTTTTTTTTAGTCATCACCTTCTTTTTTACAACTTTTCTGGGGTCTCCCAGCCAATCAGCCAATAACAACGGGTCATTCAACAGTAATGTCATACCTTTCTCATTTTACTACTGGGACAAATCTTTAAATTCTTCCAACATTTGTCCCACTAGTTGTACTTTATACATACATTGCCTGGGACAAATCAGTCTGACTACTGGGACAAATCCTAAGACTACTGGGACATTTGTCCCACTAGTTATACAGTTAAAATATGCCCTGAGCCAATCCACTGTTGAGAAAATTAGGTCGTTTCGGAATACAGACACTTTATTGGATGGCTAAAGTGATGGCTAAAGTGTGTCAGATCTGATCTTGTTCTTTTTTCTGTCAACTGAAATGCAATCATTTTCGTTCTTATTCAAGAGTCGTTAACTGAAACAACACTGGCTAAATCCCAATGCAGGCTTCGGCGCACAACATCTGCCTTCCAAGCACCAGATGCAAACTGTTCTGTTGGACAAACTGGGAATAAGTATGCAATCCATCAGCTCCGCATTCACGTTGTCTGCGCAACGCATATTCCTCTGGAGTGATCCGCTCCGATGTAAATGTCTTTAGAAGTCCCGCGCGACTCACGAAAACATCTGGTTCCCTAATACAGTGAAGGCCCTAACTAAGTTTATACAGCGCTATTACTTTGGGCGTCTATGTAAAGTCGGTTGCGTCGAGTATATCGGCTGATTTATAATTCATAGATGGAGGGGATAATGGAGCGATGAAGTGATGACAAGCAGACCAAAACGGACAAGGGAAAAAACAATGAAAAGGACGACGAGAGGCACCCAGAAGCACTGGCAATATAAATATATGTATATGTATATATACAATTTATACATGTATATATATACATTGTTATCTTATTCTTCTAGGGGCAGTATAAAGCGAGTGGCTTAAGGTAAAATTGAAGTTTAATGGCGAAAACGTACAGCAGAGAGAACTATAATACCGTATAAATGTCAGCCTAGCAGGCGACGAAGAAAAACCACGGCAGAATTACACTTCTCCAGCAACAAAGAAGCCGGAGCCAGTCTCTAAGAGTTCAGAGGCGCCTGGGTCGAAAATACACAAACGAGGATAGCATTCCGCACGATCTGCTGATGATAACCATTGTAGAAGACATTGGACGGCCTGAAGACATGGTTGGCGTTGAGAGCACGAACACTTTATACGTAAGTGACTCGATACTCGATTGCATCGGGAGATGGACATAGACAACAATAGAGTTGACAAATGGTTGTGGAAATTAGACTATGAAATCAGTTTGTCAGTATTGTAGCCAATGATGATCAATTCCTGGTGCTGAGGCGCTTTCAGGATCTTCTGCGGTTGGCAATTTTCGATCAAGACTCGAAACTTGAAAGAAGTGTTTTACCTCCCAACGACTTCTTAGGTCCGTTCCATGCACTTCAGAAAATTAATAGAGAATTCGTCGTCAGCCACAACGTAGAAGAGAGCTATGGCAGGTGTATTAGTTTCTTAAGCCCTGATAGGCATATTATCAGCCACTGAAGGCCTAAAGAAGCAGTTGGTTTCAATGATGTGCAAATGTTTCTGGATGGAGAAAACCATCAGAATTTTGCGGTTGAAATGTTGAGTGGGAACGTATAGGGATACTATAGGCCCTACAGGTTCGACGCGAATACTCGAAACTTGAACTCAGGTGATCTTAGTGTTATCATCAGTAACAACTCAGAATAGAGCTCTAGAAATATTTTAAGTTTTCTGAGCACTGATGGACAGATTTTGTGTGTGGCTACCATCTCAGAAAAACAATATAGGTAGTCTGTGCAGTTGTTTTTGGATACGATCGACAATAATCTCACTGTGGCTGAAAATATCTTTGGGAACATAATTCTATTTGGAACAAAAACTTTAAACTGGAGTAAAATTTGGTCGAATAATGCTTTATAGATTGTATTACGAAACAAAGAAAAAGCAGTTCATTACGATGTTTTACCTAAGTGTGGATATTTTAACCTAACTCGAGAGGCAACCGTGAATACGAAGCAGCTGCGATTTTTTGCACCAGGCTTAAGAATTCGGCTTATGAGAACTCAGGGATAGTTACCTCCATCGGCGTCTTATCCTAACTCCCAACATCTAATTACAGAAGTGTATACCGATATTCAAGCCGCGTTGATATATCTGAATCAGCTGATATTTGTTTTTTAAGAATAATGACCCCTTTGATTTATAAAGGATATGCAGAGGATACATCAGACAATTACGATGCGCATTTCCTTCTTTGTCGTATAACTTTCTTTGTTTGTTTCAAATATTAGCTGATGTTTGTAATATGACATTGTGTTCTTGAGACAAATCTCTTAATGGAGAGAACATGCACAATGGATGTGCTTCATTGTTAACGCTGTCTAATAAGGTCGCTAGTTTACATTCTACCCTAATAGCACATGTATGACATATGATAGAAGACAGATTAAACTGAACCTGGTAGAACCCAACTGCAAATTTTCCTAGTCTGCTGACAGCATTCTCTGCAGATCTAAAGGACACATGAATAATACGATTCTATTGCAGTTTGATTGAATATAAAATAGCTCACCTGCTTCCTGGATAACCGAGTAAGGATGACCTGTTTGGCTAAGCTCGTTGTAAGCACCAGTTCCATTCGGAGAAGCTCTGCTATGGCAGTATCAAAAATCCTTTGTGAAACATTGGAGATTTGGTGTGGTTAGCTTTTCCAAGTGAAATAAAAAGCCACGTGACATAAGAATTGCTGAGAGTTTTAATTCATTCATTCTGTCGTTTGTTAAACCAATCCAGTATATATGTGTATGGGTTGGGCGTGCTTCTACGAAGTGTCCGTAGAGAGGCGCTAAATAAATTATGTTTTCATTACATAACTCTGCCCCGTGTCAGTTGTATACAATTTCTGGTTTATAAAAATAAAAAATCCTATATATTGTTTAGTTACAATGCCTCATTGTTTCTTTCAGAATCTAGTTACACTTAGAGACAGTTTCTTGTTTATATTAGTGGATGACGTGTTATAAATTGGTACCTTACAATTTCTTATTGTTTCCTTCATTATCCAGTTACACTCAGAGCAATTGATACAGTTCAAACAGGCGCCGATTAAATCAAATATGAAACAGCTGGACAAAACTATAGACTCCTTCCTGATCAAATGTAAGACGTCTTCAATTACGCTAGAAGTGAAGATAATTATGGTCTCTGTCATCTACTACTTTCTTTGAGCTCTTTTACATTCGACGAGGGCTGTTCAGAAGACATTATATTGTTTTCAACTTAAGACTCTGTATATCAGAACATCAAACGAAAAGCTTCCGTTATCGAAATTGATTTTCGATCGCGAATGCCGAAATTGGTTGAACTTTGAAGACTGGATGGTTTTACGAAAGCTTCGATTTCATTTGCATTTAAATTTACTTTAAAAATTTTTATGCGGTTTTCTGTTGATTAGTGCAGAAATTGAAAAAGGAGTTTATGATGAGCTGTGCATAACGGTATCGCATCATTAAAGTCACTGGAATAGATAAGATTATAAGCACAAAGTAGGCCTACATTTAAGGACGTGTGAGTGCGTGACATCTAGGCAAGTTAAGGGTGCTGTGATCAATGAAGGACTTTCGGGATGATCGCTTTCGCAGCGAAACCGTCAAGCACTAGATGTTAGCCCGTCCTAATACGGTAAAAGAAATTTTAAAATGCATTTTCTAATTGTACAGGGGGTATTATTTATCGGCGATATATCATTTCAAGTCGCTAAAGCGGATAAACAAATTGAAAATGTATTTTCAGTGTGCGAATAAGCTCAGCTGTGAATTTGAAGCTGAATAATGTTGTTAATCGCTAGATGGCCTATAGTAGCGGAACATAATGACTATTTTGTGCGTCTAAGTCTAAGTAAATTGGCCAGCGTAAGCCTGCTCGTTTGAAGCCGCGCGGTCTAAGTAACTTGGCCGTAAATTGGTCTTTCAAACGTCGACTACGTATATTAGGTCGATCTCGTTTATGTATCGGCGCTATATCAAATCAATTTGCGAATGCCGTTTGTGTTAGGTTTTCAGATAACTTCGTTATGTTTCTGACCCTTTAAAGCTCGTTAAGCTCTTTCGCAGCGTTTTAGAGAATAAATTATTTTAAGCGAGTTTTAAGCCGTTAGCTTAAAAGAGGAGCCGTTTACGATAAAATTATATTGAAATTTACTTTGAACAAAGTGATCGTCCAGTTTTTGACGTCATTTGTCATTGTGACGTCATTGCAGCCAATGAGAGGAGCGTTACATTTGTTTTGTTTTACACACACACACACACTGACACACACACACTTGATGACAGTGGCGTGCAGAGGGGGGTGCGGAGGGGGCGACGGCCCCGGGCATCCAGCCGGGAGGGGGCATCCAACGGTTGGTGTTGGCCCAGTCAAGTTACTAATATAACCGGCCGCCAATAAATCGCCATTCAAATATTTATGTTTACAATACATCGCGAAGTAAGACATGAGTGCGTAAGTTTTTATGTCATGTTTTCCATACAGGCTATACTATGATTAGTAATAGTAGGCCTAGCCTAACTTCCTAAGCATAAAATACAAAGTCTACAATTCGGTTTCCGATCGTCAAAATAGGCTAAAAGTACCATACGGCAATGTGCAATTCTCTAAAATTTCCCGGACATTATCCCCCCGGACATTATCCCCCCGGACAGAATCCCCCGGGGTATGACTTCTATCCTTGTCCATGAGTTTGTGGTTTCCCGTCTGGACTACTGTAGCGCCCTTTACGCTGGCCTCCCAGCTGCCCGCCTTGGGTGTTTGGACCGGGTTTTGCGTGCAGCCGCACGTCTTATTGGTCGCATCCCCAGATTTGGCCAGGTTTCTCTTTATATGCGGGATGTTCTGCACTGGCTCCCTTTCCCGCTGCGGATCGCCTATAGGGTCTCTGCACTGGTTAGGCGTTGTCTAGAGGGACTTGCTCCCCCATATCTGCGGGAGTTGTGTCGCTCTACCTCGGGGGTCCTGCGGAGATCTGCTCTTCGCTCGGCTGACCAGGCCGAGCTATTGGTCCCCCGCACGCGGACAGCCATTATGCAGCGACGTTCTTTTTCGGTCGCTGGACCTGCAACCTGGAATGGCCTTCCGGTTGCACTTCGCCTGGTCCCTATGACTCACTCTACCTTGTTTCTTGCAAACTTAAAAACTACTCTCTTTAGCCGTGGTTGGACTAGGAGCGCTCCTGAGTAGATAACCTTGAAGGGGCGCTATATAAAAGCTCATTAATAATAATAATAATAATAATCCCCCAGGCTAGGAAATAATAACCTATATTTCACACATATATACATACAAACATATATACATACATGCATAATATACATATATACCTACATATATACATATATACATGCATATATACATATACATACATACATGTATACATAAATACATCTACACATACATACATATATACATACATACATGTATACACACATACATATATACATATATACATACATAAATACATACATACATAAATACATACATACACTCATACGTACATACAACAGTAGATAGAAAGATCGGCAGCTAACGCATTTGACCAGTCCTGGGTTCAAAACCTGACCTATTAGGTTTGCGAACAGTTACTAACCTGTAGCGTAGGATGAAAACTCTTCGCTATGCACGAGTCTAGACACATGGGTCAAATAAAATCAGCCGAGTGCTCGGTTCAAGGCTAATTCTATGTGCATGAATCTATAGACCGTTGGAAATCCCTGTAGGATCACACGCTTGGTTGGGACAATGCCGTCTCTATATGTCGTCTCAGCTATAGAACCAATTAAAGAACTCTCGAGTATCTTCACGAAACCGCTTGCTGTAGATTTCCCACTCTTATCATTCAATGGCATGATCCATCCGTACTTTGAAAACACGTCTATAACGGTTAACAGGTATTTCACACCATCGTTATCCTTAGCGAATGCTTGCATATCTACTAAGTCAGCCGCCCATATCTCGTCTATCCCACTAACATACACCTTCCTCTTTCTAAAATGCCTTACTACTGGTTTATGTAGTTCATCCGCGAGCTCGTCGGTCCATTTCAGGTCGGTTTGTAATTTTAGGCTTTTTTTAAACCTAACCCGAGACTCGCTTTAGTATATAAAATAGGCTTGACTATGCTCCTCTCTATTCGTTCCCGCAAGCTAGGATTAGGAATATTATTCAAATCATTAATCATCGTTCTATCAGCGACATTCCTAGAAGCCGTATCAGTGTGCTGGTTGTAAGCTAAATCATGAATATACGCGGCACTATCAACCCTATCAACGGGTTTAGACCACTCTTTTGGAGTTCCATCAGGATTCAACCGCAAATCTAGTCTAGTTCCTGGTCCTGTAAACTGATGGCCTGGTAAATGCATCTCACCTGGGAATTTAGCCCAAGGCAACTTAATACCGCTAGTTACCGAATTTAGAGATCCAACTAGATCACCGCCTTGTGCCGCTTTCACGAACTGCGTCTTTATTTTTCCACAAACATCGCACGTGCCTCTGAGCATCAACCTCCCATTCTTCGTCATAACGGTCTGTGCATTACTAGTTTTAGTATGATTTTTACATTTTACGCAATACATCCTTTTTAAATACAACTAGATATATTTAAAATGGAGGTCGTAAATCTTTCGTGGAACGGTGCGCTATCTAAGAGATTCAATAATCCTCTTTTACCGAGAAGCATAAGGGGATTAATCGTAGGAAAGTCTGGTTGTGGTAAGACTACATTACTGTTGAACTTACTTATAAGACCTAGGTGGTTAGATTACAACAATCTACAAATATTCGGTCGGTCTCTCTTTCAACCAGAGTATAAAATCTTGAAAAAAGCATTTGAAGAAAAGCTACCTAAGGAATTCATAGTCGTGTTATTCGATAACCAAGACGAGATCATAGAACAAAATCTTTCACCAGCAGTTGTAGTTGAGGAAATGGCTAAACAACTGAATGAGAAATCTGATATATCTTCCAAGTTCTTTGAATCAGCAGAAGACGTACCAGACCCGAGAGAATTGGATCCGGAGAAGAAGAACCTAATGATATTTGATGATTTGCAGCTAGAAAAGCAGAATAAATGCGAGGCCTACTACATCCGAGGAAGGCACAGCAATGTTGACAGCATATACCTCGCTCAAAACTATTTTAAATTGCCGCGGCAGACGATTAGAGAGAATGCAAACTTTATCTGTTTGTTTCCGCAAGACCAGAAAAATATTGATCATATATACGGAGATCACGCGAGTACGGACATGTCTAAGGACGAGTTTAAGAAACTATGTCAAAGAGCTTGGAAGCGACGTCATGGATTTGTAGTAATAGACCAGACTAGTGATAAAAACAACGGCAAGTATAGATGCGGCTTCGATGAATTCTACATTCCGCTATAAATAAATCTTTCGTTAAGTTAAAATGGAATCGAATCTACAAAAGATTGCGGACAATACCGAAAGGATCGCGCGTAACACGGAACCGAAGACATCGTTTTACATATTATTAAGCGAGAAGACTTCGAGAATAAGAACGCGGTTCAATCCGTTGATAGAGTTCGATAGAGATAAAAGGTACGAGATGTCTTTAGTCAACCTAGAATCATATTTTTCCTTCCCGAATATCGGAGCGAATAACAACAGCTTTTCGTATTCACCGAATGGTGGGAGTACGTGGGTTACTATACGCATCCCCGAAGGCTGTTATGAAATTACTGATATTAACGAATACGTGCAGAGAACCATGAAAGAAACAGAGCATTACGATATGGTTAACGACGCGTACAATATTAAGATAGATGCAAACAGTAATACGTTGAAAACTGTTTTACATATAGCTGAAAATTACCTGGTTGATTTTGGGGAGTTGAATTCTATCGGGAAAGTCCTCGGTTTTAATAGCCGACGTTATTCAGCGGGGTACCAAGAATCGGAGAATATAGTAGACATAATGAGTGTTACTAGTCTGAGGGTTACGAGCGATATCGTTGGAGCGTCTTATAGTAACGGAACTACGGATAATATCATTTATTCCTTCTTCCCGAATGTAGGGCCCGGTTATAAGATTATCGAAACGCCTAGAAATTTGATATATCTTCCAATCACCCTATCCACTATTTCGTCAATGGAGACGACTCTCGTCGATCAGAATGGTAAACTAATTAATCTGCGAGGTGAGGAATTATCGATACGGTTTCATATTAGAGAAGCTTAAAAGTTTTCTAGTTATATATAAAATGAGTCGATACGTGAACGTCAAAGTCAATGTTTCGGAAGGACAACGAGATAAATTTAAAAGATCGCTACAAGCGGGAACCGGCGTAAGCATCAAACTAAGCCACAACGATTTAGACGGAGAGCACGTGTTAGCTCTTACCCAAGCACAGATCAATAAATTAACCAAAGCGTATCAGGATGGGAAAGGTGTGACTCTAAACATGAGTAAAACCCAATTAATATATAACGCTAAAGTCGAAGGAGGGTTTATAGGCGCTATATTACCGTTTCTAGCAACTGCGGGTAAATTCCTACTAGGTAGCGTATTACCGAGCTTAGCAACGGGCGCATTAACTGGAATAGGCGCGGCGGCTGGTTCTAAAGTCATCGACAAAGTAACGGGTGGGGCTATATATCTCAATACTAGAGGTAAAAACTATAAGATAGAGGAACAAGGGCAGGGCTTATATGTGAAGCCATATCAAGGATCTGGATTAAACGGTGTGGGAGAAGGCCTGTATCTGAAGAGAGGTAATACGTTCGTAAATGGGGAAGGACTTATATTTGGACCAGATTCACCGTTTAAAAACATTCCGCTTCTCGGATTATTACTTTAAAAAAGAGATATATCGTATATAAAATGTCTCTATTTCCGATTCATAAAATGGGGTGGACAAAACCTAAATATGTCCCAGAAAAAAGGACTCAACCGAGATCCGTCAGGTGGCAGGCGTGTGAAGGTATGTGGGATGTTAAATATAGACCGCAAAGACAAATGGGTGGTCTACGATGGGAGTTTTTCGCTCAAGAAGAGATAACTATTCAGCCGCAAGAAAATGTAGTTTTACCGTTAGGCTTGGGTGTCCGAATGACGAAAGGCTCGTGTAAAGTTTCACTCCATCCAGAATTTATAGAAGCGGGTTGTCGCTTGCTAAGCGATACCGTTACTGGGTGCGCGGAAGACATTTTACTAGATATTAAGAATTTTAACGACCTCGGAACGGTCGTCGTAAACGAAGGAGACGCGTTATGTTATGTGAATTACGAACGAAATTGAATTCCATTTTAAAAAGTCTTCGGTATTATAAAATGGAATCGAACAAAGCAGACTCCTATCGTCTTCAGAAAATATCTGAAATTCAAGAGGAAATCCTACGAGAACGAGAAAAGAGAGACGTAATCTGTAAAAAATACCAAAAGAGCGTTAAAGTAGTCGAAGCGCTGGGAGGGTTGTTGACCCTTACATCTTCGGGGCTCGGCGTACTAGGCGTACCTTTTCTAAGTACCATCGTTGCCGCACCCGCCGCTACCATCGTGGTATCTTTATCCGCCGGAGCCGGAGCGCTATCTCTGGTATCTACCCAAGTCCGCCGAATATTATCGCTCCGGCAAGAAAAACACGCAAAGATCAGGACTATAGCCGAAGGGAAACTCAATTCGATTAGTGACCTCGTTTCGAAATCCCTGGACGATAATAACATCTCGGACTCGGAATATTCCGTTATTCTAAGCGAGTTCGAGAAATTTAATCAGATGAAGGAAGAGGTTAGAAGTAAAACCACTATCAACGTAGATGAAGCGACGAAACGTTTTGGTAAAACGGATTGAATACGAAACGAACGTTTATTTACGTTTTTACGTTTTACGTTTTACGTTTTACGTTTAAATATTACGTTTCAAACTTAAAATGTCGTTTCTAAAAATTGAGGACCCAGCCAAACGTGACTTTATAGTTGAGAAGTTTCTCAAGCTGAAGCAAAACATTAGACAAGATTCGTTATCCGAGAAATTAGGAGACGTGTCTCTTCAGCGGGAATTAACGAAAGCGTACAAACCGATAATCGACTCGCAGTCTAGAATATCTAAAGAGTTAGGTACGATAAAAGAGAACTCTAAGTTAACGGCTGAAGCGCTCCGTGTTTTTTGCCAGCATCGATATCGACGTCGTTGAAAGCGATTCAATTCCCGCAGTATCCGTCGATAAAAGCGTTCGAGGACGATCCCGTTTCAGATGTTAGAACTGTAGAATTAGGCGATATCGCTACAAAATATTTAAAAGACTACGCCTCGGACAAGAAGGAGACGGATACGACCTTTGGAATACGCTCAAAAGATGGAGGGTTTTTCATCGGGAACAGCCAAATCTCGATCGAAGGAGATGACATAACGGTGGGTAATAACACCTACAAGGGGACTCCGGGGTTATGGGAATTAATGACGAGGAAGAAACCGGACGAGACGATATACAGTCAAAACGATCTGGATGAGTATGAGGAAATTATTAAATCGACGGGTGCCTTGTTTACGCTGAAAAATCCTAAAAAGCCTAGATCGTCTAGAGGCTCAAAATATAATAACATCATTAAGCCGATGCGGGCTCCAACAGGCGAGGGGGTTGTTGTTCTCCCGCAAGACCCTGATGCGTTAGTGGAAATGTTGGCACTACGAATGGCTAGCTTCAGAGCGGGAAATACGGGCTTGAGAAACGAGATAGTCGGCATCGCTGACGAGTTGCGTCGACAAAAAGCGATAGATGAGTTGTACTATAAAAATTTAATGATGCAATTATAAAATGAGTATCGTAACGAAGAGAAGATTTACTAAAAGATACGTCGTAGGAGGCGCGGGGATATATGACACGATATCAGGATTTATCAAAAGAATGTTAACCTCAAACGTTGCAAGACAGGTAGCAGCAACCGCGGTAAGTGCGGGAAAAGAGGCTGCAACGAGATTGGTAAAAAGGCTATAGATGCTGGAAAGACCCTCGCTATTCATGCGGGAAAGCGCGTGGTTGATAAAGCAGTCACAAAAATTTTGGAACCCACGACGCTTAGTCAAAAGAGTATGGAAACGTTACAGAATTTAATAATTCCTCACCCTTCGATGAATATAAATAATTTACTGTCCGGTACTGGCGGCGCTATATCGATCCGAGATTTGGCGCGCGGATCTGGAATGAAGTGGGCTTAAAAAAAATATCTTACCGTATTAAAACATGCAATCAGATATTCTAAGATTTACCGAAAATACTCTCATAGATGAGGGAATTGAGAAATACGAAGTTCACGACTATGAACCGGTGTCTGGAACGAATCTAAACACAGCTGGAGATATTCGTATAAATATCGAGCTTCAAGATTTGTTCAGCCACCCCTCCGAGTCGTACCTGCTTTTCGAGGGTAGACTGACAAAAGCGGATAATACAGCATACGTCAATGCAGACGCTACGGTTTTAGTTAACAATGGACTGATGCATCTCTTCAGCCAGATATCCTATACCCTATCGAATCAAGAAATAGAAACCGTGTTTAATCCAGGACAAGCGACAACTATGCTGGGCTTGCTGAAATATCCTAACGACTTCGCTCTCGCGCAAGGACTTAACCAATTATGGACAAAAGACACCGCGGCGACTGCTGCTATTGCCGATAACATAGGATTTGCGATAAGACAATCGTATCTCATTCGGAAACCGGATGCAAAGGGCACATTCAGCTTCATAGTGCCTCTAAAGCACATTTTCGGATTCTGCGAGGACTACGATAAAGTCGTGTACGGCATGAAGCAGACTCTAACGCTCGTTCGCAAATCGGACGACGACACTATCTTTAGAGCTCGCGGCGCCGATGATGCGGCTACTTTAGCGGCGAGGGGTAAAGTCAACCTTAGTAAAATTTCATGGTTTATGCCGCACGTGATTGCCTCTGACATGGAAAGAATGCAGCTGTATCAAACGATCGAAGCGAAGACAACGGTACCAGTAGCGTATCGAGCCCATTTTTGTGATACTATAGCGGTTCCTCAATCTACGACATTTAGCTGGCGACTTAGCGTAAAGACGGCATCAGAAAAACCCAGGTACATTATAGTTGGATTTCAAACTAATCGAAGCGGTAATCAACTAGCTAATCCATCAATTTTCGATCATTGCGATATCAAGAACGTGTACGCGATGTTGAACCAGGACAAATATCCGGCATGCGATTACAACCTATCATTCCCGAATCAACAGTTTTCGAGAGCTTACAGAGATGCCGCGACTTTTAGCGAAAAGTTCTACGGAATGGACCAGTTGATAACTCAGAGCAACATCACTCCAGCCGACTACAAAGACTTATACCCGCTTTTCGTTTTGGATGTAAGTAAACAATCGGAAAGACTAAAGTCGTCGGTTGTAGACGTTCAGATCAAGGCTACCTTCAATGCTGCGGTCCCAGCTGGAACTGAAGCTTACGCACTCGTCATTTCGGATAAATTGCTAAAATTCCAATCAGATGGACAGAAGATGAACGTAGTATATTAAAGAAACTATTTTCTAATATAAAAAGAACATGAAACTCTTACAACTGAAATCGTTAATGAAGGAACACGGAATAAAGTCGAGGTATATGAACAAACCCGAACTGCTAAGAATACTCGTTGAGAAGGGTATTTTACCGGAATCAGAATTGCCCGAACCAGCGAAGGAGAAAAGACAAGCATTACCTAAACACGAGTATTTAAAAACTATTAGAAATAATCCTATAAGCGTTGAGATACTAGACAAAAACACTAACATAGTCTTCACCTTCCAATCGTTGTATAAGGCGAGTATGGCTTTTAAAATCTGTATCCCCACACTGAAGGCTTATAACGGAAAAATATGGAGAGATCGATACGCAATTACGGTGCACGAGAGTAGCAGTAGTGAGGAGAGTAGTAGTGAGGAGGAGAGTAGCAGTAGTGAGGAGAGCAGCGTCAGTGAGGAGAGTAGCACCAGTGACGAGAGTAGCAGTAGTGAGGAGAGCAGCGTCAGTGAGGAGAGTAGCAGTAGTGAGGAGAGTAGCAGTAGTGAGGAGGAGAGTAGCAGTAGTGAGGAGAGTAGCAGTAGTGAGGAGAGTAGCAGTAGTGAGGAGAGTACCGCTATTGAGGAGAGTAGCAGTAGTGAAGAGAGTAGCACCAGTGACGAGAGTACCGCTATTGAGGAGAGTAGCAGTAGTGAGGAGAGTAGTGTGGAGAGAGCAGGACCAGGGATACTGAGGAGAGCAGCACCAATGATACTAGTGGAGAGAGCAGGACCAGGGGCAGCAGCAGTAATAATGAGAGCAGTAGCAGAGTGGAGAGAGCGGCGGCAGCAGCAGTGAGGAGAAGATCTAATTAATTTCGAGGAGAGTACTGGTTAGTTATAAGAATTTAAATAGATTTGGATAATTTCTATTTAAATTCTACGTATGACCTGAATTCCATTGTTAGGCCAGTCATCCTCTATCACTAAGGTCGCAAGAATGCCGCTGAAAAGTCTCTAGCTATTATGTTTACAGCGATGAATAAACTAATATCTCGAGGTAATCGGTACCGGTTAGAAAAACTATGGTACTACCGGTTGAATTGTTATGCGCAATTCCCGTACCCCCTCCACCCGCAATTTGCATATGCGACACCCCGTTTTTATACAGGAAGACGTTACCATAAGAGGTATTACTCGCGCTACAAAATTCTATGAACGTCGTAACGATATAGTATCCGGCTTTACCAGGAGTGAAACGAGTCGGTCCTGTACTGTTATCACTACTATCGGTATTGAATCTTACTCTATCGAAAGAAACTCTTGTGTGAGTTTTAGCGACTATGGCTTGGTGAGATATAGTGTAAACGCTAAAGGCGGGTCCGACTGCAGTCGTATCGACATATTTTTTAGTCGCTGCATCGCCATCGCCGCTGGGATCGCGAAGGCCCGTAATGTGGGCTTATACACATTTATTTTAGAATGATCCGTCGACTTAACCATCTCTAAGACGGGTTCATCATTTATTCTAAAACGAAATCCGTCCGTCGATTGCGATGTAATCGGTTGGTTTAATCGACTTTCTATTTTATTCGTTGTATTTCCTAAAAATATATTAAAAGCTTTATTTCCAACCAAATCCTTACATCCCATCGTCCGCTTAAGGTCCCTACCGATGCTTAAGAATAGGTCGCCAGTCATGGTATCACCTGTTTTAGACACTTTCGAAGCAGTTCGTTCATCGACGTATGTCTTATCGCCGTCGCGATTCGTTATCAAATCTATGGCTTGTCCCCGACTTAGAGCCTCATCCATTCCTGCTTCCGAAGTGTTCGTTGTAGGTAAACCTTTTATCGCGTGACCGTTCATATTTAAATTTCCCGTGAAGGCGTTCGTTCCATCTAACCTAACAAAAGTATTATTTACCTGAGTCAGCGTAACGCCTCCAGTCACTATTCTTTCAACTGACGCAGCAGCAGTTCGTCCAAATTTATCAACAGGCATGTTTTTGTATACACGATATAATTATTTAACGTAGTTCGTTTATAACTTCTTGAAATTTACAACCATCGTTGATCGTTTTCTTCAACACGTACAGACATAAATGACCGCAAAACACTTGGCCGTCTTTTTGTATTCGGTCGCTGTTGTAAAGCAACGGTCTTTGTAGATATTTTATTAATTCCGTAGGGGGAGGAAGACCGTAACTATCGAAATATATTTTCTCGTTACCGTTCTTTAAAAAGCCGACCCAATGGTTGCCTACCCCATTAGAATCGTCTAGGTTTAATATCCCACACTCATTCCGGCTAGGTTTCTTCGGTAGGGTGTCTCGCAGAAAAACTCCTCTAAAATTCGGAATATTCAGCTTCTTCGCAGCATCCAATAATTCAAAATTCGTTAACGGTTGATTTGGAAGAACTACGCCTTCAACATCGATTTGTTTAACACTCATTTTATATTAGAGAATAATGCCCATATGCTAAAGTATGGACACCGTCTTGCTGAATCACTCGTTTATCGTCGTCGGCTGAGAGAGCCACCTTGTTGACTTCTTCGGTGTAGATTTCGTGAAGGTGGGATCGAATGACATTCATCTTTCTCGATTGTTCTCGTTTGGTGAACAAGCAGTCTCTGTAATCTTCGTGAGTGATAGATTTCTTGACGACGTTCTTCTTAACGCCTTTACATTTCTTATGGTCTACTCCAGCCATCTTGTACGAATACAACTTCGACCTCAAACCAACGAATTCTTCGATCTGTTTTCCCGCTGCCTCGTCTTTGAACATACCTATAACCTTTTTATTAATACCAGTTTCTATACCGGATGGATGGTCCTTAGGATAGTCGCTAGTGTCGAACCTGCTTCTAATGTCAGGCGCTATATCGGCGTAGAAGTCTTCGGTCTTAATTTCATAAGCTAGAGAATCCGTATCCGTAAAAAGTAACTTTGCTCTATCTTCGTACTTTTTCTTGATGTAATTATAGTGGAAATCAAACATGATCGTCTTACTCAAGTCTAAAATACACATACCGAGATATATAGGCTTGTTGTAATATAGTTTCGTACGTTTCATATGAATGGCGATTAGGTTTTCATCAAAAATAGTTCGAGTGTCGTAGCTCGTTTTCGCCGCTAGTTTTATAGCTTGCTTCTCGCTGGAAACTAGTTTTATGTCTACTCGAGATTCTATATTTTCACACGTCTTCCCAAACACACTATTATTCATTAGCTTGAAAAAGTCTTTCTCGAAATCGTTGGTGGCTCTGGTCCTCAGGCTGGTATTTAGATCGATATATTTTTTCAGCCAGGCACTTTCTTCAAACTTAATTCCACGATGAATTTTGGTTATCTTCAAGCCTAGGCGTTCGTACAGCTTTAGATTTTCGTAATGGACTATGTACTTTACTTTATCGTTCAGGTTTGGAATGAGTTTAGGCACAGTTGAAGATTCGGGTGTAATATTCTCAGGGGCGAGAGGGTAGTCGTTGTGAAGATCGTGCAAATCTCTTCGGTATTCCAAGTCCACTTCTAATATACTCGGCGTCGATCTCCAGTCGTTTAACTCATCATTACCCATCCACCGGAACCCGTGAGTTGGTAGATTCTTACACATAGCCCCTCCATACAAATTGTTAGCGTCTAAATAGGTTATAAATGATGAAGGCTTGCTGTCATCAAACGAGGGCATGTACTTATTGTTCGCCTGCCCGTAACGATGTGAAATGGTACTAACACCGCCTCTTATCCCGTGTTTAACCATTAGTATCATATCGTAATCGCTCAACAACTCCAACTCTACTCCAGTCAACTTTAATGCGGCGTCCCAAGCAAGACCTGGAGAAGTATAATACCAAGCGGGGTCTAGACCATAGTTCTCGCAGCACACGTCTCTAAAATTCTCAAACACGTCGGCGAGCAGGAGAACATCGGACAGGTTATATAAATCGTGGTATTCTCTAAACGTTTTAAATCCGAATTCATTCCATACCACCCGTGCATGGTTGTAGTCTTCATCGCTAATGTCTGAGTCGTTAAGTCTCGAATAGAATGCCGACTTCGGTGGTAGTTCTGTTTCGTTCAGGCGATCGATGGAATCAACGTGATCGTAAGGATACGCTCCTTTTCGAAGCAAGAGATCGAGCTGATTACCAGAGTAGTGCTTGCTTATATTTTTACACTGGTCTTTGCTTAGGTTCCTCGATAAAGCGTCGAGACTCGAAGCCATAAATCGAAAACTATCGATGAAACGTAATTCACGTTTAACCTCTACTTCCTTATCTTCTTTACCCACAAACTTATCAACTACAACTTCTCTGCTAAATGAGATGTACTTTTCTTCGTTGCAAGGAATGCAGTTAATCTTTTCATTATCATCGCCTCGTAGTTTCTTTACGAATAAATGACTGTCGTATCCGGATAAATTATGTAGCAGTACTGGTATAAACTTAGGGACTCTATAACGTAGATTACAAATGTTATGAGCGGCCCCTCTATATTTTCCAGTTAAATGACAGTGGTCTCGAACTCGATCATCGCCTAGTTCGCCTTCGCAAATGTGGCAAACAGTAGCCGAGTCGTATAGCTCCTTGTCTTCCTTCCCGAATATCATATCTTTTGGAAATTTAAATCGCTCGTAAATATCTTTTATATCGTCTATAAGAGTGTCTACAAATATCTGCGCTACATCATCGCCTTCGTTCTTCGCTGTGAACATTACGGGGGCTTTCGAATATAAGTCATCATCGAAACATTTTATGTAATAACAGAAAGAACTTGGAACGTGTTTTTGGTATTTGTTGGTGTAGGACGTGTTAGGATCTGGTTGACAAGTGTCTATAGGTTTAATAAAACTTTCGAAATCGGCGTAAACTACAAAGGGGACCCTCATCTTTCTATAATAATTTTTAAAACTCAACATAGTTCCCGGTTCTGGAAGTTCTATCTTTTGCGCCTCGTGTTGGGAACAGTACTCGGCGTGTCTAGTAAGGTATTCTATTCGTGTATAACCGGTTAAACATCTTTTGCAATAGTACATCGAACTATGGTTATGTTCCGTTCGTGTCGACATCAATCTGTTAAAGTTCTTTATCCAACAATAATGCTTCTTTTCTCCATCAGAAATGAGTAATAGATCCACACACCGATCGTTCTCATGCTTTGATAAATATAGTGGGAACAGGTTAACATCTATCTCGTATCCAAAAACATTAATACTAACATTATTATTCCTCTCAAACTTACTTATCACGTTAGCATCCGCCGCTACTGGGAATTCGATACCGGACCAATTAAGTTCCTCAGACTGCTTGATTAATTCTTTCGTAATTCTTTCCGAATCTCTCACAACAGGGTTTAAGGCTCTCGTTACGCACCACTTGAAACATTCTTCGTCTTCGTTCTTCATATTAATAATTCCCTTTTTATTCGCTAAACATTTCGGTAGTGGAATGTAAGAACTACCTTTCAACGGTTTGTAAACAACCGTGTTGATTTCTAATTTTTGAACCGCTCTGAGCCTCCAGTTACTACCTCGCATCTGGAAGGCAGCCATCGACTCAATAATTTTATCTTTCGCGTTGTTATAAATTTCGTTTACATCGGTGGAATCTAGAATCACCTCAGTCCTTGAAACGAATGGAAAATCTTTGGCATCTACTTCTCCAGTCTTCATATCAACGCGCTCCATTGCGCAGGTAAGGACAAAATTGGTCTTTGTCTGACGATTCTTTAACAACAAGTCGACCGCCTGTGCTCGAACGGCGTTAAGAAAAGATGTGGCATCGATACCCTTAGCTCCCTCTACCGTGTATTGTTTCGTGAAGCCCTTGATAGCCGAAGCCGTTTGGTGAATTTCAAACTTTGGTTTATTAAATATTTTCCTAAAATACGAAGTAAGTTTTGTTTGCATTACTCCAAAATTCTCCTTTACGATTTTCATTGGTTGCTTAGGTATGTTCCTTTCAATCACCTTAGCACATGTATCAATCGCTGACATAGTTTTGTCGTAAAGTTTTCGTGCTTGTGTTGGGATTGGTGCGGGTGCTTGTGTTGGGATTGGTGCGACATGTGAGGGAATTAGCGTTTGAGTCTCGTTAGCTTCAATTTTAGCGATCAACTCCGCTTTCCGCAGTCTCGTATATCCAACCAAGCCGCTCTGCTTGGCGATTTTTCTTAATTCGATAACAGTTTTCTTCGAGTATTCCATTTTGTATTGGGTGGTATGTCTTTAAGCTGTTATAAGAAAATATTTTCATATATGTTTATATGTGCACACAGGATTTGCCTTTAAGGAGTTATTGGGTGATTTTATTTGACCCATGTGTCTAGACTCGTGCATAGCGAAGAGTTTTCATCCTACGCTACAGGTTAGTAACTGTTCGCAAACCTAATAGGTCAGGTTTTGAACCCAGGACTGGTCAAATGCTTTAGCTGCCGATCTTTCTATCTACTTACAACCATCCATACATACATAAATACATGCATACATACATACATATATACATGCATACATATACACATGTATGCATACATACGTACATACATCCATACATAAATACATACATGCATACAATCAAATGTAGAAATAGGCTTATTACACAGAGGGGGGATTTTGTCCGGGGGGATAATGTCCTAGCTAAAATCGGGGGGATTTTGTCCGGGGGGATAATGTCCGGGGGGATAATGTCCGGGGGATAATGTCCGTTCCCCCACTGAGCACAGTGCAGTGGGAGGGGAGGGGGAATGAATTAGGGAAAGAACAATTTAGGGGCATCCAATGAAGGGGTTGGCCCCGGGCATCAAAGAACCTCTGCACGCCACTGCTTGATGATATTTCTGCTCGTTTATATGATTAATTGTACACCATTAGCTAAGTCCAGATGAAATCCGATGTGACAAAGACGCAGACGTCAAAATCCGAGCAATAGCTATTGCACTAAATGACTCGATTCTGAACCGACAGTTTCTAACAATACTTCGGAATATGAACTTTCGCTCGAAGCGAGCAGAACAAGCACTCTATAATTGACCAGCGGCCGAGATTTGTAATAAGATCCGCTTAGTCGTAGTGAGTATAATTCGTACAGAATAATTTTGTTCATGGTCTCTAAAGAACCTAACAAAGACGCATTGTACGAGCAAACACATTTGAAGAACAATAAAGTTTAGGGTGTCTGTGTTTACATGGAAAGTTCATCTGATTGCTTGCGATGTCACGTACGTGCAACTGGTGACTCTTTTACAATACTAAGGGCGGAGTCAAAATGGACTCTCTGGTTGTGACGTGGGTGAGCATCATTTTGCCGAACTAGCGAACTGTTTACTGTGTGAGTTCGTCTAAATGTCTTCGATGGCAAGTACAATGGAAATAGTTTAATTGGTGTCAGATGGAACTAATACAACACCCACACTCTCTAATGAAATGAGAACCAACACGTCTGCAAGTAGTTTAATATCTGGTGGCAGCAGACACTAGTACATAAGTGGCCAATAAAAGTGAATTTTAACAATGTATGCAATGTGCAAGGAAACAATCAGACAAACATTCACTTCATTTGACGTCATTTAAAGTCAACGTTGGTCATAAATTGTCTTAGAATGTGTACTACAATAGCTTCTTGTTCGTTCTCAGAATCTCTTTATAATGGCCGTTTTAACAGTGCGACGTCGCTCTCTGGGCTCGGCCAAGCTCAGAATTAAAGAACATAAACTCTGAGATTATATTTCAATTGATAGACGACTTGTTGTTGCCCGAATAAAATAGAAACACTGTCTAAATAGTTAAATAGTCAAAGATTTCGATCGTGAACCGTCTTAACTAACTTGCGATCGAACGCCAGCGACTAGCACAGTTTACGATTCGCATCAACTGTTGCCTGACAAAAATGTTCCGAGTTTTTTACACGGCGAATGTTTTCTTAGGCATAGTCATCTTTGAGATGATAGTCAGTAAGTATAATGTTCTTTTTTTTATTTGAGGTAAAATTTAACTATTTAGTTTACTTCGTGAAGAAAATTGAATTTAAACGAGTCACAATCTGATTTCTGGCTTTGTCGACGCAATACATATTATGTGTACTATAAAGCAGTTTCCCGTTAGGTCTAGTTGATGTGAATTAAAGAAAAATGCATTAAACAAACACCTAAGCCTACAATGTTACAAGTTCTCGTGTTCTTTATAAGTGGAAAGGAACAAACATTAATTTTTGACAAGTAATGATATTCATTGCGGTCTGTGTTTACTTCCGGTACCAAAATTGAATTCTACTATTTAGTGATCGAGAGTTTGCAACTTTAAGTATAACAGAACAGCGTCAGTTTCTGGTTTTTGGTTAAAACAATCACTTTCGTTCATATCAGTTATAGTTTGTTTCGCTAATCGCCTGGTTAAGACCTGATCCTACATGTGTATTCGATGGATACTGCACTGCGCGGATTACAGAATATGTCATTATGTCTATTTCACAGTTAGGCTGTGTAGCGTATCGTACGTATATGTTTGAGATGATGAAATTTTTGAGATGATGTATATTGATTGGCTGTAGGACCTAGTGTAGGTGGCCAAGAGTCAACGACTTATGCAAACTGTCAGTTGACGAACACTTGCCTTGCAAGAACGACTGAAAATTTGGCAAATGAGAGATCAACGACACTGAAGATCACTGACAACGAAGCCATTTCAAACACTCAAACTACTTTGAGTGCTTCAGAACATGCAACAAACACTCCAATTTCATTACACACTGCAGATGAACCATCACCAGATGTTCCTTGTAGCAGTAGAATTACACGAGACCTTAATACTGTACTCTACACAACAACACCGATCTCAACGGCCAAACAACTCACTGAAGTTTCAAAAAGAAAATGCGAAGCAACGACAGAAGCCTCTGAAGCCGTAAAAGCATCCACTGTCGCCATGACAACATTTGACGCACTGAAACCAACTGAAGCTTCGAAAACATCAGAAGGTAGGTAGAATTCCGAAACCGTTTCAAAGTGACCAAAATGATATTTACAGTAAAATTATGCCTTTGTTGTATATTATGTAATATTATATTTAGAGTGATGTTATGAGTAATATTTTAAAGTGCAATGGTACTGAGGGTGATTCTTTGCTTTGCAACATGACGATAGGACTTGGATAATGGTTGATCATGAGAACTTGACAGTTTATTCGCACAGGGGCATATTTCCCGTCCATTAAAAGCAGTCCTTTGAGGTATGTCTTTGTATCCGAATTATGTTGTGGTTGATTGCCGTGGATTGATAACGAATCATTTTGTGTGAAACGCGGAATTTGAATTCCATTCACTTTTAAAGAGGCGTTTCACCACCCAACGAATTTTTAGAACCACTCTGTGCCATTCAGAAACCTAATGGAGAATTCATCGTCAGCCGCTACCTGAAAGAGAGCTCGAGAGATGGCATATGTATAGGTTTCTTAAGCGCTGATGGGCATAATATTATCAGTCACCTTTTTCTCATCAAAACAGTTGGTTTCAAGGATGCGCTATCGTTTAGGTACAGAAATGGTTGTGGTCATTTCGGCGCTGAAATTTTCAGTGGGAGCGTATTAGTATGTGCTTGATCGGACAGACTTAGTGTCAACATTAGCAATGAAATTATTATTAGACATTTACTACATCGTCCGCAGTATAGGGTGTGTGAAGTTTCAAAATTGATATCGGCCAGGTTGCTTTTGTGCTCCACCGTGAGAAACATTTGCCAAATTAGATTAACATAGGAATAGATTTAGAACTTTGGCAAAGCCCAGATAGAATTATCACACAGAAAACAATGTCATACATTGTAATTTTCAAAGATCCAAACAATTTCAACACTTAAACGTAAAAAATAAGGCAAAAGCAAAGGAAAAACCTTCAGCTATTTGTCATTTATTTATTCTCTTAAGTGTTTTTGGTAATTTGTTTCGATGGTACTCGACCACTTGCAAAACAAATTGCTACCCTTCCTCATTTCGGACAAGGGTTTCATTGAAGGACTTCAAGACAGCCACTGCTTTCTCCGCCACATCGTTTCGTCACTCTTAGTACGGATATGATTTCTTTTGACTCGCTGTGTGATTGTTCTGACTCCCATTATTGCGGGTCTCGATCAAGAAATGCTTCATCCAATCTGAGGATCTGGAAAAGTTTGGTGGTAGAAGTAGTGAAGAAATCGGGTAGTGCTTTTGTAGGTGGATCATGTATGGGAGAAAGCCTCTTAGGGGTTCGTCGGATCCCTGATTGTTGCGCATGCTGTAGACCATGTGCTATTTTTCGTCGACAGAGACAGAATCGTCAAAAAAGCTGAGACCAACCAAAGTATCAGACAAATACCAAAGGTTTCACGCAACGGACAAAGTTTATTGCAGTCGTGCTTTAGACAATTGCACGTTGCTTACAAAAACATCCCTTTCCGGTGTGCTTCTGCTTAGTGAATTATGGTGAGGTTGCTGCACGAGATCACAGTAACTAGAAATTTTATGAGACCAAGGAGAATCGAATCCCAGGCGTGATCCCAGCTGGCTAACACGATTTCAACTTTTAGAAACAGTTTCACTTCATACTTTAGTTTGTTTTCAATTGCAGGTTACACATTCAGTTTGGTCTCCAAGCTCGATACACCTCTCTGTTACGCTTTAAGAGTGTTCGAGGTAGAGAAACTTATCTACGTACTATGTGAGGAATCACCAAAAGTGACTATACGAGCTCATGAGGATAGCATTCCTTACGATCTACTAATGATAACTGTTGCAGAAGAGATTGAGCGGCCTCGCGACATGGTTGGCGTAGAAGACACGAACACTTTATACGTTTATGACTTCCAAAAGAAATGTATCTGGAAGATAGACGTGGATAACAATAAAGTTGAGATATGGTTGTCCGAATTACAGGCAGTTTACAGTTTTTCAGTAGCCAATGATAATCACCTACTGGTACTGAGGTTCTTTCAAGGTTTGCGGGTTTTTGAGATTTACCAACAAGACGCGAAACTTGTAAGAAGTTTTTCACTTCCCAAAGACTTTTTATGGCCATTCCATGCAATTCAGAAACCAAATGGAGAATTCATCGTAAGCCACAACTTAAAAAAGAGATATCGACAGTGTGTAAGTTTCTTAAGCATTGATGGGCATATTATCAGCCAGTTCAGGCTCAGAGAAACAGTTGGTTTCAAGGATGTGCAACGGTTTTCGAATGATGGCCGCGGCAATTATTTTGCAATTGATATGTTCGATGGGGACGTATACATGTTTAACTTTTATACTCTGGACTGGGACCTAACTGATCTTAGTTTCAACACCAGCAACAGCTCAGAAGAGAGCACTAAACAAGTTGTAACTTTCCGAAGCACTGATGGGCGTATTTTTAGTCAGTTTGCAATCGAATGGACATTCTATGGGAATTCTGTGCAGCTATTTTGGGATAAGGACAACAATAATCTTTTAGTGGCTGATGACGTATTTGGGGATATGTATCAATTTGACACGAAAACTCATAATTGGAGTCAAATTGGTCAACTGATGCATCACTGGTTGTATTACGACGCAAAAAAAATGCAGTTCATTGTGCGCTATTACAGTAGTGTGTATATTGTGACATTTAAAAAAACCTAACTCGATAGGCAGCCATGAATACGAAGAAACTGCAATTTTTAGACAGGCTTGAGAATTCGCATGGTTAGTCCCTCCATCGCCGTCTCATCCTCGCAGACAACACTTGGTTACAGAAGTGTATATCGATACTCAAGCCGCACTAATATATCTTAGGTCAGCTGACATTAGTCTTCTTCAGCATAGCGCCAATGATTTGTTATTTTGTTATTCATGCAAAGGATACGGATATTATCAGACATTAACGATGCACATTTCTATTTTTTCGTCGTAAGACTTATAACCTTCTTTGTTTTATTCAAATAGCTTCTAATATCTTTAATAATATTATGTGTTCTTGAAGTAAATATCGATAGTTTACATTCTAACAATGCCAAGCATGGCAGATGCCATAGTTCGAGAATTCGTGACTTTCGGTTTTAAAATTCGTGAAAATTCGCTAATTTTTGGTCTAGTTTAAAATTCGTAAAAATTCGTAAAAATTCGTTAAGTCATTGTTGGGCCTTTTTTACATTGACAGTGGCGTTTTGCAAAAACAGTCTAAGCAACAACAACAAATGTGATGACGTCATGATTTGTTGTGTTAAGCTTCTGCTTAGAATTTAATGTAAAATTCATTATAAAAGTTGATTACGCAACGAATTAATTTAGTTAATATCTAATTTCTTAAAGATGAAAGAACATGGACCGGAGTGGAAGTATGTTGTAATTTTGGAGGAGAAGGAGAAGGGTAGGCCTAATAAAAAAATTCAGTGATGACCATGATTATATGGCCATGATGATCATAATGACCAAGGTGATGATCGAGGTGATAAGGCTAATGATGTTCATTATGATAGTGATGATGACCATGCTTAACATGATGATGATTCTGGTGGTTATAGTTATGAGATGATATTGGCAATCAATATGATGAACATGATGATCTTGCTCAAGAACACCAGGATGATCACGTTGATTATGACCATGTTGATGGTGATCATGATAATAACAATAACGAGGACGATGATGACGATCACTATGATGATGGTCAAGATGATGATGTGCATGATAATGATGATGATGATAATGATAATGTTGATAATTTTGATTATGATCGTGATGGTCATCATGATGACATCGGTGATCATGATGATCATGACGATCATAATAATGGTGATGATAACGATGATGATGGTTATGATGATGACCATCATCATGACGATCATGATGATGAGTATCTTTGTGGTGATTATCAATAATCATCTTCATTTTATCATTTGATCGTCCTCGTGGTCTTCATGACCATCATTGTGTTCATGATGATCATGATGATATTCATGGTCATTACTCACATAATAATTTTCATCATGATCATCATCATCATGGTAATAATGATCACCATGATCATTATGTTCACCAGGATGATGATCATGATCACAATCAGGATGATGATCGTGATTACGACGAGGATCATGATGATCGTGATAATCATGATGATTGTGATGATGAAGATCATGTGGCTTTGTTGTAACAATTGGACTAAAAATGCGGCATTGTCAAATGAATCATCAATTTTTTGACCACTCATAAATTATGTTTCATGGCCATATGAATCATATTATGTCTTCTTGGCTTTTTCATACTATGCTGGCAATACATTGACACTAGATAAATTTGAGCGTGCTTATTAGCATCGTAATCCTACATGGAATACCGATCAAGACAGTTGATGTCAACCCAACTGTTGCAAGATTGCATTATATTAAATTCTACTGGATTGGATTTACTTGGACCTAATGTAAGTACATCGGATAGGATTGGACTGGATTAGATGTAAGTATATTTGCCTTAATTTTTAATAATGGGCGACTTAAGTATAGATATACTCTGAGCTATGCCTAAAAATTCCGGGATCTCCGTTCCGGCTTAGACTTTATGCAGCCACGACCCATTTCTAACTTAGACAAGGTCATACATTGACCATTCTTTAACCCTATGAAGTTGTTCTACCGTTAACATAGCTGTATTCTGATGTTGTCTAACCATACTGCCATTACTTCTCTAGGTTTATTCCTTTATAAACAGCCATTCACTTAGACTTACTCTTGTAGTTGTTACAAACCTTGGAAATGTCTTGATGTTTCAACCTTCAAAATCGACTTTTTTTATCTTTCCTCATTTTCTCTCTCACGTTTGTGCATTTTTGTGGCTTACTTGTTTGAAATACTGAAGGCATCTACAGCTTCTTGGCATGGCATTTGACTCAACCATGTCATCATGTCCGGGCGTTATGTGGATAAGCTCATTTTCACATTATAAGATTTTCGTAGAAGCATATACTGTTTTACCTCGTAGGCTACTGCATCAATCTAGTCATTGGACTGGTTTCCAGCAGACTCGATTACTATAATTCACCTCTCACTGGTGGAGTTGATTTGCACAAATGGTTCAAAACCAGCTTGCCAGAGTCATAGCCAACTAAAGCCAAGACCTTTAAATATCAGAATATCGCGCCCATATTGCATTCATTAAACTTGCTGCCCACTGAGAAATAATCCCTTTTAAAATCTGCTTCATAATTCACGAGGTATTACATTTTAACCAATGACCTATCAATGTTCCATGCTCACCCCTAAAGCCTAATAGCCAGATTTCTTATTGTTAATAAGTCTTTTCTCTTCCGCTGGGTCTATATAAATTTTTCAAATAAACGAACGAACGAATGGTTTAAACGACCAAAGGATAAATAAAGTGAAGCCTCTGCTAAAGTTCGCAATAGTTAAGCACTTTAGAGATAATTTTTAAAAAGGCAATAATTTCGAAAACAAGTCGTACGCATTATCGTTAGTCACCGACAGTCACCAATAGGCTATAATCAGACTTGTACAAAGGTTATGCGTATACGGTATATATATATATTTATATAGCGCCTCTCATGATCCTCTCATGTGCTTATAAATATGCCCTCTTTTGACAACTAGACCCGCAGCACTAGCATTGGGGGCCAAGGGACTGCATCACCGTACTTTCATTCATGACGGAGAGGCCATCACAAATAAACCACTTAACAATTTGTCATGTACTATTGGCCTAACTCTGCATTTTGTACACGTCGTACTAAAAGCGGTAGGAAGTAAATTTACAAATCGGCCTACTTGTTTTGAACGTGTAATGACCTTGAACTCACATGATTTGAGACAGGCGCTGGAGTCTCATCCATTGATGTCTTGCATAATATAGTCAATGAATAAGTAGAATAACAATTTACTATGTTAAGTTATATAGTTAGTATTATAGTTAGTATATATAGTTAGCATATATATATATAGTTAGTATATATTGTTAGTATTAGGCTACATATAAAGAATTTATGCGATTAGATGAAGACACATCTGTGTCCGATTCCAGTCTTCTGAAAAGGCTAATTTGTTCAATTATTTACCAATTGAGGTCTTGGGTTCTGATACATTATATTGCTCATGTTTTTAAAGACTATAAAATTTCTGTAATCACGATGCTCTCTATAATGTCATTGATAATAGCAGGTTGTTTTATTGTATTTCACAACTTTTTGTGACATCAAGCTGCGCAGAAACTATTAATTTATTAGCTTATTCTGATTATTTACATTTTTATTCAGCAATATTCAACAGTGTTCTAACAGTGGTCATAGTTCAGGATCAGCATTAGGAAGTCATTTCAATTGACAAGACGCAGTACATTTTGACACCTTAAGGACGAGGTTGTATAAAACCGACAGGGAAACCAATGGAACTCGTGCTTAAAGTGCTAAAAATGCAGAAATGCGAAGATACTTTTATTCTAATTTAATATAGCCAACTGGTCTGATCTGTAGACTCACAAGGTGGTGTTACCATATAAATATAATGTCTGAACAAAAATGTCATATTACAATCATAGTTACATATCAAGTGCTATGCGTAAAAGCGACGACGTCTTTTTAAGACAGACACGGGCGAAACCACAGAGGTTTGGGAGCCACTAGAAGATAGCAGCTATACCGCACATGCGAATATGTTTAGATGGGTTTTCTCCGCCTGAATCTAATTCTCCAACAAAGAAAAAGAAGAAGAAGAAGAAGAAGATATTTCCTATGAACATTGAACATAGCAAAGTGCGATGATCCCTGCAGCGATTATCAGACCGGCGAAGACGTAGCCAGCTGTGATCAGAGCGAAGGCAAACCAGTAAACAACGGGATGACAATAATTTTCAGCTGCTGAATCTGCTGTCGTAAAATGGCCGTAAGTCCGATAAACCCAAACGCTTCCTACAATAAAAAGATTATATGCAATTCAGAACAAGTGATGCATAAAATTACTTAACATTCATAATTTACCACTTGATATTCACGATGCGAAACAGGAGGAGGAGTTAAGTTATAAGATTTAAGATACCTTGTGCGGTATAGATGCTATCTTCTAGTGGCTCCCAAACCTCTGTGGTTTCGCCCGTGTCTGTCTTAAAAAGACGTCGTATACACGATTTGAAAGCAGAAACGCCTATTAGGATTAAGTGGCATTCGCAAGTAAAATAATCATCTGATGTGAACAGTAAAAAGTTGACTGAATAAGTGAATTGGATGAGACTCAGTGGCACAAGGAGTGGCATCAGTAGATGTACGAACCTCTTCAAGAGTAGAACACTCGATTACCGGTACCATGACAAAAAAAGATTTATATAAGAGGTTGTGAGATGGATTACCTGCTATGTACCACGAAAACGTGAACAGATACAGCAGTCCAAGGCCGGGACTCGGACTTGAATTGTCGTTACTTTTCAAATAGCCGAGGATTTTGAAGATCGAAGACAAGGTGGTTTGCAGCAATCCGAAACATCCGCCCACGATCAGATAAATCGGAATGTAATGTTCTGCTGAGCATTCGTTCAAATAAACAGACCCTGTAAATACCAAGTTACAAACATTACTCAGGCTTATCTGTGATGTGATTCACACAAGTGGTCTGCCACAAGGCAGTCTCTGAGTTAATGATGCAACAGTGAGCCAGACTTTCAGTTCAATCTTTACATCGATATCCGAACACGGTCTTTACCATGAACCCATGCAGTGCCAGTCGGTGGACGTAACCGTGAACTGGGAAAGCTTTGGTTGTCCTCATTGCTAACCTCAGCGCAATACGGACCAGGCAGGAATTCTCAATATGGTGTGAGCTGAAAGATGGAACTTAACTATGTACGTTCTACGCAAGTGGGTATTGTATTGTATTGTATTGTATCTAGAAATTTATAAAGCGCCTCTCGCAGAATAACTATTCAGAGCCACAATCAGCACAGAAGCCCCGGGGAGACAAAAATGCCTTTAGGGAACGCGAGACCGATGAGGAAAAGCCATTTTGGCCATAAGCAGAGGGGGAAGATCATTCCACATCGTGGGACCCACTACAGCAAACGCCCGGTGCTGGGCCAAGGCAGTTTTAGCCCTGGGAACAAAAAGATCAAGCCGATGTACAGAGCGCAATGAGCGAGAAGAAGATGCAGATAGCGGTTTTCGCAGATAGTTCAAGAGATATTTCGTGGCAGTAGGCTGCTGAGATTTAGAGACAAGGAAGAGGATCTGATATAAAGGATGCGAGCAGCAATAGGGAGCCAGTGAAGGACATCAAGCATGTAAGCAGAGATAGGGGCAAATCGGGGGAGTCGAGCGATGAGTCTGGCAGAAGCATTCAGAACAGATTGAAGGGGGAGAGACGCTGCTTGGAGAGACCCATGAGGAGCAAGTTGCAGTAGTCCAAGCGTGAGCAGACAAATGCGTGAATTATGGTGGCAAAGACAGAAGGTGAGACCGAGCGTCTGATGGTCCTGAGACGCATCAGTTGAAAGAAGCAGGAGCGAATCATGTTGGAGATATGCTCTGTGAATGTCAGGGAGGAGTCAAGTGTGACACCCAAGTCGCGGACGGTGGAAGAGTAGGTGTAAGCAGGAAATTTATCACTCAGCAATGGAAAGTTGAGTTTAGCAAGCTGCTGTCTAGTCCCAAACCAGATCAATTGAGTCTTAGCAGTGCTTAGGCAGAGACGGTTAGTTGACATCCAGTAGTGAAGGTCAGTGACAAGATGGTCAATGGAGCAAACAAGAGAGAGTTGATCAGTTGACGGACCATGTACAAAAGCCTGAGCATCATCTGCATAAAGATGGCCATTTGCCTCATGTCTAGTAAATAGAGACGGGATATCAGCAGTGAAGAGGATGTAGAGGATGGGACCGAGCACCGAGCCCTGGGGAACACCAAATTCAACCTCTGTCCACTGAGTCCTGGTTTCACCGAGGACAACCAACTGTGAGCGGTCAGAGAAGTATGATTTAAACCAAAGAAGAGGAACACCAAAAAGGCCACAGGACAGTTCCAGTCGCTGAAGTAGGATCTCATGGTGACTACCTTTTAGTTTCCCGAGCATCATTTGATCACTTAATTAACACCAGCTTAATTTACACCAACATAACCTATAACAGCTAGGCGTGCCTTAGAGATATACGATGCTACTTAGATATTAAGCATGTGATTGTAATGTAGCGTAATATAATGTAAGATGGTAACGATAGATATGATAATATAATAGATAAGATCCATCCTTACCCATAGCAACCATTGCAATTAGAATTCCAGATGAAACGGCCATGTAAATAATTCCTGCAGCTGCAAAAACAAGAACGTTAATAATACAAATTTATGACCCAATTGCTGGAGCGAAATATGTGGGAGAATGCATCTTCTATGAGAACTAGTCTGCACCATTGGAAGAGAGGGAAAATGACAATATGACAGGAGCCAAATGTGTTCTACGTATCTTCCATGAGGACTAGTCTGAACCATTGTGGCCAGAGAATGACATGATGACAGGAGCGAAATGTGTGGGAGAATGCATCTACTACGAGAACTAGTTTGAACCATTGGGAGAGAGGGAAATGACATTATGACAGGAGCGAAATGTGTGGGAGAATGCATCTATTACGAGAACTAGTTTGAACCATTGGGAGAGAGGGAAAGGACATCATGACAGGAGCGAAATGTGTGGGAGAAATCTATCTTCTCAGAGAACTAGTCTGAACCATTTTGTCGAGAGAATGACATATTGTCAGGAGCGAAGTTAAAAGCCAAGTGAACTTTCAATGCGAAATAGTGTGAACCACTAGTGTGAAAAGTTTCGTTGTAGCGAATTCTATGGAGAACATGACACGAATCAGTGGTTTGTGTTTATCGTTCATTTCCTTACACATATTATCCCATTAACTCCTCTGCCAAAAACAGTGACATCATTTCCGTAGTTTATATATCTATCCGCCGTCGCTATTTCCGAAGCAACCGAGAAGATAGTAACCCACTCTTCAGCGAACTTTGAATCTTAAGGCAAATACTGACCCGATCCACAGCAGATGGCAAACAACCTGTCGAGGCAATCTTTTGGCTCTTCATTCAGTGACTTCAGTCTTTTCAAGAGTGATTTCCGTCTCCGGCTTTCAGGCTCAGAATCTACGAACCCGAATTAAAGACACAATCTATCACAACAATTTTGTATAAGGGTATGCGTATGCATGAACGAAGACTTTGCAAGAGAAAGATCTATCAGTTTCAATTCGACCACGTCGACGATGTTGCGTTCTCTTTCCCTGCCACCATGTCTGCCTGGGGCCTCTGTAGGATCCATATTTCATATGGGACCCATACAGAGCCCATAAAGATCCCATCTAATGTCCATGGAAATGCTAGAAGGGTAGACCCCTATTTATCATCTGACATATGCCGGTGTAGCGATTTCAGATTACCCCCATTTCAAATTACCCCCCGGTAACTTGAAATCGCGTTCAGATTACCGGGTGGTAATCTGAAATCGATTTCAAGTTACCCCCGGGGTAACTTGAAATCGATTTCAGATTACCCCCTACGATTTCAGATTACCCCCTCAAATTAATGGGGCCCGTTGCCTCGACTATCTCATAATAATAATAATAATTGTTAACATTGATCATTAAACTCTCATTACACCTCTAGTGCATTATGTACAACCATATACAAGCTATCTTTCTCTGTAGATCACAATTACATCAACTAGGTTGAATCTTTGTATATCTTATGGTTGTATGTAACATGTCAAGAGCTTTGAACTAGTGTATGAGTGGTTTTAATACAATTAACATTTCTGTGACACTTTTTATTTCTTTCGAATATTGAAACTAGCTTTCAATCTTGTATGTTTCACGTGTTTTATTCAATAAACCTATATCATGACTTGTAAGCGTAAGAATTTATCACTTTAGCTAAATCAGGTAGGGGTAATGTGAACAGCGCAGGGGTAACTTGAAATCGCGTTCAGGTTACCCCCGGGGTAATGTGATATCGATTTCAGATTACCGGGGGTAACCTGAAATGGGGGTAGCCTGAAGTCTTTACACCGGTGTGGGCTTACGCTGCTCAAATTACGTTAGCATAAGAACGCCTTGTAACTTGCACTGAGAGACAACAGTAAGAATGTTCGAAGGACGACTGTATCGACCAACTCATGAGAACATGCGGCATACGTGTGCTGATGCACAGAAGGGAGAGGCTAGAAAATCCCAAGAAAAAGAAGCGCAAGAAGAAGAAGAACAGGAACAAGAACAAGAACAAGAACAGAGATAAACAGACGAACCGAAGATTGACACATAAACAGATATATCATATATATACCTATATGTAAAAACAGGCTGTTTTTACCATAGTTGTTAAAAACGATAGAAACTAAAAAAAATGAAAAAAACGTCGTTTTTTTCAAAAAAATAAAAAACGAAAAAAAACGGGAAAAAACGACAAAAGAAAACAATTTGACTTTCTCGCATCTTGTAGGCCCTACTGCAATTTAAAATTAAAAACCTTGTTTACAGAATTTAATCAGCAAATAACATAACTTTATTAGTAAACACTAAATAACATCATTCTACAACAATTATTTTATTTCTTATAGATTTGGTCTAACAAGAAACTGAGAAATTAAAAATATTGAAATTTTTTCAAATTTGAATTGTAAACATATCATGTCCACATAAGTTCATGTTGACTAAACTATCACAATTAAAAACTAAACTTTGTAGGTATTGATTATGTAGTGTAAACTTTCTCACAGTAAATGCATTTCAATTTAGCCAATGCTGAGTTTTTGTCTTTCTCGTGTATCAAAGTAACGTGAATCCATTCCGCACTCTTTTCTTTTGGTATTTTAGGTAACTTAGAAATAACTTTATAAAATTTTATTTCTGGTACTGTGCTCTTTCATAAAGTATTTATTTCTCAAAATAATGACGTAAATAGTGAGGTAAATTAGCTGAATCCTTGAAAGTATACGGAGACAACGTAAGGGACATCAGACAAAAAATTAAACAGAAACTGAAAAACATTAACAGACAGTAAATAAATCAATAAATATAGTTACATAGAAAACGGAAAAAAACGACAAGAAAAATAAAAAACGAAAAAACGACGTTTCTTGGAAAAAAAGAAAAAACGAAAAAAAACGGTTTTAACATATATGGTTTTTACCATTTGTAACATTTTGTCTGCTGTCTGACGACGTGGTCATGTGACTTTCCGTATCAGCGGCACCAGCCGTTGGTAAAACGCTTCTCTCAACGTCTATCTATGGCAGTCAGACACGGAAACAGAGTTTACAATGATACTGAAGAATTTTATCTCATAGGCGCTATAGGCGAGGTAGGGCAAGGTAAGATAAAATATCAATTCCTTATTACATGTCCTAATGATCTCAGAATGTGTTAAGTGAGGGCAAGTTTGGTTTGAATGAGATGCTGAGTCAGGCTAAGTTTTTCCTAGTAGCAAGTAAGACTGATGGGAAGAAGTGAATTCCTCGGTCTAAATCTGGAGAAACAGAACTTAAGCATAGTGAGAGAGAGAGAGAGAGAGAGAGAGAGAGAGAGAGAGAGAGAGAGAGAGAGAGAGAGAGAGAGAGAGAGAGGGGGGGAGGGAGAGACAGACAGACAGACAGAGACAGACAGACAGACAGACAGACAGAGAAACAGAGAGATATAGAGAGAGAGAGACGGAGAGAGACAGACAGAGATAGACAGAGAGAGACAGAGACAGAGACAGACAGAGACAGAGACAGACAGAGACAGACAGAGACAGAGACAGACAGAGACAGACAGAGACAGAGAGACACAGAGACACAGAGACAGAGACAGAGAGACAGAGAGACAAAGAGACAGAGAGAGACAGAGACAGAGACGGAGATAGACAGAGAGAGATAGAGAAACAGAGAGAGACAGACAGAGACACAGAGAGAGAGAGAGAGAGAGAGAGAGAGAGAGAGAGAGAGAGAGAGAGAGAGAGAGAGAGAGAGAGAGAGAGAGAGAGAGAGAGAGAGAGAGAGAGAGTATGGCGACACACCTAAAGATAAATTAAAAGGAAATTCAGACAAAACAAAGACAGTCACAATCACAAATCAGAATTGAAGAGCAATTGGTCTTTTGATAACCGACACAGAGAACAACTTTGGTGATTTGAGAACATCATTGGTGAATTGTTTAAGTGTTTGGGCATTTTTTGCGTATTAACCCTCAAGTGACCAACTGGGGTCCTGAGGGACCCCAGCATAGTATCGGCTTGTGATATTTTTTGGCTATCCAATATTTTGTCACGGCATTTTATGAATTTGTCACCTAGATATTGCTCACTATTTACGTCTAGTGAAATCCGGTTTTGCTTTTACGGTAATTTTTTAAATAAATAATATCCAGTGGGATTAATTCGAGCCTGAAGGAAAAGAAGTGGGGTCCCGCAGGACCCCAGTTTCAGCAATGCTTTTCTATAGAGAACCGAACGCTACTTTATGAAGAGATATTATGACAGCGAGAATTGGTCTGGAGCGATACAATGCAAAAGAAGCCCTACTCTTGAAGAAAGTGCCGATGGAGAATACGATAGCACGGATAATCTAAATTTATATAGCGCCCTTTCAAGAAATCTACTCAGTATCGCTTCCGATCCAGGCCCGGTCAAAAAGAAAGGTGTGGAGAAGGCCATAGAAAATACCTGAGCGGTCCCTAAAGGGACAACGACTCAGGTTCGGAGAATGATGATCATGTATCTGAGAATTCTGAAAACAGTGATGTGGAAAGTGCAGACGACGAAGTCGGCACAGAAACGAAATGCCTATCTGTTCAAACCACCAACAGTCAAAGCACTATTTCAGTTAGAAAAAGTGGTCGTGGCAATAGGTTGCGTGGTAGAGAAGTAGGAGGAGAGCAAGTAGGAAGATAGCAAGTAGGAAGATAGCAAGTAGGAAGATAGCAAGTAGGAAGATAGCAAGTAGGAAGATAGCAAGGTGATGCAGTTGGAGCAAATTCGGCATCAGGTCATCAGATGACTGATAAAAACGGCTTTTGTGGGAAAGACAGCCACCGGCGTCAGGCCGTCGGCGAGTTCAAGATGTCATTCGAATACCTGCTGGTGTAAGTGCTGCACCACGGTATGAGAGAATTTTTTATATGTACGAGCATTTCTTGACTCTTGAAATTATAGACGGCATTCTTGTACAGACGAACAGAGAGGCAAAGTCTAGAGACGAATATGTGTCAAGAGTGAACGAAATCCTCAAGGTCAACGTGCTGAATGGAAACCTGTCAATGATAAGGAATCTTTGCGTTCATTGGACTCTGCATACTCCATGACCAACTTACTCTTGAAATGTTTGTTTCTAAACCAGGCAAAGCTGTGTTGGCTATATCCACGCTACACCACAATGCTGCCACCGATTCTCAGATGATCAGCAATCCAGAAATAATCCTCCATTACAGTGGAACCAAAAGCGGTGTTGACAATATGGATCACCTGGCTACAATGCACACCAAAAGAAGAAAAATCAGCCGTTGGCCCATGGTGCTGTTTTCAACATCCTCAACATAATTGGAATTGCTTCGTATATTTTGCGTCTGGCAACAAGGTCGACTGGCAGATTTCGAAGACCACACGGCGACGACGTAGCTCATTGATAGAGCTCGGATATGCCATAGTAACACCTCACATGAAACAACAAGCAGTGACTCCTATAATCCTAGCATCAATCAGAGCTGCGATGAAGAACTGTGTTGTAGAAGCTCAACACTGTCAACAACACTCAGCTTCAATCTGCAGAAGCTCGAAGGCCAAGCGTTGACGATGCTCACTGTGCCAACGCGGTAAAACAAGAAGGCAGCGTGAATGTACTTCATGTAACCGGCCTAATTTTATCTTGTCAGACAATTAGATGGTTAGCAAAACCCAGGTAAACAATGAACAGTTAGAACTTGTACTTGTAGCAAAATAAATTGAAGTTTCAACAAGAGCAGATAGCACTGAACGTGTCATCGACTATTGGGGTCCCACAGGACCCCAGTTGGTCATATTAAGGAGTAAAATATGTTGGTCGCATGAGGGTTAATGAGCGTTTCTACTTAGCGAAATTGACATTAATGTTGGAAGCGTTTTAATGAGGTAGTTAGAGGCCCAATACAATCAGTATCTGTATATCTAGCTAATTAGCTAAATTACGAACAACTAACTGACTTCGAACTGACTTCTGACTTCGTAGACTCGTCGGGATGAAGTAAGTAATTATTTTAAGATTTCAAAGAATTTTTAAAGAATTGTCTAAAGAATTTTACTAGGAATTTTATTAAGATATTCCTAAAGAATTTTAGTAAGAATTTCGTTAAAATCTTATTAAGAAGTTTATTAAGAATTATTAAATACAAAAATGTTAGCGCGTAGCCGCTCAGAAATGCGAACATGAGGCAACAGAAATGCAATTCAGTGTCACATTACGACGCACCAGTATTCGAACCCGAGACGGAGAATAGAATGACAACCGCAATGTGTCAATGCGGTAGTACCATTGTAGTACCAGACCAGTTTTAATTCCCGAATAACTTTTGTCATCACTTCCGTCATTAGTTTTGTAATTGCATTATAATAAATGTATTTACTGTCTAATTTAACTTACCATCATTAGAATGCTGATCTTTAGTCCAACGTGTTTCCATTAATCCAAAGTAATGTAACATACAATTCATATAGCGCCCTTTCAGGGCACGTAGTCTTACGCAAGACCGTTTACTGTTAGGCCTAAGTCTAAGACTACATAGGCCCTACCGTGAGCGGGTAAAGTTTAACAGAAGACTCTCACTCAGACTCATAATCACGTAGTCACAGATAGGGTTTCAGCTTCAAATAATCCTGAAGCCTGATAATGAATCACTGTCATAACTCAATTGTAACGTCACTTGCGGACATTTAGAGACTACCACGGCTATGAACTAGATTCAGTTCTTATTAGATTTAGTTCGAGTTAGTAGGAAGTAACGTGGTATCCTTAATAGGAGCCATTTTCTGTGTTTTCCACAAGTGCTCACGAGAAATTAAATGTTAAGTGCTAATAAAGATAATCCACCTGCAAGATGTAACCACAAGCAGTACTTTTACATGCACTGCATGTGTAAGTAAGTGAATAAGTGACATTTCAACAATAATTTACAATGCACAGAAATAAAAGCAGTAGACCAAGGTAATTAGCAGCTATGAATATTCGTTATTAGTCAAAACTGGTTGGCACACCGCAACCAGGAACAAGAGAATAATTAATTGGGTAAACTGTGCGCACAGTGCACAGTTTATTAATTTAACAGCTGGCAGAGCATCATGGCCGGATTCAGAGTTGTAGGCCCTGCGTGGCTAGGAGACGTCATACATTGAACCCACTTTAAAGGTCTTGGGTTTAAACGATCCTTAGCTTCGGTAAATTATAGGAGTAGTCCTTAGTAGTTGATTGAGTGAGGATTTTTTAGCGAAATCGCTCAGAACAGAGGTCAAATATCAACTGTCCTTGGTTTCGAAACGTATCGAGGACTAAACAGGGTCGTCAAATATGTATCATCATGAAGCAGAATGAGACCATTCTTCCCTCAACTTCAGGATCCGGGAGTGCGATGCACACCAAAACTGACGCGTCTAGTTGGCAAAGGCGATGGTTAATTATAGTTTCAGGAACCAAATGATTGGCATTAGCAGATGGTATTATGCTGATAGTTCTGTTGCATCCGGGATCTAATTAATGTACTGTCATAATTATGCACACAAGGACTACCAAATATTTATGTGTGTATAATTATATACATAATTATATATATATATATATATATAAATTATATAAATATAAAGAGTCCAGTAACTTCTGTAGCGGCGTTGTAACAGTGTCTATATATCAATAGATGGTCGTTCCCGGTGAAAACGTAAAGTCATAATCCATTAGAAAAAAATTAGAGAAAAATTCGGGTCGAAGTCCGATGAATTAGAGAAATCAGATGTAAAGACACGGAGAGTAATGAAACTGTAGATGTCATCTTTAATGTTTAGTTCTTAGTGACATTGGAAAGCTGACAGAGCTCTCAGAACCTGACAGTAAAATCCAAGCCTCGGACCATGCATCGAGGACGCCAATATAAAACCTAACAATATTTCGGTGCTAGGCACAGCGAGAGTCAGGCTATCCGCTGACTGAGAGAAATATTTAACGGCACGAAGAATGAGCAAGGGTGCAAATGGGTCGGCTGATCTGAACGCCAAGTTGAATTCTCTGATCATTGGACTGCCAGTGTAAAGTAAGTAAGTAAGTAAGTAAGTAAGTAAGTAAGTAAGTAAGTAAGTAAGTAAGTAAATAAGTAAGTAAGTAAGTAAGTAAGTGAATATACTTTAATGACTGCATGAGTAATAGCTGCAATACTGGTGTAATGTGTTGATACTTAGGGCTTTTATTGTGGCTTTGTCAGAGAATGTTAAATCATTAATTTTGTAGTTTGTGCAAAAAGCGTTTAGCAATATCAATGAGACTATCGACAACTTGACTACTGGCACTCACTTCTCAAAATAGTAGTATACTGATGCAGTATTGTTCGACTTTATTAATGTTCAACAATGCTTAATAAAAATCATATTGCTTGTAAATCTGCCATGTCTCTGTACTTAGTCTAAATTTTAATTTAGACACGATTAGATGTCGCGTGATCAAACTGTCTGTGTGATCAAATATCGGTGAAAAATTGTCGCGTGATTATATGTCATCAGACCTTTTTAGGCGGATTTAAGATCGTAGTCATGTTAGAGTATGGCAAGATGATATCTCGTCAGTCCGCAGAAATTCACATTTGTTGATATCGAATTCTAGGCAACGAGGCTATTTCGATGGTCTTGGTCAATCTTTGGAAGTTTTGCAGCAAACACCAACAATTCAAGGGCACGTGAATTTATGCTAATGACAGACCTTCAAAATGGGGTTAAATTAAAATTTAGTTTCTTACTTAGCCAACACGAAATTAATGTACAGCATCTTGTTCTCTGAGTCACGGATTATTTAAGACTTCGTGCATTGGTAGTCTTCTCTCTAAATAGATTTCTCGTCATAGCAATGCTCCCAGAAGATGCATCGAGTGGAATCGGATATTTATTACAGTGGGTTTTATATAGCGCCCTTCAATATATTTACTCAGGATATGTACCATTGTCCCGCAACAGGGTCTTCCTCTTACAAGTAGGCCTATTCTCTGAAGAATCTATTTAGGGACAGATTCCCCAGTCTGATCTCTTCCGAAGAAGATTCGCCCCGTAAAATTTACTTTAGAATGAATTTGCCCCGGTGACTATATTCTGTAAGAAAGTCTCCATAGGATAAAAAGATTTTTCCTCGTTGAAATAATGTGTCCACGGTAGATTTAATTTCTTTGAGAAATACAGTCACACTTAACAATGAAAATTTTGAGCAACTTGGTTTCTAACTTTGCTGTAAAGCTATTATTTTATATGATACAATATGAGCTTTTAGGGAAACTAAAATAAAAATAAAATGCAGAAATACATAGTATTAGAGTCATTGCTTGCAGGTTCGTTAGATGTTCAAACAATGATATCCTTTCTCTTGCAACCTAGTTTCTGATCGGCACAATTGGGCACTACGCTAGTTTTCAATTTTCAAGATATCGTGCGAGATGTATAGGATACGCATTGCTGCGACATCGTACAAAGCATCCAGGTTGACGTGGTTAAACTAACTTTCAGGAAGACCAGTCCAGCAACCTGAAGTTCTAATTCTCGATCCGTGAGGTAAGGCTTCCGTGGCCTACCAGGAGACAAACACATTGACTTGAAAACAAGGACTTCATTGTCAACACAAATCGACTGCTCGTCGTGAAAGTAGGCCCACTGAAGTGTTCCGCAACAGTTCGCCAGCCGCTATTACGCCGTAATTCCGCGGAAACAATTCGAAGTCATCCGCCACAGTTAATAAACATTAATCGCTGAATTCATCTGTCACAAACGATAATAATTTGCGTCGCCACAACAATCCGTCGCAACCGCTGAAACAGAAACAATTAACAAATCGTCCTTGCCCGAAACAACAAGCCACTGCAGTCGCCGAAATCACTCGTCGCATACACCGACTCTCTTTCTCTGCTGGCAACGGCAACGGCAACAAGGACAAAGACAACGATGGTGACAAACTAGGCGACGATAGCGATTAATCTCTTCTTCAACTGATTTCTGATGAACTTTTACTCGATGCCGTATGAAGAGAATTTCTTAGAATCGAGCTCTTCATCCAAATAGAGACAAGATAAAAATATTGGAACAAGAAAAGAGCAGATCCATCCTTCGCACATCGGACTTAGTCTACGCACGTATGTTGTTTGAAGCTTCGCCCTAATGTCGCTAAATGTTGTCTTCACGCAACGTAGTTTAAGGATGAAGGTGTATTCCTTTAATATCCAGAGTTTTTTGGACGGACCTACTGTACTTCTGTAGATTGTAAAACTACTAGAACATTGATGACAGTAAGACTTTCATATTCATCTGCTGTAGATACTACTTGCTAAAGAAATTCATGTTAAAAAGGCAAACTCAAAGAGCTGATGATTCTTTTTTCTGAAGTTCAGAATCAGGATGGAATCGTCACTGAAATGGCCGGACTACTTGATCCTGGTCAGTTTTCTGGTTATCTCGCTGGCCATTGGTCTGTATCATTCACTGACCGGTGGCAGACAGAAGACAACAGCGGAATTCATTCTGGCTGACCGACGTCTTCAAGTCCTTCCCACAGCCATTTCGTTGGTCGTATCCTACATGTCCGCCATCTTGGTGCTCGGAATGACTGCTGAGGCGTACAGCTACGGCCCTCAGCTGATGATTCTCGATTCGTGCTCCTTCGTAATAGCTGCAATTCTTGTCGAGAGAATAATCATTCCATGGCTCTATCCTTTGAAGTTAGTCAGCGTCAATGAGGTAAGTTACTCACTCTGTAGGCCCTATATATGCTTTTCTATTGAATCAATCGTCAATGTAGTGATTATTGCCAAAAAATGGTCGCATACGGACTCCTTGTGACACTAGTGCCTTAACTGCTTAAACACATTAGCGTAATCCACGAAATTGAATCCTAGAGAAATTGTGTGTGGTATTTCGGGTTTCTCTTTAAAGAATCAAAAGAAAAGGACTTTGAGAAATTGTTTCTTTGACGAAAGAGTTAAGCTTAGGCTACATGGAAAACAATGCCTATACAGCATGACTTGGAAATATTTTACCAAAGTAATTGTTTGGGAAGGTCTATGCAGAATGTAGGTTCACGAAATCTGTTTCAAAATGTTTTTCATACTTAGTAAGCATGCAATACGAGTTTGAAAGTCAAATGTTGTAGTGCAATCACTTCTAGCCCAAAATGGGGTATGGCAAACTGCAGCTTAAATATTGCAGTAGGATCTATCCTAAAATGGAACGTACCGGGCATAGCTCAGTTTATTTAATGAATTTCAATCATACAATTTTATCAAATCATAAGCATCCATGCCCCAGAAAAATAGTCATACTTCGACCCGCACCATGATACACTGGATGTGCAGAAGGTAGGCCTGATATCTTCCTGATTTTACCGGCCATCGTAACGTTGTTTCTTTCTAAACCCATTAACGGTGATAGTGCTTGTGATTAAGTGGGGAGGGTCCGGAATAGAGTAATGGTAACACTCATGGCCAGAAGAACAGAACGCGGTTCGATACCCGCAACTCCCTATGGGGGGCGCCTTGCATGGCTGCCAAAACTTGTGTTTAGCTAAGATATTGATAATTGTACTGTCATGTTGCAATGTAATCTTAATGCGTTTGTCAGTTTGAATTAATAAAGAAAAGATTAGTATTATTATAATTGAGACATTTTAGGGAGGTCTTTACCATAACTTACCGTGCATCGGAAAAAATACGTATGTCTCTTCTGTCCAGTGTATCTTTGACGATCACGGGTAGCCCGAAGTCTCTTTTTCTTGAATGAGTTTGATATCAGCCTGATATTTGACGATATTTGATATGTGCTATCACTTAAATAAATTCTTTCGAAAACCAAACCCGGATCAGCGCTACGGCCACAAACCACTGCGTTGGCCCTGTAGCCTACTACATCGATAGTTGACTGAAATTTCCATTGGAAGTCGGAGGATTTTCCAGTGACTGCAGCTCTCATAAATTTGAAGTGAGTCAGTTCGGAGGTTTCTGATTTAGAAAGAGATTTACAAAACCTGAAGAAGTTGTTTTCTTAAGATATATGCTGTTGAGGACAGATCACCCTACCATGACAGTATGAGGTGCCTGTATGGGTTTTTTTTTTACTTTTAAGCAACGTTATATATGCGCTTTTGGCTTACCATGCTTCTAGTATGTATATATCGGTTTTGCATTATATCTTCCAGTATTTCTACATGCGATTTGGTTCGAACTCAGCGAGACTTTGTACAAGTCTTATGGGAATTTCACATTCGGTGAGTAGACCTATATACTTCTTTGCAGACTGAAAAAGCATAGGCCTATATTTACAAAATAAGTTTTGAGAGTTGGACTTTATCCAGGGCCGCATTAAGGCTAGGGCGGGCCCGGGTGCTGTGATTACTTATAATAGCCATCAGCACGGCCCAATTACAAGTACAATAAGATTTGAATGTAGGCCTACTTCCGAAAATGCGGGCCCCTCAAAACTGCGAGCCCGGGTGCCACATCACCTTTAGCACCCCCTTAATGCTGGCCTGACTACATCATCGCCATCTTTATTTGAAATGAATGTATATTGATCTTTATTTGTGAATGCAATAGATGCAAAGCACTGTTTATGACCAGCTTCAGATGAAGCAAGCTCTTAAGACGGCGATGGTAGGCAAAATGCAAACCGGAAATCACGTGAAGGCAGTGCAGATGTGTCGAAACACATCGATTAATTCGCTTAATTTTACGGCAAGATAATGAAGCACGTTGTAAAATGAAACATTGCTGAACTCAGCGACACTATTTTGATCACTAATGCTTATAAATGCTATGTACATTCATTCAAATGTTCATAGTCCGTGTTTCAAAGTGAGGATCACAAAAGGGGCGAGTTTTCCGGGTTTTAGGAACCCTGTTGCTGATAAAGCATCATTTTTCGTAGCGTACAGAGCAGTGTTTAATCTAGACGTCTTGGGGGGGGGGGGTAAATGTCCCCCCAGGATTCATGTTTCCCCCCCTGAGAGGCCAGTAATATTATAACGTAGACACCTTTTGGGAAGGTAAATTCCCCCCAGGATAGAAGTTTGGCTCCCCGGAGAGAGATGAATTCCTAAAAAAAGGTCATCAAGCTTTTTGAGAGAGTGATTCCTAGAAAAAGTGGTCAATGACTAAAAAAAAGGTCATCAACTTTTTTGGGAGTTGAAATATAAAAAAAGTTTGAAACTTTTTCAAGATGGAAGAAATTTCCCAAAAAGTCATGTGTAAATTCGTAGGTCCCCCCAGAAACCTAGCTTCCCCTCCCAGAAGAGGGGGACTAGATTAAACACTGCGTACAGAGCACCTCTGATCAGACTATGCTGAAGAGGTACAATACAAATTTTTGACTAAATAGAATTGATCAGGTAATTCTAATAGAATAAGTTCGTTATCTAATGTAATTGCAACAATTTAAATTCTTAATATAAAATTCTGCTTCATGATCGGCAACATTCCGGATTCGTAGTCGTAATTGTAATCTCGAAATTTCTGCAGCGCCCACAAAAGCGAAGTCGCGGGAACCAGCTTATTCACAGGCGCTCAATCAAATCACAAACGTTAGGCGGGTTGAGTGGGTGAAATCTGTTCCAGGTCAAGATTCAAAGGGGTCAATCAGTCAGAAAGCTAAGGTGGTGGTGTTTAGGGTTGAAACGGCGATGGAGGCAAGTGGAAGAGGATGAATCAGGATAGGATTTGCTAAGGAGCAATGTTTTCAGTTTTGCATGGAAGACCTGTGGAGAGATAGCAAGAGGTGAGGTTTTGGTGAGTTCGTAGGACGGGTCTCATATTTCTCGTAGTACTGGTGGAGGTTTGTTCCAAAGAGGTGGGACAGCTATCATGGCTATGGAACGATTCGAAAATTTTAGTAATGAGGTGACGGAAGTGCGGAAAATTGTTAGGACAGAAGAGGAGCGGGTTGAGCGGAGTGGTTGGAACGTGAACAACTGGCGGAGATAAGAGGACTGGGAGGATTGGAGTGTGTTGTAGGTGAGTGATATGACTTTGTATTCTATTCCTTCGGGTATTTTAAGCCAGTGGAGAGATTTGAGGACAGAAGTGATGTGGTGGTGTTTGGGGTTTTAGTCACAAGGGGTGGGCTGCTTTGATTTAATTAGCAAACACTGGTAGAGGCCAGGGCTGTAGTGGCAAAATTAGAAGTGAGTAGGCCTATACGCTACCGTTTAATTTACCGAAATTCATTAGAGGTGAGTATACGCTAACAGTTAATTTTCCGTAACTCATTAGAAGTGAGTACAAATTTTTGTGAAATGAGTATACGGTCTCTAGAGGTGAGTACACGCTGTATACCCGCGTATACCCTCGACTACAACCCTGGTAGATGCGCTTTATAAATGTTCAGATGCAATGCAATTCCACGACGTACGATCGAAATCAACATTTATCATGCAATAGACAAGCAAATCACCGTCGGATGTTTTAAGTCCTTACACACTACTCGCAGTGTTTCTGCTGCATGTGCGAAAATTAAGAAAAGAAAAGTAAACCATGTCATCTCTAACGATTAAGAGATAGAGAGGAATGTAATTGAATAATTAAAAGACTCTTTTTAGCACAGTATTCCGAAGATTCGTTGACATTTCTCTTCCAATCCTCCAACTACTCCCATCCTCATTCGCATCGTTAAGAAACCACCTGTGCTTCGTTTCAGATTATCTACATGGGAATGTCAATGTATGCGCCTTCTGCGGCCTTAGAATCCGGTCGGTTGTCTCCGTTTACAGAATGTATTATAGGATTAGCGTTAATCTCAGCAAATTTTATTAACCAGTGAGAATGAACGAGAAGTAGGAATATATACATATGAGAATATATATATATATATATATATATATATATATATATATATATATATATATATGTGATGCCGCATATGAAAAGGGACCATAACGCGGGTTTGGACTTACTTAAAATACGTTTATTTAACGACGCCGTCATATCAAAGATGATTGACGTCATTACACAATAACATATGTACAGGTACATAATATATCACGTTTGGGGTCCAAGACAGGTTAAGCTGACGGCCGGCTGCCAACCAAGAAAACCCCCGTAGAGGAAAGTGGTGGTAGGATTTTCCCATGCACGGTCAGCGGAGTTTGGTTTTCTCCCCTCCCCCGTCTTGGTTACATTTGTGGGGCTTGATATTTACATTAGAATGTTTGTTCTCGAGAGTTCAAAGTGTGTTAGTTCTTTCGGTAGTTTAGGTTATCGTAGATATATACACTAAGATATACTTTGCTATTTACATAAGATTGTTTGTTCTCGAGAGTTCGCAGTGTTAGTTCTCTTCAGTAGTCTAGGTTATCGCAGATATGTCAATATGTACAGTAAGATATATTTTGGCTATTTACATTAGAATGTACATGTTTATATATAAACACTGTTTCTTCTTCGGCATTCTATCGGGGAGACAGTCGATTAAGGATTAACCGACTGTGACCTCCATTGATGTTGGCGTCTCAGAGCGAGCGGCGTCTTTAAGGGCGCCATTGGCTTTGGAGACGATTGTCTGGATAGGGATGCCGAAGGTCATGTGAAGGGCCTTCACGAACGACTCCAGGATCTTGTCGGCTGTCATGGAAGAGCTTTGAGTGTCCTTGAGGGCAGCGCCGATTGAATAGCAGGCCTGGTACATGGCTTGGAGCACGGTTGTCTGGATCTCTGGAGTCTCGACGGAGGGTGTATTTACAATCACGTTCGTCCCCTGTCCAAGTGACGCATCAGGGGCGTATGCGTGTGTCGCCTGTGGTTCCCCCTGTCCGTTGGTCGCACCAGGGGCGTGTGCGATTTCCGTCGTGGCTTCCTGTTGTGTTGGCATGGTGATGACGAGTGCGGTCTTCTGCTTCGGCTGTCTCGTGGCGTTGGTTCTGAGCAGTGCCTCTTTGTACGCCTGGCCTTGAGACATCTTCTCCTTCACGCTGATGGTATTCGCAGTTTTGGCCAGTACGTACTTGGGGCAGGTGTTCGAGAACGCAGAGTGTGGACCGCCGCAGGCTGCGCACTTCAGGTCATCTTTCTTCGTGCAATCGGTGTACTTATGATCGCCGGCGCAGAAGCTGCACTTCTGGGTCTTCGGGCAGTGTCTTGCCACGTGACCTATAGATAGACAGATAAAGCAGCGAGTGGGTAGAGCTACATAATCATAGGTTTTAAACGCTAGAAAACCTATATAGACCCTGTTTGGCACAATTGTACCCGGCTCAAAGCTGAGGAGTACCGATGTCGTCGGTACCCTCACATTATTCTGTGTTTTACAAAATCTCATTACTTTGACAATCGGGAGGTTCTCTTGGTCTTTGAGGGTTGACATAATGTCAGCGTCCGAGATGTTACTCGGAACGCCCTTGACCACCTTCTGTGCGTACACTGTACGACGTCTGACAATCTCTAGTAGATGAGTTCTAGCGGTTTAAACGCATTTTCAATCAATTTATCAATCAATTAGTCAATCAATCATCAATCGACCATAATAGTCACACATTCAATCAATCGGCCAATCGAATTCTACACACCGATCTACTCAGAAGCTCTGCGTATTTCCTCTGGCACCATGTCAGGTTTTTAAAACAGTCAATCCATTAGTCAATCGAAATTTCTATAGCACCCTGCCTCTTGTAGGGACAAAAAAAATAGGATCACGATTGTTGGCCTTAACATATCAAACCGTAAAAGTGTCGTTTGCTGCCGGCCGAGAACCTCCCACGAGGCCGGCCCAAACCATTGGAGTGTGCCAGTAAAAATTATAGCCCACTAATCGTACGGCGGTGGTGCGCTAGGAATTACAGACTCACTACTCCAACCACCTACGATGAAAACTTTTATTTTGAGGTTCGCGGGGAAGTCCCAGTGCTGGTTAGTTTCTTTATTAGTTCTGCCACCATCTGGTCTTTGCTTTGACTCGGCAACTCTTTTTTTCCATTCTTGTTTTGTATATCACGTTTCATCGTTCTATATTTCTCCTCCTCTCCCAGAATAAGCTTGTACTCTTCATCGCTAATAGCCGTGTCTTCCAACGCCTTAGAAATGTGGTCATGAACAGTGTTTAGCTTACTCTCCGCCAAAATACAAATTTCGTCGTGTTTTGAAGCTTTAGCAACAAAACTTCTACTAACAACATTTCCAATAATATCCAGAAAACTCGTCGCTATGGCCAAACTCTCCAGAACAATACCAGGAATAAAACCAATACCAGTGGCTAACATAGCTGCCCCACCCACCCCAGTTCCAAGACTAACCAGAGCAAGGCCGGCCGAGGCCCCATTAGCCACATCTACAACCCTCTTATACTTTTTGCATAGTTGTCCCCGACTTATCGCCTCAGACCTCAGGAATGCTTCTATTTCGCCAATCTTCTGCAGACGAAACGTCTGCGACGTCGTGTCTGACGAAATTGTTGACTCCATAAGCGTTGGGTACAAAGACATACTTTTTTATAGTTGCTCTATCAGTAACGTTACGTTTAACTCAATAGTTGAAGTACTTTCAACACCTCTCTTTTTTCCTTCAATTCTGAAACTCGTTTGTCCTGGAATGGATATTGCTCTAGATGCATCAAATTGTCCACTTAGAATGTCGACTGTACGATCGATGCTACCCGCGGCTGTAATAACGCGTACTGACGCATCACCGGTACTAACACCAAACATTGTAAGCCTCCAGAATCCGCGGTCTAATGAGACCGTCTCATTATTAATTTGCAACGTAATACATGGATAACGTGCCGCGGTCAATGGAAGCGTTTGCCACGAACTTAGAGTCACAGTTTTGGTCGCTGTGTAAATATCGCGGCTGTGGTAATCGTCCGATACGAAATCGATGTCGATTTGGGGAACCGCGGCTAACATATCTGCGGTGGGCTTAGGGATTGTATATCCCCAGTTGGTTAGTCCAACCAAATCATCGAGGTTGTACTTGTGCATATTTGTTTCTCCTTTTTGTCGGAGATAACCACGAATCTTGTAGTGTGAGTCGGCCATTATTAAGTCTTACGTGTCTCCAACTTTAAAATATGTGTAGATCTGAAAGTGGGATATTCCAAAATTAGCTTGTGATGGCTGTATTTCAAGGATCATCAGGTTGTATGATTTGTATGCGGTGTCAGTGTTGATGGCAAACTCCTGCATAGAATCAGTCAAAGCGGTATTGGAGGCGAGCAGTTGTGCACTCACGATTGTCGCGGTTGTTTGAGTACTCCCAAAAATCTTCCAGGACGTGATACGACTAGCAGCCACCCCAGCCAGACTAACCTTCCATATTCGCACAGGCGTCGGACATTCAATATTTAAAAAAGTCCCTAAAATACTATCAGCCGCGGTAGGCGGGACCCTCCACTCACCTATGACTCCTGAGTTGAATGCCAAATGTGCTGGGTTAGTGGAGATAGAATCGCTGGCCGAGGCTTTAAAACCCGTTTCGGAAATGTTTTTGGACAGGGGTGGAATGTGTCCGCTGTAGTTGAGAAACTTGATGTTGTTCACGTACTGTCTTACAGCGGTCTCTTTACTGTCTGTATATCTTTTAACAACAACAGCCTGAGTGTCGACATATTGTTTATTCGCAACGTTCAAAGGTTCCGTCGGTATTTTATTTAATTTTGTCATTTTGCCGGTAACAATCCTCGTCACCTGCCCGATGCTCGCGCGTCGTTATTAGATGTTGAGGCGCCTATGTAAAGCCCAGTCACTCTCTTGCCACCCATAGCCAAATTTCCAGTCATTGCGCCGCCAACTTTAAGCACGCAAGCGCTCCTGGCGATAACATCTTGCGCGTTGGCGTAAGTTTTAGCAGCTTCAGCTTTCTGGTCCGCGTACTCCCTGGCGGCGGCCGCCTTTTGATCTGCATATGTCCTGACTACAGCATCTTGGAAATCAACGTAACTCTTATTGGTTATATGGAACGGTTCCTCGGGAGTCGTTTCTTTATTTGTAGTGGCATTGTTGATCAGATGTGCCACTTGTTTCAAACTCGCAGCATCGCTATCGGATCCTGGAATCCCTATTGGAAGTCCAGTTACTCGATGGCCACCCATAACTAAACTTCCAGCCATTACACTTCCAGATTTTAGCACACACGCGTTCTTGACGATAACATCTTGCTCGTTGACGTAACTTTTTACAATAACATCCTTTTCGTCCGCATACTGCCTAACGGAATCTCTCAGCACCTCGTTCTTCTCGTCCGTATACTGCTTGGCATCGACAAGCTTCTGGTCTGCATGGTTCTCGGCTGCGGCTGCCTTCTGGTCCGCGTACAGCCTGACGGCAGTGTCCAGCAGAGCGTCCTTATCGTCTGCATAACGTTTAACGAGACCAGATACCTCGGAGCTTAAGCCGTCTGCATACAACTCAGCTTGTTGTGCCCGCTCTTTCGCGTACTCCGTTATTTGTTTCCAACTCGCAGCGTCGGACTCTCCCACCAATTCATCCCAACCCTCGTCTTCACTGTCAGATCCAGGAGTGTCCGTGGGCAAACCAGTCAATTTATGACCGCCCATTTTTAGAATGCCAGACATCGTTCCACCGGTGAGTTGCAGGTTGTCCTGATCTACGATGTCTGCATAAGCCTTTGTCGCGGCGTCCGTTTCCATCGTCGGCGTTCCCACATTTGTCAGCCGAAAACCTCCAGCCGATAGAATTCCCAACATGGTATCACCAGCCTTGTGGACGAGCCCAGCGGCGCTTATCTGCCCCCCTCCAAACCCACCTCCACCGTCTCTTCCAAATTTATCAACCGGCATTTTTTATACAAAAAAGGGTGACGGAAGTCTAACATAGGTCAAGCACGATGTCTTCAAAATTCTTTCCGGCAGCGAGCTCTCTTAGCACGAGAAGACAGAGATGACCACATACCACATCATCTGGCCCCTGTAGCTGAAATGTTTGAGTTCTTATGGAACGGTTTAAATATCGAGAAATTTCGAGAGGTGGATCCAGCCCATAACTATCAAAATAGACGGCCGTAGGTCCATCTATCCAATAGGCGACCCAGTGAGTACCATCGCCAGAACCGGAATCTAAATTAACAACTCCACACTCCTTCTCACTAGCCACGGCGGGCAGACCATCTCGCATGAAAACACCGCGGAAATCTGGCAGCGCCCTGGCAACTTTCTCTATATCAAAGTTGCTAAGAGGTTTTAGTTTTTTTGCCCGATGTAGTAGAGACCGGATCCTTTGCACATTGAACAGCAACCACCATAAGTCTGGCGCCCGAGATATAAACCGGATCCGCGGACCTGGGCCTCGAGTTCGCGATTGTGACGCTCCGCCTCCGCCAGTGCGGCGTCGTTGGCCTGTTTGCTCTGCACAGCCTTTACTACTCCGGCAACGCCACCCGCCGCGGATAACCCACCAAAAAGCAGTGGGAGGAGAGCCAGTAGTGGAAGAAATCCGCCCGATTTTGTCATCTTTTTCAGTTGCGTTTTGGTGAATCTCAGCTCCATGCCAACGCCTGAGGTAATCTTCTTTGCGATTCGTGCGGCTTGAACCTTCGTAAGCGCGAGCTTATCGTCTCCACGAAGCGGGTCATGAGTGAGTCGAATCGTGGCACCAGTGCCATCGCGCGCAGCTTTAGCCAATGTTTGCTTTTGCCCGTCGGTCAGTGAAAGGCCGAACGCAACGTATTCAGTTTTCAATTTTGGAAAAAATATATCTAAAAGAGGGCCTTGTATCTAAATGTGAAAAACGATTTCTAGTAAACGACGTTGAATTTGCTGCCATCCGATTCAAAATTCAGGAGTCGGTCGCTGATCAAGACGGCATAGGCTGTCGTATTATTTGGTACCACGGCGTTAAAGTCCACCTTGATTTGTATGTCTTGTACAGAGGTTTTTAGTCGTTCAGATTGCCTGCGCACGTCCAGGACGAAGATCGGAAACAAATCTACAAATTCGATTGGTGTCAATTGGCATGACGACTCACGCGCGTCTATACCGCAATATTCTTCCTTGAAGTCACGTAGGGCCTTGTAAGCGCGAGAAGTTGTCCTCTTGGTGAAGTCGAGATTCATGTCAACCACTGGGTAGCGATCGGTGTTGAGCAAAGCGAATATGTTGCGAACCTGTGCATGGTCAAACAGTGCCGGATTCTGGCCTTGATGTGCATTCTTTCCAGTCTGAAAAGCAACAAGAATCCAGCGTGGCTTTTCCGTGCCCGACTTAACGCTCAAACGCCAGGAAAAAGTCGTCGCTCGTGGCACCGCAATGTTGTCGCATTGCATGGCGCGGAATGCTACAGGTACCTTAACCTTGGCTTCAATCTGCTTCATAAGCATGCTTTTATACTCCAGAGCGGGTATTATATGCGGCATGAACCAGGAGAGTTTAGTTAGCGTGATCTGGCCATTGGTCGCAGCGGCTTCCTTGAAGATCGCGTCTGCATCCCCCTGCCGGCTCAGCAGTAAGGAGTGTTTAATCCCGTATACGACTTTGTGGTAATCATCGCAAAAGCCGAATAGATGTCTTAAGGGAACGATGAATGAAAATGTACCAATAGGGTCTGGCTTAGCAACAATCATCTGTCGACGGGCCTCGAAGCCGGTATTCGCAGCCGCCGCCGCCGCACTCGTGTCCTTCTGCCAACACATGTTTAAACCTTCGCCTTTGGAAAAATCATCGCCGTATACCAGCATGCCGTTCATCGTCGAGGCTTGCCCAGGTGACATGACATTCTCTATCTCGGTGTTGTTAGCCAGGTATCGAATCTGAGAAAACATGTACGGGATGGCGTTGTTGATGAATGACACCAACGTGTCTGCGATGTAAGCGGCGCCTGTTGTTGTAAGCCTGCCCTCCACAAGAAGGTAGCTCTTAGAAGGTTGCGTGAAAATGTCTTGGTTCTGGATGTCGATCTGTATGGCCTGGCCATTGTTAATAGCTGCGGGATTTTGTGATTCATACTCGCGGTATTCAAACGATTCGATGCTATTATCATCGGGTACCGCCGAAGCGATGTCCAACATTTCACTCGGCACGTCAAATGCCGCCATTATTATAGCTAAAAAAGTTCAAGCTTCAATTATTAATCATGTTGCAAATGAATTTCATATGTGGTGGGTTAAAGATTTTTTTGCGTTTTGTGAATATTTTTATTTCATTTTCCAAGAAACAGACCCCTACCATAACGACTCGGCTTTATAGTTTTGAAACCGGATCCAGCAATGCGGCTGTTTATGTCAGCCATTGTCGGAACAACGGGTGGCGGACTCACAGCCAGTTGTTTTAAGTATTCGATGCTCTTGTCGCTGAGCGCCTTCTCCAAAGGTGCGGGAACAACGGGCGCGGCAGATGAATTTTTCATTTGCGTTTCCGCCGCCGCAGCGCGTCTCGCTTTCACGGCATCAACAATTTGCCTGACGGCAGATGCTGTTGTAGCCCCAGCTTTCGCGACATTACCAACCACCTTGGCAACGTTCGTGATTGCGCCTCTATTCGTCGAAATAAAGGAGCCTGCACGGCCAAGGAAGCCCGCGATTTTGGGTATCCAGTCGAAAAGTCCACCACCCACGACACGACGCCGCTTTTTAATTCCAAGAACAAGCATGAGAATATTTAAGTGTGAAAATCTACGCACTGCGGATGTGAAACCTTATAGTTACTGTCTCACCGCGGAGGTTTAATTGTTCACCATTCTGGTCGGTCAGCCACACACGAATGCCCTGTACGATACCAGCCGGTGCAACTGGTAGGTACACCAGATTTTTCGGAGACTCGATTACCTTGTAGCCCGGCGACACATCCGGGAAAAAACTGTAGATTACTGGTAGCTGGCTACCATTTCGATACGATCCAGAGATAATGTCACAATTTACCAGGATTGTGTCCACCCGGAGAATATCGACTGGATTTTCTCCCTCTTTATAACCATGACCAAGTCTCTGAGGGTTAAAACCGAGCGTTTGCCTGATGGTAGATTGAGCCATATTTACTATATAAAGGGCATTCGTTATCTTTACGAAGGCGCGTGGATGCGTTAGCTCCTATAGTAATAGGAGAATTAAAGCCGAGTTGAGCAACACCTGTCGGCGGCGGATTTTGCTTTTCTATCTGCCGGCTGATTTCATCATTAATCTGTGCGATCTCATAGCTTCCGTCGGGCAAAATGATCGTCTTCCACGTCGCACCATTGATGGAGCTGTAGACGAACTTGTTATTTGTGCTGTCTATGTTCGGGATCGAGTTATAAGTTTCAAGATTGACCAAAGCAAGCTCAAAGCGTCTTTTTGGATCCAGGTACAGCGGCGGTGAGAAAGCCGTGGTCCACCCTGTAGTATCTGAGGAAACAACTATACTAAAATTTTCCTTAGGCTGCAAAAGTTCTCGAATTTCTTCGAGCAGTTTCTCCGAGCGTTCCATCTTGTGTACTTTATTTTATGAGCATGTTTCTATTCAATTCGAGTGCCAGCTCTTTGGAGATCGCACCAGAACGCAGTAACTCGTCAAGAATGGCGGAGATTTCGTTGCCGAGACCTGTGTTTCCCGCGGCCCTAGAGGCCACCAAAAGCTGTAACCTCTCAACCAGGGCGTTTGGATCGTTGTAAAATTGCACCGCGCCGCCTCGAATCAGCTTGAACTTTTTACTGTTCCGGCCATGAATAGGCAGACCAGACATCTGTACGAGCTTTTTAAAAGTCTCGATTGCCTGAGGCGAATATTGCTTAGTCTTAACGAATCGTTTCGTTAACAGGCTGAACAACGACTCATCGGCCGGAGATTCGAGAACGAGGTTGCCACCTTTAAACACTCTCAGTCTACCAGCAGACAGCGCGACGGGGTCAACGAAGAGCTCACCCAAGGCGTTACCTTGTAATTTCAGAGGAACGGCTGGGGCAGTGAAACCCTTTCCTTTTTTAGTGAGTTTGTGGCCCTCTATCAGTGTATCTATTCGCTTTTTATATTCCCTTAGGGCTTCAATATCTGCAGTCACCGCATCTATCTTTTCTTCGTCTTTTTGCTTTTTAGCCTTCTTTTTCTCTTTGCCCAGGGTGTAGCAATTATAGTGATTTACCTCGTCGATTATCTTTTCAGCACCTGCCTTGTCGGCTAGATCGAGCTCGCTCGGAGGTTTGAAACCGTGCCGTGTTATTGCCTCGATGTTGAGATATTTGTTTGGATCGACTAACAATGCGTGGGGGATTCGGGATGCTGGAAGCGCTGGAATAGCTGGGGCAGCAGCAGAAACAGACGTTCCTGCGGAATCACCGAACAAAGCTGCTATCGGGTTAAAATTAGCAGACTCTGAAATCTGCGCCGGCAAATCCTGTAAAGCGCTGGTGACTTTCTGCAGCTCTTTAGAAGTAGCCGCCTGGGATTCAGCCGTGGCTTTGGCGATTGGTTTGAAAAGCTTTGCCGCATCGTACTGAAGATTGGCTTCACCGAGCTTCTCATCCACGAAACGCTGTCTCAATCGATTTCTGCGAGCTAAATAATCCTGAGTCAAGGCGTCTCGCTCCTGTTTAGAAGAAACCTTTGTCCACATCGTGGTTGTATGTCGACTATATGTTGCCCGTAACGATAACTTTTGTCCACATCGCGTTTGTATGTCGACTATATGTTGCCTATATCGTGTCTTTAAATACTTGCCTTGGGCTTATAGAAGCGATCGAACCCGCAACGATATTTTCCATCGTACACCTTGGACGTCAAATCTATGACTGCGAATCCATATGGTTGGGCAGCACACTCGCTGAAGAACGTACGGAACTCATCGAAAGACATGTCAACTCCCACGAACGTATCGTGAATGGCTCGTAAATTTTTACTGTCTTGGTTGAAGAGGACGATAAGATTAGCATTGTCACGGATCGCTTGCTTCGGAATTCGAAAATAATTCTGTGTTAAGTAGAAGCAGTCCGCGCCACCGTGTCGACCCATAGTGAAATACCTTTCGATGGGCGACTGTTTTTCAAGCATGACGTCATCGAAAACTAGAAGGCTTCTGGCATTCTTGTTTAATGATTCAACTGGAACTATTTCATCTGAGCAAGAGTGAAAGGAAGCCACTTCCTTCCCGGCAACTTTTTCCAACTCTGTAACCCAGTCCCGGAGGAACTGATATTTTTCCTGTCCCAGAGACTTCGAGTATAGATACAGCCGATCAAAACGCAGGTACCCCTTCTTCAACAGAAGGTTAAGCAGTCGGTTTGTTTTCCCACATCCGCTAGGCCCACAGATTATGCACCGTATGCTGGATGGTAACAGCCAATGGTGGTGTTTTTTCCCATCGTCGGTTTCGAGATCGAAATTTGTTATTTCCATATAGAGACAACGAGTTATGATTGTATTCAACGAAAACAATGTATTGCCTACGATGTAAGAAACATACTGAGACTTCAAATGAAACAATCGTCGAGTTACGAAACGGTCGGCCAGCCAAGAAGGGAACCTGTGCCGTCTGCGGTGCAAAGAAGAGCCAGATTTTGCCTTCTAAAGTGCGAAAGACTGGAGGTTCTCTACTGAATAGGGCCCTCAACGCTCTACCTCTACCAGAAATGCATATGAGCCTTCCATCCGGTATGTCTTCGGAAGATAATCCGGGAGGTTCTTTTCAGAATACGGGAAAGTACTCTTACTGTGGACCATTCACAAAACTCGATAAAAGGCTGTCACAGCGCTATCACGGTGTTAATCAGCTCGACCGTGCGTGCCTCCACCATGATGTGGCTTACGCAGTGCATAAAGATACTCCGGGGCGTAACCACGCAGATGACATCCTCGCTGCAGCCGCGTCTAAGATCGCACTCACCGATGAAACTCCGGATTATGAGAAGAAGGATGCGCGGCTGGTGTCGGCCATTATGTCAGCGAAGTCGAGGCTGGGGATGGGTGTTGGACGGCGACGCAAATGAAAATCATTTGTGTATGTGTTTACCTGTTTGTAATATATAGTATTACTGAAATGTCTAAGCACCTTTCAGCCGTCTATTACAGCCCTAGAGGTTACTGGCGAGGTAAGGCTGCGGTGAAGAAACTAGCCTCAGCCGCCAAAGTTTCCGAGGCGGAGGCTCGCGATTGGCTGAAGAAACAAGCTGTGTGGCAGATTTATCTACCCGTTCCACATCGCATACCGCGTCCAAAGTTTGAGGAAAATCGCCCAAACGCCGTACACCAAGCCGATCTCTTGTTTTTACCTCACGATAAAGTAGGTCGCAAGACTTATAAATACGCTCTCACAGTTGTAGATGTTGCTTCAAGATACAAAGAAGCTGAACCGTTGATTGATAAAAGTGCGGCTGAAGTTGCCGCTGCTTTAAGCCGGATCTACAAGCGGGGCCCACTAACTTGGCCTCGACTCTTTCAGGTAGACCCTGGACGCGAATTTATGGGTGGTTTTACACCGTTGCTGGCGAAGCATAGCGTACTTGTGAGACGCGGACAGGCCGGTAACCATCGCCAACAGGGCATCGTTGAGCGCTTTAATCGGACTCTGGCCGAGCGACTTTTCGGTGCTCAATACGCTCAGGAATTGCTCCTCGCTGCAAGAGGGTCATCCGAACGGTCAGTGGAATGGGTTCGACGGTTGCCCGAAGTTGTTGCTGCACTAAACGATGAGCCCACGCGTTTGCTCGAGATGAAGCCGGTTGATGCGATAAAAGCTGCTAAAGTGACACAGAAGCCCTCTCATTCACAAACTAAAACTCGTTTGTGGGGAATGGATGAGCCTATTCTCGGACACGACGTTCTCGTCCGATATTTGTACGCTCCCGGCGAGCTCGAAGGTGGAAGCAAACGTGCCACCGATCCTAACTGGTCGCTAACCATCCACGCTATTTTGGATGTTGTTCGGCAGGCTGGCCAACCGGCTTTATACCATCTGGTAGACGGTCCTGCCCGCGGGTTTGTACGTGAGGAGCTGCTTCTAGTGCCTATGGGCACTGAGTTACCCCCCGATAGAATACTCAACCGTCGTTGATTTTGTAGTGCCCGTATGCCAGCGTTGTTATCCCGTCCGGAGAAATCCACTTTTTTGTGTCTAATGGAGAGAGGCTGATTTTATTCTGCTCGTACACTCCGATCTGGTGGTCGTGGCTTCTAATCACGACTTGTGTGTGCCGCATTTCTTCTCGTTCGAACAGGCATTCCTTGTATAGCTCGTGGTGCAGATCCTTCTTCACAACTGCTCTCTGAACGCCTTTTGCTTTCCTGATCTCTGAACCACCCGATTTTAAGATCGAGTACATCTTCGGACGCAATCCTACGAATTGGGCTATGGCAACTCCGTTACATTCATCCTTGAACTTGCCCACGACTTTCTTGTTCTCGACGTCGTAGTACGGGCTGTCTCTAGGAAACTCTGAGAGGTCGTATAGGTGTTTTTTATTCCACATATCGGCATAGGCGTTCGGAGTTTCCACCTGAAATAACAGGCTGTCAGTGTCTGTGTATAAGAGTTGAGCATTGTTGCCGTACTCGTTTTTCACGTCGTTGTACCAGAAGTCGTACATCAGATGCTTGCTGAGGTCGAGGACCGCCTGGCCGACATATACAGGTCTGTTTAACTTGAGTTTGCTCTTCAAACTATGAATCGCGGCGAGTTGGTCGTTGAAGATTTTGTGTGATAGGTAGGCCGGGTCAGCAATTAGTTTACGAAGTTTGTCAACTTTTGAGGTCGGTTCCAGGTTGACCCTGATTCTTTTTCTAAGATTTTCCATGGTTTTTCCAAAGACCGCATTATTAGCCAGTTTGAAGAAGTCTTTTTCAAATTCTGACGTTGCCTTCGCTCTCAACTTCGTATTCATCTCGATATATGAAGCCATCCATGCCTCCTGTCTAAACTTAATGACACGATGAATTTTAGAAACTCGTAGGCCCAACGAGTGGTAGAGCTTGAGATTTCTATAATGGACCACATACCGCTCCTTAGGTCGTAGGCTTGGTACTAACTTCACATGCTTTGTGAACTTGCCTCCCAACTCGTTCATAAGCACATTCTGATAGTCACTCAACCACTCCTCTTGGACTGTCAGGGTCTCTGGTGCTAGGGGATAGTCGTTGTGAGCAATGTGGAGGTGCTCCGGGTACTCGAGATCTACTTCGAGTAGGAAGCCTTCAGGCGCGTCATCTGGAGTTTCCAACACTTCATCGAGAGTTGGACTTTCCCAGCTAAATCCTCCAACTGGTAGTGGCTGTTGCATCGCCCAGCCGTAAAGATTATTCGCGTCGAGGTACATGATCCAGTTGTCTGGCTTCGTGGTATCGTAGTCGGGGCATTGCGGGTTGTTGGCTTTTGCGAAGCGCTTAGATACCATCGAGATTCCACCTCGGAGACCTTTCTCTACGAACAAATGCATATCTATATCGGTTAAAAGTTCGAGCTCGATCTTCGTCTTTTTCAACAATGCGTCCCAGGCCATTCCTGGCAGGCTGAAGTAATTTGCTGGATCCAGACTGTAGTGCTTCATCGATGTATCTCTGAAGGTCTCGAATACATCGGCTAGTAGAAGTACATCCGTTCGGAGATATAAGTCGTGATAGTCGCCCAGAGTTTTACAGTCGAATTCGTTCCATACTCGTTGGGCGTGTTCATAATCCACATCAGAGATATTCTCTCGGGACAGCCTGCTGTAGAACGCTTCTTTGGGTGGAAGTCGGTCTTCGTCGAAGCGGTGGTAATCGTCAATGTGCTCGTAACAATATACGCCCTTTCGCCTCAAAAGATCTAGTTTTGTCCCATCATTGTGAACGAAATTTTCCTTTATATACGCCGTTGTGACTTTCAGATCCTCAAGCGACAGATTTCCTGATAATTTATCCAACGAGCTGTTTAGAAACTGGAGACTATCAATGAACTGCAGTTGTCCAATGTTAAATGTCATGTATTTCTCCATATTGTTTGGGATGCAGTTAATTTCAGTTTTTTCATCCTGTGCGGCTTCACAGCCTCCGATCGCTTGCATGATGAGATGGCTGTCGTAGCCTCGCAGATTGTGGAAGACCACTGGTACCTTACACTTATCTGGATATATTCTAAGTTTTAAGTTACACTCGCTGTGTGCGGCACCTCGGTACCTACCGGTAATGTGGCAGTGGTCACGAACTCTATCCGCTTCGAGAGCATTTCCGCAGATGTGACAATCGATAGCCTCGCGGAATGATTGGCGATCAACTGCTGACATAACCATCTTAGCTGGGGTGGCCAGCCTTTGTTTGATAGTGGCTAGCTCGCCTTGTAGTCGTTGTAGGAACTCTTGCACGGCGTTCTCTCCCCGGTATAGCACCGGCTTCTTGGTGCGGCCATCGCATCGAACCACTATATAACAGAAGCTACACGGTTTCTGCTCAGCTATCTGTCTTGTATTGCTCTCGTTAGGGTCCATGGCCGCATTGATGACTGGCACGTTCAACGCCTCGAAGTCTGCGTAAACGATATACGGGGCTCGCATCTGTTTACGATGGTTCTGGAATTTGAGGATATTTTCATCCTCTTTTGGCATCTCAATCCGCTGAGGCTTCTTACTAATGCCCTGACAATCTGTGATATGGGCATCCAAGTCTTGCCTAGAGAATATGTGTAGTGTAATGATCTCCCAAACCACACAATGATTCCCAGCTACACAACATGCTATAAGATGTTATAGTGTAGAGAAGAATCTATTTAGATTATATAATGTAGGATAGTAGAGCTACATAAATGTAACTTAATTAAAATGCCAGCAGCTAAGCCAGCATTGTAGAGATTAATTAATATTAGATAGAGGGGTTCATCATATCTACGCAAAGGACAGCAGACGATGTGGACTCACCTCATTGGTCAGGACGAACAGCTGATCAAAACCGTTATGGCGAAGCGGCTGACGACTCGGTAACCAAGCAACCGTGGTGACGTGGCGTGGAGATACGGCAGTTCGATTCTTGATTTCAACTGAACAAGACGTTCTAGAAATCTTGAGTAGATCGACTCGGTGGATGTTGGACTAAGTCGATGAGAGGGCATCGTTAGTCAGTACGATCGGTTTTGCGAAACGATCGATGCAGTTGAGTTTATAAGTCGAGACGTTGGACAGCGAGGATCGAATAATTCGAGTGAAACGCTCTCGTAACAAACCGTTGCGAAGCGTGACTTTCCATCATAGGAAGTCGACATTTGCGAAGCGATCTTGTCAACGGACTTAAGGAGTTATTCCGCGAGTGAAGTGTATGTTACTCTGGAGTAGTAAAGCGCACACTCGGGTTGTAACGACGGTCTCTTTGGGAGAGACATCAAGCTACGAGAAGTCACGAGAACGGTGGACAGTCGAGCTTCGACGAGGGAGAAACAAGGCGATTTGCGAACGGATCTGCGAACTCATCAGATGAACAAACGGATGAAAGACAGCTCTTCCACAAGGAACAAACTGTGAGAACATTCCGTGCTAAAGGGTCTTACTGGGAGGTAGCAATAGGCAATAAAATCTAGATAGCAAAGATGCTGGCTAGGTAGGGAATAAGGCAAAGTAGACATAGGATAACTAGACATTGAACTGTTACATGCTTTAACTGATATACATTATATTCTTATTCATTTAAATGCATACCCATGTGTTCTCTGTTCATTTCCCTAGTCAAATAGATAGGCCTATGCATTTCCTTGTCCAGTAAAGACAAGATGAAACAAAACTAAAGTAGTCGTGGGTGTAGAACATAACACTAAGCACTCTTAGTATAGGGTGGCGCTACATAAATGGGGGCTCGCTCTCGGGATTGAATTGTATAATCAATTAAGGACATTGATTAAAACGATCTGAGATCATATCTTAGACACAAGTGGTGTATTTAGATAGGATTGAATAAGTAAACAGAGATATTTACTTACGAGCTAGGTATAGCATATTTTGTCGTCTGCGGTATTCATTAATACGCATGACGTAATTGAATTTTGAATTGTGACCAATCATACGTTGTCGAAGGTGAGGTCAGGTCAACGGTTGCAAATCGCAAAAGCTAACTATTGGTAAGAGTTAGGTCAGGTCAAGGTTGTTCAGTATTTAAGTTATAAACAAAGGTGAACTAGCTTTGAAATCTGAAATTTATCTTGAGCCTTATATCAAAGAAAATTGATATAGCGCAATGGCTGGTGAGATTCAGAAGTGGATTAAGGTGGCGCAGGACCTTGGATACGCAGAAGATGCTGTCAGAGAATATGTCAAGGAGAGACAGAATGAGATTAGGGAAGATAAAAGACGCGAGGCTGAAAGGGAAGATAAAAGGCGTGAGGCTGAGGAGAGGCTGCGTCTAGCTGAACTGGAAAATCAAAAGGAAGATAAAAGACGTGAGGCTGAGGAAAAGCTACGTCTAGCGGAAATGGAAAAAGAAGAGAAAAGACGTGAGGCCGAAGAGAGACGGATCTCCGAAGAAATGAATTTGAAGAGGATGGAAATGGAAAATCTGAAGGAGATAAAACTTAAAGAACTAGAGCTTCAGATGACACGGGAGACAAGACGAGAAGATGGAGATAGGATACGACTTGATGGAGATGGAGAGTATTCTGGACAGGCAAATAATGCCAAACATGTTAAGATGCCCATCTTCAGAGAAGAAAAAGATTGTTTAGATGCCTATCTCCTCAGATTCGAGAGGACATGTACAGCATACAGAGTTCCGAATGAGTTATGGGTTCTGACACTAGTAAAGTCGCTTCAAGGCAAAGCGCTCGAAGTGTATGAACGAATGAGTATAGAAGAATCTCAAGACTATGAAAAGTTAAAGGAGAGACTACTCATAAGGTTCAAATTGTCAGAATCGGGATACAGAAATTTGTTTAAACAAAGCCCTAGAGAAAAAGACGAAACTCCGGAACAATATGTAGGAAGACTTAAGCGTTACTTAAGACAGTGGCATCAAATGTCAGGCTTTAGTGAAGACAAAGAAGGTCTAGAACAACTCATATTGAGAGACCAATTCTTCATTATGTGTGACAATGATATGAGACGCTTTCTAAAGGAGAAAGGGAAACTAAATCTTGAGGACATGTTGGAACAGGCCCAAAACCTTATAGAAGCGAGAGAATCGGATGAAAGGAAATGGATTCATACTCAGAAGAATAGAGACAAAGAATCCAAAACGCAACCGAGGGACAATAAGCAGAAGAGTTTTGAGAATACAAGCAACTCTCACAACAAATTTAGAGAACAGAGAGAGTTCAGAGATAAAAATCAATTCAAGAGTAATTGGAAGTTCTCCGACAACAAGAAATATGGAGTAGAAACAGAAACTCAGAAGACGGGATGTTTCCGCTGTGGATCAAAATTTCACAGAATAGCACAGTGTAGTGAGAAAGATAAGACAGGGAGAGAACATAGAGTAGCAACAATGCAATGTGACGAGGAATCAAGTGAAAATGGAGATAAACAAGAGGCAGTAATTTCATACTGTTCTGCATACGTTGAACAAGAAGGAAAGTGTATAATAGAAGAACACAAGTATCAGGGACCAGTTGTAATTAATGGATGTGAAACGAAAGGAGTCTTTGACACTGGTTCGAATTGTGTTGCTGTAAGAGAGAGTCTGATCAAAAAAGATGAATACATAGGTCGAAATATGATATGTACTTTCATGAATGGTACTAAATATGAGTATCCGATGGCAAAAGTCGCAATACAGAGCGAATACCTCACAGGCGTGGTAGAAGCTGCTGTGATCAAAGATCTAGAAGTAGAAAAGATCATTGGATCAAGAGTAGAAACTATAGAAGATTCTAAATTGAATTTGTGTTATTGTGAGGCTGAAGTAGTAAAGTGGAAGAAAGAGACAGAGAGAAATGCTGAAGAGTTCACTAGCAAGGTCAGAGTAAATGAAATAGATACTAAATGCCTGTACGATACAGGAGCAAATTGTGTCGCTGTGCAAAAGAGATTAGTGAAACCAGAACAATACACAGATAAATTTATGGTGTGCAGATTTGCTAATGGCAAGAAAGAAAAATATCCCATGGCAAGAATTAAAATTGAAGGAAATGACTTCAAAGGTGTGACGGATGCTGTAGTAATAGAATCCTTGGTAATAGGATTAATCACGGGTCCATGTTTGTACGAGAAGAGTATAAACAGAATCCAACCGAAAGGGAAACATGATGACGAGAAGACGGATAAATCATGTGAACCTAAAATTAGTAGAGCCAAAGAGGAGAAAAAGAAAGAATGGAATGTAAAGGGTTGTGACGCTGAAGGGATGAGATGTAATAAGGCTAAATCATCCATAGAAATCCAGAACACAACTGGACATGATTGTGAGATTATCACAAAAACAAGAATAAAGGACGGAGTGGAACGAAATGGTAAAGCAGAAGTGGTATTAGCAGGATGTACGACACGAGCACAGGATGAGATAAGAGGGAGACGTGTCGAACGACCACTGAAAATACCAGAAGTAACAGGTTTAGATCTCAAACCAGAGGAGATAATGGAACCTATAGAACCCAGGTCTAGCAGAAGAAACCATTTAGTGGAGAACAGAAATAATGAAGAGAATAAGAAAATTGGATATAGGAAAGGAAGAAATTGGCAAGAGTCCAAGTTATATTACATGAAGAAATCCGAGAGAGCGGATGTAACGGAAAGGAAGAATTACGGAAATGACGAGAGGTTTCATAGGTCTGATCAACAGGCGATGCAGACAAATTATAGATACGGAGATAATAAGTGGAATTGGCGAAGGCCAAGACGTAACTCAAACTGGAAAACACGTGAGGACTATGAGAAGAAAGATTACAGTAATGATAATGGAAAGCAGTACAGACCATGGAAGGCCAACAGATGGAGGAATTCTGGGAGAAACCTAGAAAGATCCTGGAAAAGAAGCGGAGAAGAGAAATATGTAGAATGCAGGAGTGAAGTTAGCTACTCAGAAGGTAGTGACGATGAGTCGAATAGTAATGAATGGTTGAGTTGGAGGAAGGGAGGAAAGTTTGACAGGAAGAAGGGAAGTCCAAGATACCATATGACCTGAGAATGTCAAGATGATTAAGGAATAGCTGAGAAGTGAGCTCAGTGAGATGTACATATGGGTAATTTCTTGAGACGATAATTTAATCAGGAAAATTCTGTAATTAAGGGTTATAGATATGCAATGATTTTATATTTTTAGTTAAGGAAATGATCACTAGGAGTGATCTATGAGTTAAGTTACTCAAGAGCTACAGAAGGGCAGCTGTAGGAAATTTAGAGAAAATAAGTAGATGAGAAGTTAGTGGAACTTGGTGTTGAGATAAACAGACATGAAGTTCAGGAGTTATTTAAAAAATAAGTAGTTGTAGAGGTAAGATGTAGTTAAGGTTAAGATGCAAGGAGAGAATCCTTGTGGTAAGTGGTCAAGTGAAACCTAACTTTGGTAGTGAGGAAAATTTAAGGAAGTTAAACAAGTAAGAAGTTTTCTGGGAGCAGTCAACTATTACAGGAAATTCATACCAAACTGTGCGATGATAATGAAACCACTCACAGAATTAACCAAGAAAAATGCCAGAGTAATTGTGGAATGGACTAATGAATTGGAGAGTGCATTCACAGAACTCAAGAAGGTGCTATCAGAAGCACCAATATTAAAACTACCAGACCTAGACAGAGAATTTGTAGTTAGAACAGATGCATCAAATGCAGCTTTGGGAGGTGTACTGATGCAAGAATACGATGGAGTGATGCATCCGGTGTCATATGTAAGCAGAAAGTTGAGCGACGCAGAAAAACGATATTCTGTAGAGGAACGAGAATGTTTAGGAATGATATTCGGGTTGAAGAAATTTAACAGATATCTTTATGGAAAGGAATTTGTAATGGAAACAGATCATTGTAGTTTACAATACTTGAAGACGGGTAATGTGAAGAATGATCGTGTGATGAGATGGAATCTGTTATTGCAAAACTACAAGTTTAGGATAAGATACATTAAAGGTAGTGATAATGTAGTGGCAGATTACTTAAGTAGAGGATTAGAATAAGTCAATTAGAATAGTTATAAGTAAGATAGTAACGTAAGTTATGAGATGATAGGACAGTTTATCATTTCATGTATGATTAGTTAAAGGATTAAATGTGTGTTGCTTTAAAGTATAAGTTAAGGGATTATTAAGTCAAGTTAATATATATTTCACTAGTTAAAGTTAGACCAATTGGAACAGTAAATGGTTTTACTAGATAACTGATATATGTTAATATAAGTTGTGTAGATAAGAATATTGTGTAGTTAGGTAAGGAGTCATAGTATTTTAAGAAAAAATGTATTATTTCTTTGATTGTGGGGGGTGATGTAATGATCTCCCAAACCACACAATGATTCCCAGCTACACAACATGCTATAAGATGTTATAGTGTAGAGAAGAATCTATTTAGATTATATAATGTAGGATAGTAGAGCTACATAAATGTAACTTAATTAAAATGCCAGCAGCTAAGCCAACATTGTAGAGATTAATTAATATTAGATAGAGGGGTTCATCATATCTACGCAAAGGACAGCAGACGATGTGGACTCACCTCATTGGTCAGGACGAACAGCTGATCAAAACCGTTATGGCGAAGCGGCTGACGACTCGGTAACCAAGCAACCGTGGTGACGTGGCGTGGAGATACGGCAGTTCGATTCTTGATTTCAACTGAACAAGACGTTCTAGAAATCTTGAGTAGATCGACTCGGTGGATGTTGGACTAAGTCGATGAGAGGGCATCGTTAGTCAGTACGATCGGTTTTGCGAAACGATCGATGCAGTTGAGTTTATAAGTCGAGACGTTGGACAGCGAGGATCGAATAATTCGAGTGAAACGCTCTCGTAACAAACCGTTGCGAAGCGTGACTTTCCATCATAGGAAGTCGACATTTGCGAAGCGATCTTGTCAACGGACTTAAGGAGTTATTCCGCGAGTGAAGTGTATGTTACTCTGGAGTAGTAAAGCGCACACTCGGGTTGTAACGACGGTCTCTTTGGGAGAGACATCAAGCTACGAGAAGTCACGAGAACGGTGGACAGTCGAGCTTCGACGAGGGAGAAACAAGGCGATTTGCGAACGGATCTGCGAACTCATCAGATGAACAAACGGATGAAAGACAGCTCTTCCACAAGGAACAAACTGTGAGAACATTCCGTGCTAAAGGGTCTTACTGGGAGGTAGCAATAGGCAATAAAATCTAGATAGCAAAGATGCTGGCTAGGTAGGGAATAAGGCAAAGTAGACATAGGATAACTAGACATTGAACTGTTACATGCTTTAACTGATATACATTATATTCTTATTCATTTAAATGCATACCCATGTGTTCTCTGTTCATTTCCCTAGTCAAATAGATAGGCCTATGCATTTCCTTGTCCAGTAAAGACAAGATGAAACAAAACTAAAGTAGTCGTGGGTGTAGAACATAACACTAAGCACTCTTAGTATAGGGTGGCGCTACATAAATGGGGGCTCGCTCTCGGGATTGAATTGTATAATCAATTAAGGACATTGATTAAAACGATCTGAGATCATATCTTAGACACAAGTGGTGTATTTAGATAGGATTGAATAAGTAAACAGAGATATTTACTTACGAGCTAGGTATAGCATATTTTGTCGTCTGCGGTATTCATTAATACGCATGACGTAATTGAATTTTGAATTGTGACCAATCATACGTTGTCGAAGGTGAGGTCAGGTCAACGGTTGCAAATCGCAAAAGCTAACTATTGGTAAGAGTTAGGTCAGGTCAAGGTTGTTCAGTATTTAAGTTATAAACAAAGGTGAACTAGCTTTGAAATCTGAAATTTATCTTGAGCCTTATATCAAAGAAAATTGATATAGCGCAATGGCTGGTGAGATTCAGAAGTGGATTAAGGTGGCGCAGGACCTTGGATACGCAGAAGATGCTGTCAGAGAATATGTCAAGGAGAGACAGAATGAGATTAGGGAAGATAAAAGACGCGAGGCTGAAAGGGAAGATAAAAGGCGTGAGGCTGAGGAGAGGCTGCGTCTAGCTGAACTGGAAAATCAAAAGGAAGATAAAAGACGTGAGGCTGAGGAAAAGCTACGTCTAGCGGAAATGGAAAAAGAAGAGAAAAGACGTGAGGCCGAAGAGAGACGGATCTCCGAAGAAATGAATTTGAAGAGGATGGAAATGGAAAATCTGAAGGAGATAAAACTTAAAGAACTAGAGCTTCAGATGACACGGGAGACAAGACGAGAAGATGGAGATAGGATACGACTTGATGGAGATGGAGAGTATTCTGGACAGGCAAATAATGCCAAACATGTTAAGATGCCCATCTTCAGAGAAGAAAAAGATTGTTTAGATGCCTATCTCCTCAGATTCGAGAGGACATGTACAGCATACAGAGTTCCGAATGAGTTATGGGTTCTGACACTAGTAAAGTCGCTTCAAGGCAAAGCGCTCGAAGTGTATGAACGAATGAGTATAGAAGAATCTCAAGACTATGAAAAGTTAAAGGAGAGACTACTCATAAGGTTCAAATTGTCAGAATCGGGATACAGAAATTTGTTTAAACAAAGCCCTAGAGAAAAAGACGAAACTCCGGAACAATATGTAGGAAGACTTAAGCGTTACTTAAGACAGTGGCATCAAATGTCAGGCTTTAGTGAAGACAAAGAAGGTCTAGAACAACTCATATTGAGAGACCAATTCTTCATTATGTGTGACAATGATATGAGACGCTTTCTAAAGGAGAAAGGGAAACTAAATCTTGAGGACATGTTGGAACAGGCCCAAAACCTTATAGAAGCGAGAGAATCGGATGAAAGGAAATGGATTCATACTCAGAAGAATAGAGACAAAGAATCCAAAACGCAACCGAGGGACAATAAGCAGAAGAGTTTTGAGAATACAAGCAACTCTCACAACAAATTTAGAGAACAGAGAGAGTTCAGAGATAAAAATCAATTCAAGAGTAATTGGAAGTTCTCCGACAACAAGAAATATGGAGTAGAAACAGAAACTCAGAAGACGGGATGTTTCCGCTGTGGATCAAAATTTCACAGAATAGCACAGTGTAGTGAGAAAGATAAGACAGGGAGAGAACATAGAGTAGCAACAATGCAATGTGACGAGGAATCAAGTGAAAATGGAGATAAACAAGAGGCAGTAATTTCATACTGTTCTGCATACGTTGAACAAGAAGGAAAGTGTATAATAGAAGAACACAAGTATCAGGGACCAGTTGTAATTAATGGATGTGAAACGAAAGGAGTCTTTGACACTGGTTCGAATTGTGTTGCTGTAAGAGAGAGTCTGATCAAAAAAGATGAATACATAGGTCGAAATATGATATGTACTTTCATGAATGGTACTAAATATGAGTATCCGATGGCAAAAGTCGCAATACAGAGCGAATACCTCACAGGCGTGGTAGAAGCTGCTGTGATCAAAGATCTAGAAGTAGAAAAGATCATTGGATCAAGAGTAGAAACTATAGAAGATTCTAAATTGAATTTGTGTTATTGTGAGGCTGAAGTAGTAAAGTGGAAGAAAGAGACAGAGAGAAATGCTGAAGAGTTCACTAGCAAGGTCAGAGTAAATGAAATAGATACTAAATGCCTGTACGATACAGGAGCAAATTGTGTCGCTGTGCAAAAGAGATTAGTGAAACCAGAACAATACACAGATAAATTTATGGTGTGCAGATTTGCTAATGGCAAGAAAGAAAAATATCCCATGGCAAGAATTAAAATTGAAGGAAATGACTTCAAAGGTGTGACGGATGCTGTAGTAATAGAATCCTTGGTAATAGGATTAATCACGGGTCCATGTTTGTACGAGAAGAGTATAAACAGAATCCAACCGAAAGGGAAACATGATGACGAGAAGACGGATAAATCATGTGAACCTAAAATTAGTAGAGCCAAAGAGGAGAAAAAGAAAGAATGGAATGTAAAGGGTTGTGACGCTGAAGGGATGAGATGTAATAAGGCTAAATCATCCATAGAAATCCAGAACACAACTGGACATGATTGTGAGATTATCACAAAAACAAGAATAAAGGACGGAGTGGAACGAAATGGTAAAGCAGAAGTGGTATTAGCAGGATGTACGACACGAGCACAGGATGAGATAAGAGGGAGACGTGTCGAACGACCACTGAAAATACCAGAAGTAACAGGTTTAGATCTCAAACCAGAGGAGATAATGGAACCTATAGAACCCAGGTCTAGCAGAAGAAACCATTTAGTGGAGAACAGAAATAATGAAGAGAATAAGAAAATTGGATATAGGAAAGGAAGAAATTGGCAAGAGTCCAAGTTATATTACATGAAGAAATCCGAGAGAGCGGATGTAACGGAAAGGAAGAATTACGGAAATGACGAGAGGTTTCATAGGTCTGATCAACAGGCGATGCAGACAAATTATAGATACGGAGATAATAAGTGGAATTGGCGAAGGCCAAGACGTAACTCAAACTGGAAAACACGTGAGGACTATGAGAAGAAAGATTACAGTAATGATAATGGAAAGCAGTACAGACCATGGAAGGCCAACAGATGGAGGAATTCTGGGAGAAACCTAGAAAGATCCTGGAGAAGAAGCGGAGAAGAGAAATATGTAGAATGCAGGAGTGAAGTTAGCTACTCAGAAGGTAGTGACGATGAGTCGAATAGTAATGAATGGTTGAGTTGGAGGAAGGGAGGAAAGTTTGACAGGAAGAAGGGAAGTCCAAGATACCATATGACCTGAGAATGTCAAGATGATTAAGGAATAGCTGAGAAGTGAGCTCAGTGAGATGTACATATGGGTAATTTCTTGAGACGATAATTTAATCAGGAAAATTCTGTAATTAAGGGTTATAGATATGCAATGATTTTATATTTTTAGTTAAGGAAATGATCACTAGGAGTGATCTATGAGTTAAGTTACTCAAGAGCTACAGAAGGGCAGCTGTAGGAAATTTAGAGAAAATAAGTAGATGAGAAGTTAGTGGAACTTGGTGTTGAGATAAACAGACATGAAGTTCAGGAGTTATTTAAAAAATAAGTAGTTGTAGAGGTAAGATGTAGTTAAGGTTAAGATGCAAGGAGAGAATCCTTGTGGTAAGTGGTCAAGTGAAACCTAACTTTGGTAGTGAGGAAAATTTAAGGAAGTTAAACAAGTAAGAAGTTTTCTGGGAGCAGTCAACTATTACAGGAAATTCATACCAAACTGTGCGATGATAATGAAACCACTCACAGAATTAACCAAGAAAAATGCCAGAGTAATTGTGGAATGGACTAATGAATTGGAGAGTGCATTCACAGAACTCAAGAAGGTGCTATCAGAAGCACCAATATTAAAACTACCAGACCTAGACAGAGAATTTGTAGTTAGAACAGATGCATCAAATGCAGCTTTGGGAGGTGTACTGATGCAAGAATACGATGGAGTGATGCATCCGGTGTCATATGTAAGCAGAAAGTTGAGCGACGCAGAAAAACGATATTCTGTAGAGGAACGAGAATGTTTAGGAATGATATTCGGGTTGAAGAAATTTAACAGATATCTTTATGGAAAGGAATTTGTAATGGAAACAGATCATTGTAGTTTACAATACTTGAAGACGGGTAATGTGAAGAATGATCGTGTGATGAGATGGAATCTGTTATTGCAAAACTACAAGTTTAGGATAAGATACATTAAAGGTAGTGATAATGTAGTGGCAGATTACTTAAGTAGAGGATTAGAATAAGTCAATTAGAATAGTTATAAGTAAGATAGTAACGTAAGTTATGAGATGATAGGACAGTTTATCATTTCATGTATGATTAGTTAAAGGATTAAATGTGTGTTGCTTTAAAGTATAAGTTAAGGGATTATTAAGTCAAGTTAATATATATTTCACTAGTTAAAGTTAGACCAATTGGAACAGTAAATGGTTTTACTAGATAACTGATATATGTTAATATAAGTTGTGTAGATAAGAATATTGTGTAGTTAGGTAAGGAGTCATAGTATTTTAAGAAAAAATGTATTATTTCTTTGATTGTGGGGGGTGATGTAATGATCTCCCAAACCACACAATGATTCCCAGCTACACAACATGCTATAAGATGTTATAGTGTAGAGAAGAATCTATTTAGATTATATAATGTAGGATAGTAGAGCTACATAAATGTAACTTAATTAAAATGCCAGCAGCTAAGCCAACATTGTAGAGATTAATTAATATTAGATAGAGGGGTTCATCATATCTACGCAAAGGACAGCAGACGATGTGGACTCACCTCATTGGTCAGGACGAACAGCTGATCAAAACCGTTATGGCGAAGCGGCTGACGACTCGGTAACCAAGCAACCGTGGTGACGTGGCGTGGAGATACGGCAGTTCGATTCTTGATTTCAACTGAACAAGACGTTCTAGAAATCTTGAGTAGATCGACTCGGTGGATGTTGGACTAAGTCGATGAGAGGGCATCGTTAGTCAGTACGATCGGTTTTGCGAAACGATCGATGCAGTTGAGTTTATAAGTCGAGACGTTGGACAGCGAGGATCGAATAATTCGAGTGAAACGCTCTCGTAACAAACCGTTGCGAAGCGTGACTTTCCATCATAGGAAGTCGACATTTGCGAAGCGATCTTGTCAACGGACTTAAGGAGTTATTCCGCGAGTGAAGTGTATGTTACTCTGGAGTAGTAAAGCGCACACTCGGGTTGTAACGACGGTCTCTTTGGGAGAGACATCAAGCTACGAGAAGTCACGAGAACGGTGGACAGTCGAGCTTCGACGAGGGAGAAACAAGGCGATTTGCGAACGGATCTGCGAACTCATCAGATGAACAAACGGATGAAAGACAGCTCTTCCACAAGGAACAAACTGTGAGAACATTCCGTGCTAAAGGGTCTTACTGGGAGGTAGCAATAGGCAATAAAATCTAGATAGCAAAGATGCTGGCTAGGTAGGGAATAAGGCAAAGTAGACATAGGATAACTAGACATTGAACTGTTACATGCTTTAACTGATATACATTATATTCTTATTCATTTAAATGCATACCCATGTGTTCTCTGTTCATTTCCCTAGTCAAATAGATAGGCCTATGCATTTCCTTGTCCAGTAAAGACAAGATGAAACAAAACTAAAGTAGTCGTGGGTGTAGAACATAACACTAAGCACTCTTAGTATAGGGTGGCGCTACATGTAGGCAGCGGCGACATGGATGTTTTCGTCCTTCAAATTTGCTGTTTTTATAAAGCATGCGGGCTAGATCCTTGATCCAGACATAATGAAAATTTTCATTTGCGTCGTCGGCAATTAGTAGAAGGTCAATATTGTGGACAGTGGTCCGGTTTGAAATGTGAATGGAATACAAAGCTTTATCCCACCCGAAGACTGAAACGCTTAAAGTTGGGTTTTGACGCTCAAACGTGTTGATATCTGTGACCTTCACTGGAAATTCTATACCGTCGAAGTTTAGCTCCTGGAGGTGGGCACGATACTTAGTTGGGCGTTGAGGGTCCTTTTCTACTGGATACATGGCACTTAAAATGGCCCACTCAAAGCATCGGCTATCGTTGTTCTTTACATTAATAACTGTGCGCGGAGGTATGTACTTCGGTGTTGGAAAGTAGCTCTTACCTCGGAAAGGCTTATATCTTGCAACACCGAAGTCTAGCCCCGCGACCCGCTTCAATCTCCACCCCGATCCCTCATTGGTGTACTCTTCGAGGAGTTTTAGTATTTCAGCATTGGCCTTCCTTATAGCCCCTTTAATTTTACCCGCATTCGTAATTGGCACTGCTTTGCTTCGAAAGTAGGCCGTATTGGTAATTGTACCCGGGGTCGCGTTTCCGTCGTACACCATGTCAACGGTCGGTGCCAACTTTTCCAAATCAACAGTCAACACTTGCGTGTATTTCAAACCGCCATTTTTCAAGAGCTCTTCGTTTAGCTGTGCCTCGATGTTCTGCTCCATTGCACTCAAGAAAGCCAACGCATCTCCTTCCAGTCTGTGGTTAAAAGGTACTTCTGCGCGGAAGTCTCTCAGAAGCTGATTGGCGAGCTCTTTGTGTACTAGAAAGGGTGGTGGTCCACCTCTATCCTTCTTAATTAGGAGTGGGTCGAATTCTGCCAGAAGGGCCTTACGTTTTCCACCTCTGTGCTTGCGCACTGGAGGAATTGGCCTTGGAAGCAGTGGCTGTAGTAAGCGCCTTTTGACTGCATCAGGGATAGGTTCGTCTAAGATATTCTTTAGAACAGCTCGAAGAGCTGGGGGCCAGTAAACTCACCCAACAATTGCTTAATGTTTTTATTCATAGTAATATCTAGATAATATTTTTATCTCAATATAATAACTTTATCATTTCTTTAAATAGAAAATCTTTTTTTTCTTCATTTTCCTAGTCTAATGATATAGATGATAGACGTTTCCATTCTTTCTTAAATTCACGAATTAACCCACCTCGTCGAGCTCTGAAATATTTAGCGAAATAACCACACTTCATACACTCTCCTAAGTGGTTTTTAATTCCCCTTCCACATTTACTACAAGGTTTTGTCCCGCAACCGTTTCGCAGTCGTGCTAAATGTTTGAAACAGTACTCCCCAATGCATCTGTGACAGCAGAGGTTCGTTGTACCTATTACTAACCACTTACAGAAGTTTTGCCCTAACATTATGCTTTTATGTATACCATAACCTATTCATTTATTTAAATTGAAAAAATTCTGAACGACGTAAGATGCTCCTGCAGGAGAAGGATGAGGGAGCTGATCTTACACTCCTAGCTTAGTGCCCTCACCGTTTCAATTCTAAAACTACTCACCTTTTGACTGACGCATTTGGATCTTGATCCCCACCTCTCGATCATGATTTGACTGAGCGCTTGTGAATAAGCTCCTTTTTCCACGACTTCGCTTTGGGCGCTATAGAAATCTCGAGATTATGATTATAACTTAACCGTATGACTGTTTGACTGATTTGACTAAGCGTCTATGAATAAGCTCCTTTTTCCACGACTTAGCTTTGGGCGCTATAGAAGTCTCGACATTAATGGACAATAAAAGTTAAACTTAGATAGCGTATGATAAAAAACGCAAGTAGGAAAAATTTAATTTAGACATCAGAACACCGTAAAACATAAATGTTTTTTGATAATGAGAAAAAAATTATTAATGTGCTTAAGACAGAAATGCAGTTCGCCGCTTTTGAGGAAAAATATCCACTGAAAGAGTTGATCTTCGGCCTTGTGGAAAAGTTCTACAACAAACTATACAAAACACCGACGAAGCATGGGCTTGCGCGGTTTTGCACCACGCCCAACACAAATACAAAAAATTAACGAGCAATGACAATTGATCCCATCTTTCCATAGGGTAGAATCATCCTCGCCAGCCACAGGTTCCTGTAGAAACATAGTTAAAACCACAAGTTATTATTATTATTATTATATGTTATCATATAGGCTTACATACATAAATACATATACGGCCCTCGCAATTGGCTGTATCCAAACTCCACGCATTACTTACAAACGTACATACAGACGTACGTGTATATGTATGGCCTCCAAGCGTTGTATCTATGTACCGCACATTCGAACCTCACGCCTGAGAATCTGGAATGTTAGGAATGCCGTGTAAGCCAACGCGCTGTGCTTTTCAATGGCACGGCCTCCAAGCGTTGTATCTATGTACCGCACATTCGAACCTCACGCCTGAGAATCTGGAATGTTAGGAATGCCATGTAAGCCAACGCGCTGTACTTTTCAATGGCATACCAAATCCCCATGGCATATCGGTTCTGGAATGTCTTATACATTATACCAGCACGCTGCTAGTGGAATACACCAATATATACGATGATGATGCTCGGTTTTACAGCTCGCAGAAAATATATGGTATGTTACATAATACCAGCACGCTGCTATTGGAATACACCAATATATACGATGGCTCGGTTTTACAGCTCGCAGAAAATATATGGCATGTTACATAATACCAGCACGCCGCTAGTGGAATACACCAATATATACGATGATGATGCTCGGTTTTACAGCTCGCAGAAAAAATATGGTATGTTATATAATACCAGCACGCTGCTATTGGAATACACCAATATATACGATGATGATCGGTTTACAGCTCGCAGAAAATATATGGCATGGTACATAATACCAGCACGCTGCTAGTGGAATACACCAATAAGCCCTATACGATGATGATGATGATGATGATGATGATGATGATGATACTACGTTTTACAGCTCACAGAAAAATGATGGCATAGAAGTATAGGCCTATAAAAACGCCTTTACAAAGTTAACTGGTTCATCCCCCAAAAATCTTACCTTATTTCTTCTATCTTGATCCATTTCTGACAAACTGTAGTGATAAAAACTCGATCTTTCCCTTCGAGATATTGAGATATTGCCGATTCTTTTGACATAAGGTTGACTGCTAGTAGGCCTAATTCTGATATTCTGCAAAAAGAGAAAACACAGTCAAATGCCAGCAAATGTTGCATCGTCATCATCTAAGCTTCTCTTTCCTTTTTAAAAAAATTATCCGGCGCACTGGACAAGGATTCTGGCATTTTTAAATGAAACGAACGAAGGAATGAATGAGCGAACAAACGAATGAAAGAACGAACGAACGAATGAGCGAATGAAGAAATGAACGAAGGAATGAATGAGCGAACAAACGAATGAAAGAACGAACGAACGAATGAACGAACGAACGAATGAGCGAATGATTGAATGAATAGATGAGCGAATGAAGAAATGAACGAAGGAAATAGTGAACGAACGAAAGAATGAATGAATGAGCTAACGAATTAGCGAACGAATGAATGAATAAATGAGCGAACAAAGGAATGAATGAATGAATGAACAAGCGAATGGACGACCGAATGAATGAACGAATAAATGAATTAACGAACATTTTATTAAGAAGCTGCTATGTAGGCATAAATCTTGGTTTTGATCTCACCTTGATTAATATCAGCTCGTCCATCATCAAAACAATCCTTTAACTGATATCCTTTTCCCAATACAACATAGTTGTTCGACGTTGTTCATAGGATCCGTGCAGCGTATAAAATCCTAGACTTGCAGACAATTAGTCATTTAGGTCAACGCCGCGCGTTGTATAAACACGGTCTATGGTAAACCGCTCGCGTCATTAATAACGTTGCTAAATCGTGCGTCCTACAGAAAGTGTATAGGCCTACACACGTTTTTAGCTGTTATTAGGTATTGTGCAGGTCAATTACATACAAGTAGGGTGCTATATAAATTTCGATTTACCGATTGATTGACTGTTCCTAAAACCCTACACAGGACCAGAGGAAATATGCAGAGCTTCTGAGTAGATAATCTGGAGGGGATGTCGTAGAGATTTCAATTGGTCGATTGATTGATTGAATGACTAATTAGCTGATTAATTGATTGATTGACTAATTGATTGACTGTTTTAAAAAACCTGACATGGTGCCAGAGGAAATACGCAGAGCTTCTGAGTAGATCGGTGTGTAGAATTCGATTGGCCGATTGATTGAATGTGTGACTATTATGGTCGATTGATGATTGATTGACTAATTGATTGATAAATTGATTGAAAATGCGTTTAAACCGCTAGAACTCATCTACTTCTCTCGTGGTTCAGACACTTTAAGTCGATAGCCACAGATATCAGTCGCTGCTAGCAGCCGTGTACGGTTTATGTCTTTGTTCTGACCACCCAGATGCACGCGCACACAAGTGGCATCTCTCGTGGGTGTGTCAGCGGACAGAGGTCCGTAAAGTTTATTTAGTTGCGTACGTACAGCGTGAGCATTTACCATCGCTAATTGAACTCCAACGAATTCTATGAACAGACGATTCTCAACCGTCCGTTCAATGGGGTCAGAGCCGGCAGTCACCTCAACCCTTTCCACCTCCGTTCGTTCAGAGGCGTCCATGGCAGTACCCGCGACTGGGGCTGTGGCATGGGACACCTCTGTCTCGTGCTCGATCGTGCTTGGCGCCACGTCGGTCGATTGCACGCGGTCATGCAGCTCTTCATCGGGTTTCCCCTCCGGCTGCGCGACGCTTTTTCTTGTTCTCCTTTTCTTCATTGTCTGCCTTTCAACTCCACCGGCTCTTTTCCCACTGACGGACTGGAATCCTACATCATTTGCCGCGTTACTATCAGCATCAGTGTCGCTGGATACATTGTCTACAATTCTGGTTTTAGACACTAGCGCTTTAACGTTCCTGCTCAGTTGTTCACGTACTCGCATCTGAACACTAGTAAGAGAAACCGATTCTGGCTTAAGGCCAGTCCTCGTAAAAGAGGGCCCCGCGCCGTCGTTCATAGTGAACGATAGCAGAGGGTATTTATTCTAGTATTATAAAAGAGCGATACAGTCTCACCTGGTATATTATCGTTCTGAGTGCTCTTCGTGATTCCGAGACGTCCGTACTCTTCAACGGCTAAAGTCCGAATCCGCGGGTTTGGAGTTATTGACACCACCATGATCAGGAAAGAATTCTGAAAATAATGGTGTTTAAGGTTGTACAGTGAGAATATTATTGCTTTATCTGTAGAAGTTAGAACGTGAGATACCTGAAATATGTGATTTTTCGGTAAAGCTCATTTAAAGGTTAGAATGCCCATAGAAATAGCCATTTATTCGAAGTTATATAGCCGAGCATTTAATGAAAATGTTCTGTTTTCATGAAACTGTTGTGCTTGATTGATAGACATCGAATACTAGTGAAAACCCAATTTCGATATTTTGATGGGTGACCATGTTTAAAGGCCTGTATCTCAGTAAATAAATCCCGCGTTATGGTCCCTTTTCATATGCGGCATCACATATATATATATATGTATATATATATATATATATATACTTTTTGTACATGTTGTAACGCGTATTTGGAGTTTGAAATCTGGAATTGACAATTGTGCTCAGAGTTGAAGCTCAATTGTTTGAATAGGCACAATTGTGTAATTCGTATAGGAAATGTGTTCACAGTGAAAGGATACATAATTAAGTACATCACTTCTACAAAACTAACACCATAGTCACAGCTTCATCTTTGGCATCAAAACAAGTTAATGGAAATGTAATATCTCGACTGATTGTATGAAGGGAATAGTTATTTTGGAATGTGGTTCTCCTTAGAAGCTCCCGTCGATTGATGTGTTGAGCATTATGAGAAGAGAGCTAAAAAGATGCTAGTTTACAATAGACGCATAGGCGGTTATTGAAAATGAGGCGCCTACTCTTCAACCTGTGCGGTTAGAATTTAAGTTGACAGCTGCTATGTAGTATAAACTTCAAACTTGTATACATTTGATACAGTTACTGGGTTCCCACTGAAGTTGTCGATTCCTGTAATGGCCGTTATTTGTATGGCGTACACAGCTCTGGTAAGTGTGTCTCATCATACGTGAACAAAATTTCGATGTACAAGCGTCCATCGATATGTTGCAGTCTCTATCCATAATAAATAAATTAATACATACGTTATTATGGAAGGCTAAGCAAAGCGGACAATGATGGAGTGAAAGAAATACACGGTAGGCAGCGCTTGTGAATGGGATGGTACCATGCGCTTGGCTTTCAAGAAGGCCTAGCGCTTTAGAAATGTAGAGTTTATGTTTGTGCTTTTAGTTATAGCTCTATGTCTTCCTGCCCTTCCTCTCACTGCTCTCCTGTTGGCCCTCTACTCTTCTGTTTTCATACTGGCAGCCTCGTTACCACACACCTCCTCTCTCAATCCTCCTCCCATTATACACGCCATTCCTTTCATCACTCCCTCCTCGTTTTGCTCTCACTGGCATAACGAAAGAAATCCTATTGTCTAAGGGCTATTGCAGACCGATCCGATCCAACTCGAACCCACCCAACATGACTGAAGTGTTCAGGTAAAACAATTTCACCGGTCGACTGCGTAATAGCCCGACTACGGAAAGAGACAACGTATGTATGTATGTATGTATGTATGTATGTATGTATGTATGTATGTATGTATGTATGTATGTATGTATGTATGTATGTATGTATGTATGTATGTATGTATGTATGTATGTATGTATGTATGTATGTATGTATGTATGTATGTATGTATGTATGTATGTATGTATGTATGTATGTATGTATGTATGTATGTATGTATGTATGTATGTATGTATGTATGTATGTATGTATGTATGTATGTATGTATGTATGTATGTATGTATGTATGTATGTATGTATGCATGCATGCATGCATGCATGCATGCATGCATGCATGCATGCATGCATGTATGTATGTATGTATGTATGTATGTATGACATTGTATGTATGTATGTATGTATGTATGTATGTATGTATGTATGTATGTATGTATGTATGTATGTATGTATGTATGTATGTATGTATGTATGTATGTATGTATGTATGTATGTATGTATGTATGTATGTATGTATGTATGTATGTATGTATGTATGTATGTATGTATGTATGTATGTATGTATGACATTGTATGTATGTATGTATGTATGTATGTATGTATGTATGTATGTATGTATGTGTGTATGTATGCATGCATGCATGCATGTATATGCATGTATGTATGTATGTGTGTATGTATGTATGTATGTATGTATGTATGTATGTATGTATGTATGAGGGGACGGCGAATGGTGCTGGTGTCCAAACCGTGGAGCCCCAGCCGATTTTGACCATAATTGTCTGTCCATTAAGGAAGGAGCCAATCCAGCGACCATTCGCTGATCCCACCGAACCGACTGTGATTGACCATTCGGATCGAATGGGATTGGATCGTTTCGGTATGCAGTAGGCTTAAGTGCATCTGGGGTCTCTGGTCACGATGATGACCGATGGGTGCACTAAACTGAAAGAGGTAGCCATGGCACATAGCGAAAATTGATTAATCAAGCAGCATTGACAATATTTAAACAATCATATTTCAGGTAGATTTCACTAGTTAATAAACTGGAACACATAGTAAACTAATTGTATTGTATTCGATTGTAAAGGGTGGAATGCGAGCGGTGATATGGACGGATGTGTTCCAGTTTCTCACAATGATTGCGGGAGTGATTGCTGTATGCATTCAGGTATAGTCCGAATGGACCTTTATCATTATTGTTAGTTAGGTTTTCGCTTTTTGCTCATTGTCTTTGTCAATTTAATCAAAATATTGTTCACAACCCAAAAGTGAAGTTTCATTGAAGAATCGTTATCTTGTAACCAGCAGTGGCTTGAGTGTAAATGACAACCTTTGCACAACTAATGTATGAGCTAAGATCAAGACCGCATGGTTTCTTCCTCACCGGCATGGTGGGGCTATACGAATGTTGAAGGCAGGATCCGAATAGAACAACTAATAGCTAGGATGAAGCGTAGGGGTTTTATTAGCCTAGACTGCTGCGGGGCTCGCTGACGGGGCGGATGACCCACTGTTTGCAGTAATATGAACAAATGAAAGGCATGTCCTTCATAGACCATTCCCCGCTCCCCTTCCCGGCACGAGCTAAGACGAAGACCGCGTGGTTTCCTTCTCCCAGATTAAATTGATCGTAATTTCATATGTCGAGTATTATTAAAAACATTTACTGAACAAAATACTTACACGTATAATTCCTATTCTAGCCTCACCTCAAATTATATTATATTGCCTACAGTCATGATTTCCTAACTACTTGTGTATTATTACTTATGATTATTAGTTGTACTCTGTTAAGCCTACAAGTTGCGATTTTGTCAACTTGCTTTTGAGAATTAACGAAAACTTGACTGATTGGGTGTTTTGTAATTCTCTAGAATTACGCCTGTGACGAACGTGGAATGTTCTGTATACCTTAAATCAATAGAATGTTAGACCGTCAACAACGTAAGAGAAAGACACTCAGTAGAAGAGTGCATTGACCAAACGTTACATATTATCATACAATAGCCAAGCAAAAGGTACGATAGTCTAAAGGAGAGAAGGTAAAGTTAAGTAAGATGAAGTAATATTAACTAAGGTAAGATAGATAATTGGAGATTGATCAAACGTGTAGACATAAATTCACACCCTCAAGACAGACAGGTGAGGGTAATGTTTACTAAGACATCTTGGAAAATTTAGCTGATTATGTAGAAACTTGCGCATGATACAATTTTTTCCACAATAATAGTTTGAAATAAACGTAGGCCCTAAAGCTTACATATGTTTTGCTTCTTAGGGCATAAGTGTGGTTGGAGGAATCGGCAATGTCATCAAATACGCTGGAAAGGAAGGACGTATGAATTTGATCGAGTTAGTATATTACGTATACGCCCCTACACAAGTTGCTTGCTTGGCACCATTCTGTAACGTCTTTTTCTCTGATAGATTCTTTCTTACATTTAAGTTGCAATACACTTCAACTCAGGATACATTATGACTTAAAGGTTTTAATTATTCTTAAAGATAATTGCTATGAACTTTTAGAGCTTTAACTCAGAAAACTATTGTTTTGCTTGATCTGATATGCCGTACTTTACATATGCGTAAAAATGATTTTGAATCTGTTATAGCAGATCAATTTTCGGGTTAAAACTTATTCACGACATGTTCAAAGAAATTATGAAAAGTTGGACAAAAAGCAATCAAGGTTAACTTCAACAGTTCTCATAATATCAAATATTTCGAACATTAATCTTGTGAAAACTTAACATTGATAAAAAATTATAAGCGAAGTAGCAATATACACATTTCCAGTAGAAAGCCAACAGACAGTTTACACAATAAGGGCAAACGACGTCCTGAATTGAAATGTTTTCAGCTGGAATCCTGACCCGACGGTGCGTCATACGTTTTGGGGACTCCTGATTGGTGGCGCCTTTACGTGGATTCCTGCCTACGGTCTGTCTCAGGCTGCCGTTCAACGCTTCTCGGCAACAGAAAGCCTCCCAAAAGCGAGACTGTAAGTACCATTACCAGTGTTACGTTATCTGGGCAAGCGTCGGTTAAGTGTAAGAGCTTTGAAAGGTTTTAAAAGACACTATTTAATTCGTCTGAATACAAACATGCAAAAATGGATACGTATCTTCGTACATAAATAGATGCACTCATACATCCTTACCTACACAAACACCTTATTTACACTGTACGCATGTATAACATACGTTATATACAAACATATATGCTCTCTGTCGCTGTTCAGTTACCACACTCACGGTTTGTCGACCTGGCCCGGTTTACTCCACAGTTCTTCGAAGAATTCTCCACCTTCCTTGAGTTCCTCGTTACTCGCAATTATAGTCAACTCCTCATTCTCGGCGACTTCAATCTACACCTACATTTTTCTACTCTTCCCACTACCTTCGCGATTCCACTAAATTCTCACTCAGTTTAGCATCCGCCAACAAGTCAATCAGGCCACACATCAACTGGGTGGCTGTCTTGATCTCGTCATCACCTCTGACATCGACGACCAAGTTACTGACCTTCAAATCCTTCCTCCTACGCTCTCCGCCAACTCGTGTCTCACATTTGCTCTTCCCTCTTGCAGCCAACGGATGATGCGTGGATGGAAATCCGTCGACTCTCGGGCTTTCTCTGGAAACCCCTCTGATCTGACGTAGCGCTCGTGAATAGGCTGGTGTCCTGCGCTTGGCCTTCGAGTGGGGCTTTACAAGTTTGGAGATTACGATTACGATTACGATCTCAGCGTCACCATCCGTGACTCTCCTCTCTTCGCCGGTACCTGCTCTTGACGCTCTCACAGTAGCTCAACTATTTGATCTCCACACCCCCCCACCGTTACCAGTCTGCTGGATGCTATGCTTCCACGTCATCAAGTAGAGACTCGTCTTCGACCATTGGCCTTCTGGTTCGACACCGACTGCCAAATACTGCGTCGCCGCATTCGTTGCTTAGCGACCGGTTGGCCTGGATTGCCCAGCTTCGTGTCCTCCATCGCCTCTACCACTGCAAGCACGTTGCTCACTGGAGAAGCTGGTCTCAAGCAATGCCAAGAACCAATAGCGGTTATGTCTTCTATTTAGGGTTTTCTGCGTACATTCATTCACACTTACGTATCAGTGTTTAATCTAGTCCCCCTCTTCTGGGAGGGAAACCAGTTTTTTTTTAGTCATTCGTCCCAATTTTCCTTTAGGATTTACTCTCTCAAAAAAGTTGATGACTTTTTTTAGGGATCCGTCTCTCTGGGGGGGGGGGAAACCATGTATCACCATGTGTCCTGGGGGGAAATTGCCTCCCCAAAACTTCTCTACATTATAATATTGCCGGCCTCTGGGGGGAAACATCAATCTTGGGGGGGGGACATTTACCCCCCAAAGACGTCTAGATTAAACACTGCTTACGTATGTAAGTACGTACATTTATGTACTGTCGCCTTTGGCCTTGTACAGCATACATTTGCGAACTGTCTTAAAGAGAACTTGTTTAGATCAATAACGATAGTCATTATTGTAGCGTTAGTGTAGGTAATAAAAAAGCGCTATAATAAATGTCTATTACAATTGCGCTTTAAGTAATGTCTCGACATAACCTTAAACATGCATACAAATGTATTTACATGCACGCAGCTTACATGCATTGTGACACATCATTTCTTATAGAACTATCCTGCTTACTATTCCGGGAGTATTCTTATTGGTGTTCCTTGCGGGATTTACTGGTTTGGCAGTTGTTGCCTACTATTCTCAAATACAGTGCGATCCTTTGGCAAATGAAGAGATCCGCAACGAAAATCAGGTAAGCGACACAAGCATATGTATATAAATATCGCGCTATATCCGAAAAAAAGCAGTGTGTGTCTTAGGACAGTGGTAGAGTCTAGAGACTGGTACAATGGTTGTATTATGCTGGTCACAGACTATTTCTATTTCCTCTGCATCCATAATTTGAATCTCCACGCGGAAGTTGACACTGATAAATCGCTGAGAGTGAAGGCTTGCGGTGGTGCTAGATTTTCGTTGTTTTTTGTTTTGGTACGTTAATTAAGCTTTTCTAGACTTTCGTAGTAAGTAAATGATTCATTTCATTGCCTTTTCTTATCTGGTTTCATTAAAGCGTGCTGTTCCTCGTGACTCATGTTAGGTGATCAGAAACTACCGCATTTCACTCTCAGTTGGCCGACTATACCAAAATGTCAAAAACACATGGAACCATTTTTTCGTACAACAACTGTTGTTAAATTTTACAACAGGTTTTTCTTCAATTCGGTTGTCAATTTGTTTGCAGTTACTTCCTTATTTTGTGATGCATCTGTTTGCGAATGCTCCTGGTTTCGCTGGTTTGTTTCTGGCAACGCTTTACGGAGGTGCCCTAAGGTACGGCTGCTTTTCAACTACTACTTTTGGTTTTTTGGCGTCGAAAAAACCAATCGAGCACTTACAAGTATTTAAGAAAGTGAAGCAGTGATAATTCAAGTAAAGCCATCACAGCTGAATGCTACCGGATGTCACGAAAGCATCGTTATTATATGCGGGTTGATAGTTGATCAACTCCAAAAGCAAATTACATGCAGGCTTTCCGTTGTTCTTTCTGTGAAACATATGAGTCACACACAAAATTTGGAAACTTAGAGATGCATACAACTTGATTACTAAATAGATGATAAGGCGGAAAGTGTTTAGAATTTAGAGTATCGTGGATATTGACAGAAGGGCGAAGGAATGTCAGCAGGATAAGAATGTAAACAGTTTTGTCTTGACTTTTCACTTTAATGTTCGATGTCCGTACGTGACTGTACACCAGAAACATTCACATATTATGTTGTCAGAAAAGTTACTTTGCGAGAAGCTACGATCAACAGTTAAAATTACACTAAGTAACCACGGAATGCTTCACGCATTTATATACCTTCTTGTGCTGGACATCGAATTTTAGGCCACTAGGCCTATCTAGGGTTTCATCACTGACTGCGTATTTTCATTCTCAATTTTACCCTGATGGCATGCAAGAAAAAGCGCCTCACCTCTGCGCTCAAATTCGAAGCCTATGCATCCATGTAAATATTCATCTTAACCAGTTTTAATGGAGGTTTCATTGATGGAAGCCTCAGAGGTCTATTAATAAGCTTCAATTCAATGCACTCACAAACATTTACGTATCCCTATGCACAGCCACTTAAGTCAAATCACAGTCATGGTAAACTTTAACTCGCCATTTGTCAAAGTAGCCAATACTGTGAAAATTTGAACAGCTCTGTATCATCCTGTCTAAGTGGCTCAGCAGCAAACTGTTCACAGGATGTTCTGAGAAGAATATTCAATCGGCTTCCTGAGTACAAGAAAGCCATCGTCAACCGGATATTAGGTACCGTTTGCAAAAATTATTACAATTTCAAATTAGCATTATTTCTGTCATGTTTTTTGATGCCCAGTATTACTGATTACGTTATCGCCGAAAGTTATCACATAAAATTCACTCGATCAAATCCATATGAAGTTAGGTCTTGGGAGATGATGAGGTCTTGGACTAACAATAAATCACTTGGAAAATATCAGAACGCCAAGCTTGAAGTTTCGTACATCTAATAGGCCTACACAAACTGAATCAGTAATTTAATGATATTGAGAAAATTAACCAATATAGGTTATATTATGTTAAGGATCTCGTGACGTGTGTGAGCGTGTGACATTTATTTATTAAGGTGACATTTATTTTTTAAGGTGACATTTTTTTTATTAAGGTGACATTTATTTATTAAGGTGACATTTATTTATTAAGTTACATAGCCTGCTATAGGCTTAGGCTACCGTCAGTTCAAGCTTCTGGATAACTACTATGCATGAACGCATCTATGTGTCTACACTGTAATTAAGCATGCAGGCTTTCACTTAAATATATTATATATATACTCTTTGAGGCATTTTCGTGACATTTATTTATTTATATTTTTTTCTGTATTGCAGTTTTAGTCTTCGGTGTCTTAGCAGCTTCAATGGCATTCCTTGCGGCAGTTTTGCCTGGTCCAATTACACAGGTATACGAGTATACATGTAGTATATAGGCAAAAACAGGTTACAAAGGTACTAAACATGTGTGTGCGTGTGAATTTATTAGACATGAAATGACACCTATAGCTACCCATCTTAATATACGCACAGATCTACTGGACCGGAGACAGGAAAAGAAGAAAATGGCCCAGAATGTAATAATATTCTTCTACATGTGACTTGGTCGTGGACATAATTATGTACAAAAAGCTGGGAACTCGTCGACCATTATTGAACAAACAAATATTGGGAACCTGGACCAATGGTGAACAGATATTTATAAAGAGAACTCCATGACCCGATGAAAAGCCAACCAGAATAAGATCGATCAGCGATCAGCCTATGAAGACTAACTAAATCATGGACTCTAATGTCACAGGTTTAAATGGTACCCTTTCCAATGTTACAATAACATGAAACGTTTGCTTCAAGGTACTATCACCAGGCAAAGGATCGTTTCTGGTTTGTTTACTTTAGTTTTGACATGGCCTGATTTTGTTGTAGTTGTTGGCCTGAGTGATATCGGGTCCAAAGGACAACACGAGCGATTTAGGGCCTAGGGCTGGAGGTGCGGGATCAGGCCCCTTGTGTGCACATACGTACACAACTGAACTTGACACGGATATAGCTACTTGTCTTCGCCGCCTTCACCATCCAATCAAATGAGATACACCAGCTTGATAAACAAGTTATCCGTTATAAAGGTCCTACTAGCTATGGTTCAACCAATAATAGTAGCGCTATCTGAAACTTGGCTTTAGGAGGATACTAGCAATGGCATACCTATGCCTGGCTCTGCCTTCGTACTTAAATATAGGAAGTTTTCTAATAGGAACGGTGGGAACTTCCACTGAAAATAAATTGGAATTGCGAAAAACTGGGCCTCCTGAGGACCTATTTGTAAAAGTAAAGCTAGCAGCAGGAATGGACTGTACGATAAGTTTTATCTGTCTGGTTTGTTGTATCTCATACTGTTCAACCAGGAATTTGACTTACTAATATCCAGCCTAGCCAGTCTTAAACAAGATATATTTCGGGCAGTAGACTTTAACATTGATCTCCTCAAAATCTTCAGAAGCACGCTATACGTATTATCTGCAATGTTCCCCATACAGCTCACATAAAAGAATTGTTTAAAAATCTGGAGGTATTGCCATTTGAATGTAACAACAAGCTACACGTGTTGTTCATGTACATAGGTTCCACATACAGTTACTACCAAAAAGCTTTGATCGATTTTCTGGGAAGAATCTTAATGTAGATGGTCATGAGCCCTTAACACATATAATTTATTTAGTACTTTTTACTATTCCGGATATTTTATTCCGGATATTTCTATAGCGCCTCTCGAAGTCTACTACTACTCAGAGGCGCTCCCGACTACAGCATTTGATACTGTGCCGGAATTTTCACGCCGAAGCGCCACGAGCAATTGCGAGTGAAGGACTTGCCCAAGGTCCGTACGCAGCGGCTAGAGTGGGATTCGAACCTGCAAACCTCCGGTCACAAGGCGCCGAACTTACCACTGAGCCACCACGCCCACACACACCAAGATTAGACAATTTAGCATTAGCACTTATGTTCTGTCGTTTCGGAACACTTTACCGTTGGAATTAACGAGTCTTCCATCATTGTACCAATTTAAAAATAAATTAAAGCATATATATTAACTGCGGTATAACTTTAAAATTCAAATGTTCCTGTAACCTGTTAATTAACTTTAGACAAGTGGCTAAGAGCCGGTTATGTACTGTTTTGTTTGCATGTAAACTATTTCTAATCAAAATGTTAGGTGATGGTTATGTGCTGTCTTATTATGGAATGAGTAAGCAAGTAAGTAAATCCTTTATTAATCCAACTGCTAACCGCATTTTGGTTTACACATGTATGTATATCACGTCCAGGTTAAAGTACTAAGGCCTATAATCCGATGAAAATCATCCTAATTATGAAAGATTTACGAGCTAGACTGTCAGCAGTAGGGAGAACCCGATTAGGAACACGGCGTCGCAAAGTATAACCAGTATGCTTAACATGGGGTAATAGCGCATGGAGCACATGTGTTGGACATGTAAGGACGGCCATGAAAAGTTTGGAATCTGCAGTTCGGATCAATTGTTCGAATCTATGGTAGTCCACAGGAAGATAACCAGCTTTAATTAGTCTCCTAAATATTGCCTGCAGTCTCTCACGTCCCTCTGCCCCACATAGCCCCACCAAGCGGACGCAGCATACGTCATCCTCGCTACTGTGGTAGCTGTTACCACCTCGTACATTGAGGGGCCAAGTAGTCCATGAGTAGTCAGGATGCGTAATGCATACATTGACTGTCTTGCACCAGTGCATAGATTGTCAACATGCACATCAAAGCAGAAGTTATCGGAGAACGTGACACCCAAGATCTTCGTAAGTCTGACCCTGGTAAGACCAGCGATCTCTATCGGCTAGTTTTCATTCAGTTTTGTTCTCGGCTTACGGACAACCATTTCCTGGGTCTTTGCTTGGTTAAGCTTTAGATTACATCTCGCAGCCCAGATCTCGATGTGCCTGATTTCCGAGTTTATGAGGTTGCTATTGGCAGCAGGAACCATGCAGGAGATAGGTATCGTACGCGTACTTGAGTGTCTGGTTAGTTGGATGTTTAGGTTTGAGTTTGGATATTGCTGTTAAGAACAGTACCGGACCAGTTCCTGATCCCTGGACAATTCCGCAGTTGATTTCAATCGCCGCAGAGGTAATTCCTTTGAACTTAGTGCAATGTTGTGGTTAGTGGAGGGCCGCGATGATCCAATTGTAAGCAACGTCGGGAATGGGTAAGTCTGCCATCTGTTCAGCCAGATAGTCATGCCTCACCGTATCAAATGCTTTTGAAAAATCCAGCGCTATCAGGTGTACGTAGGCGCTGGTGGTCAGCATTTCAGTGAGTTGATGCGTTAACGAACTAAGTGCGGCAGTGGTAGACCCAGTGGGCCGAAACGCATATTGATCTTCAAAGTCGTTTTGTTCGTCCGTCAACACCGGATAGAAATTTGCGCATCACGATCTTCTCAATGCACAGCTTTGTAGGACCAACATCCATAAATAATTGTTGGTAGTACTGCAATCTCTGGCTATATGTTTTGTGTGCTCTGCCATTTAACGTTTTGAAGTCAGAGTTTTGCACTGGGGCTCTTGGGTTGTATCTATAATTGCTTATGGAAACAATTCTAGTGGTTGAAGTGATCATTAAAAAATGTTAGGGCTGATCTGAAGTAGTTTGCTCATACACACTGTTTTGGCACATAACGCTAGACAATTGGGGTTGATAGGGTGGGTTTTTCTCTTGTTGATGCTATAAATGACAATGTACATTCCACTTATAAACTGCTCCACTGGTTCTAATGATTTATTGTAACTGAGGCTCTTTTAACGGAACGGTTTGTTCCGTTTGGCACTCCCATTGTTACTGCATGTAACATGTCCTTGTTATTTTCGTGTCAATAATTATGCTTACGATAACAACGAAACCAAATGATGATAATGTTGATGAATGAACACGCATGCACACGTCTTTAATAGCAATAATGATAACGTTGGGGCTTTAACAGGGAAGTCTGTCTCTGTTGCAATTTTTTGTATATTTCAATTGATGTTATCTTCGCTTATTATTCAGATATCAGTGACATTTGATGGAGCAGTGTTCGGGCCACTGTTTGGCATCTTCGTGTTGGGTGGAATATCAAGACTCGCGAATTGGAAGGTTTGCACTTATGCAAAATTTTCATTTGCGTTAATCATACGCTTTTATCATTTGATTTTTTGTGATTATACATTGTTTCGCTAGTTACAGCAACTGATCATGCTTTGAACCGCACAAAATTATCCTTTCCATTGTGAGCTAACGGAAACGATGGAGCTGATGTTAACCGAATTAGTTGACTGATGAGGCATTTTGAGGTTTGACAAGATGAAAATCAATCGCTTACAAAATGTATGATGCCCTTACATCATTTTTTTCGTTTTCACTTCACATTTAACGTCATTGTTTGTTGTGAATTTCCACAGGGAGCCTTGACTGGCGGAGTTGTGGGTGTCATCTTGAACGTTTGGGTGCAACTAGGATCGATGAGTGTCCCAAATAAATATCCGTCTCTGCCTTCCCTCTCAGTCGACTGTTGCATTGATCATCGGAACTCTACAATCTTTCAATCAGCGACAAATGGCAATTGTACTGGAACCAACCAGCCAACAAATACTACCATGGAGACGCTGCCAAGTGTAATTCTTCTATACTTTCAGTTTGTCTGGCTGTTTTCTTTATCTATCTGCCTGTTTGTTGTAGGTTTGTGTCCGAGAATTTCTTCAACGCCTCTTAGCGATCTCACTAGAGCGCTTCTTGTTAACTTAACTTGTGTTGTAGTTTTAACAGAGCGAAAAGTTAGTTTGTATTCGTATGGTGTAGCTAGGAAAGGCTATTTTTATCGTAAAATCATTCAACGTGAACGTTGAACTGTGAAATCAGTTGCATTTATTTTCCACGTGGTGCCAAAAATGGTTATATACATGTTTACATCACATGTAAATTCGTTTGTATACAATTTATGTAGGCCTATACTTTTGTATGCATGCATCGGTGGTAGCCTTCAAGTGCAATAATTAACTAAGCTATGTGTTTATATAATACATATTCAAACTTTTGCATACATGTAGAAGTTTCTGGTTGGATTGAAGAGCGTCTCTATTCTGCTGTATGGTATAAAAACGTTCTGTTATTTATGTATGATAAAATTATAGGCACTGTTGCAACTAACACAGAAGGTTTATATTTTTACTTGATGTCTGCAGACGGAGTTCCATGGTCTGGAGAAGTTTTACTGTCTGTCTTACATGTGGTATACGCTCTTCGGAATGCTAACAACGGTGTCAGTTGGGATGATCGTTTCTCTTATATTCAGTAGGTTATCATTTTCTGTAAAACAGTTTCAACGCACCAGATTACCCCAGGTGTAGAGACTGTGGTAATCTGTGGCTTTCTCGCCAAGATTTCAAGGATCTGGCTTAACTTTGAGTTTTCCTACATATAATTTGAACTATGTCAGGTGAAAGAAGGCGCTAAATATTTGTGGTTTATGAGAGAATTGTATTGTATCCTATTGTTTAGTCATTCATTTGCACTGATCCTCTCTCTGACATCCAAACGTACTTAGATATGCTGCCAGCTCCAACTATATAGAACAGTTTATTTTATTGCATCTTATCAATTCAACTGTCGTATAATTAACTTTGGTGGTCATTGTTCAGCAACCAAGGATCTAGTGACCATTAAAAGATGGAGAGCCGAGTGATTCCGCCAGATATCATGTAATTCCACAGAGGTCACGTATTCTAGATCTTTGGTTTCGTTATTGCTTATAATTATCTTCGCTACTTCGCACTTCTTAGCAACTACATTGATTATTCGTCAAATTTTCATTTTGATCGAGTCATCTGTGTAAAGAAATCGGTATACCAGTATACATAAGAAGGTTCTCAATTCTAATAATCTAAATGTACATTGAACAAACTTCTATTGTTTCTTGTGGTTTGTTAGGAAACAAAGATTTGGAGGACGCCGTGGATGACCGTCTTCTTATGAGGTTCACGAACTGCGGCTGCAGAAGCCAGGAGACAGATGATCAGTCTCAACTCGAAAAGCCAAACGAAGACGCAAATGTAATAATAGGTTGCAGTAGTAGCGAGACATGGTAGCTACCTTCTCGAACCGCCTAATACTTTCATTGCCAAATGAGACTAATGGAGCCTCAACTCTGACGATTACTAATGCACAGCAAGTCTCTATGAGACTTAACGCTAGTCATTTTTTAATCGCATCGCATAAAGAAGAGTAAATCAACTAATAAGTTTTATTCATGATTAATATTAAAAAGTTCATATTTTAAGAATTGCCGTTAACGACTACAGTACTACACTATGAAATAATATTTATTACACAGCAAAATATTAAACTAGGCGTCGATAGTTTCAAACCTTACAACTGGTCATTTGCACCAAAGAAAGAAGATTGCAAAGTAAGCCTATCGGTGTTAAATACTTGCTGTATGCATAGGTCAGTTGTATTGCATTGCCATCGACGCTCTTATATTTATGATTGTACGTGTTAATATCACAAGCATTAAATTAAACATTGTATGGGACTATGTGTCGGGATTTATGCTCTGCACTTTCTATATTCACAGGTGGCAGTTGGGCTAGCGGCGCACGCGAGGGATACCGAGAAAGCCACGATATCATCAATCTGACCCTGATTACATATAGATCTAATGAACACTCGACTGCTGAGAGGTGCTGGCTACAGTTCCTGCTTATTAACTGATCATTGTTAACTGCTACCTCAGTTCTGCAATGTCAGAGCATCTATAAAGCGGTCGAATTATTAGTTTTGAATCGCTGTTTTTAGGATAGGCTTTGCAATGCATTATTAATTATATTAATTCATGTTAAAATAACACTGACAACTTGGCTTCTTTCAATTACCACAATCTCAGAGCTTTTACATACATATGATCTGGTTTCCAAATCCGACAAGAAGGGGATACGAGGTTCCTAACGCCTGTGTCTGTTACTCAACGAATGCAGGAGCTCAACTTTGGTCTAAATGGTGGGACCAATTTCCTCTCCACTTTCGGTTCTAGCGTTGAATCATTTAGGACATACTAGCCTGCCAGTAACTGATTATGAAACGCTGATGAGCTTACCTCCATAACGGCAATGTTTTATCATCTATAATGTCATCTACTCGTTTTCGTTTTAGAACAACTTCATCTAGTTTCTCTATCAGCAAAATCGGAACACGACGTGCATTAGTCAAAATTAGCGACGTTTTAATGCTTTTAAACATTATCATGTACAGGCCCGGTTCAAGACATTTGGCGGCCCTAGGTAAAGCTACATTTGAGCGGCCCGTCGACCCATAATATAATATTAATCGCTTTTAGTTCCTTTTATAGTTGACATGATTTACTGAAATTTACGTTATTTATTTTCAAACAATCATTAAAATAAAAAATTTTAAATAATGAAAATGGTCTAACCGTCTACACTAGAGTAAACTGAACTGCTGATTCAATACTTCTGGAAAAACTTATGATTAAACTTAACGGTGAACCCTACCTTAATAGAACATAATTTATTACACCAACACTATTATGCTTCCATCTAGCGAATAATAATTAAAAATTAATCCAACTTTGTTTCATTTATGAATTTCCAGAAATTATTTTTTATGTTTACTTCGGGAAAATGGAAAATTGGCGGCCCCTAAAAATCGGCGGCCCTAGGCGGCTACCTAGTTTGCCTAACGGACGAACCGGGTCTGATTATGTAACGGAAGGAGCTTTTTACAGGTTTTCGGCTTGGATATCTTTAACCAAGGACAGTTATTTTCAGATTGTGAGAGGACTGGGGGCGAGAAGTCATATCAAGGCAGACAATAATAATTATTTATTATTATGTGTGTGGGTCTAAGTCCGCAAAGGTTCACCAAGTCCGCAAAGGTTCACCAGTCACTCTGTTGCAGAGTAAAGCAGGGAGGCGACCTGACCGACGTCTCTCATGAGCGTAGACTCGGATCCGACCTGGGCTGGTGAACCAAAGTCCTCCGTGCCCACCTTCACGCGGTGCGGACTGTTGGTACCCTTCCAAAGGAAGGGGAACGAACGGGCACTGCAGGCAAAACCAGGGGAAGGCAATGGCAAACCACCCCTGTTAACATGCCAAGAAAATCGTCATGAGACACACCAAACCACGCCGATGGTCGCTGATGGTGGGACTCCCAGGCCGGAGCGCTGATGGTGGGACTCCCAGGCCGGAGCGCGACTCAAGGGCTACTGGGGAAGTAGCAAGACGGCAAAGGAGACTGTGTATCATGACGATCGCTAGGGCTCCTAGAGCCGACAGCACAAGAAGAAAAGAGTGGGTCTAAATACAGATTTGTAGCTGATGAAGGATATAGAAGCTTGCACTATGACCTACATCTCCACAACCCTATATGACTAAGATGACATCCATGAGGCGGAGAGTGAGGAAGATTTCAGGTCTTTCCAAGAAGGGCATAAAATTATTCGTGTCCCAGACCTGTGGCGCCTGCGGCCTGAGGGCTGGTCAGTGCGGTCAGTCTGTTGGCTAACCTGTGTGGTTGAACGTCTGCATGTCTGACTGCCTGTGACTCAGTTCGTCTGGCTCTATTTTTAGCTGTGTATCTAAGTACTTTCGTACTTCTGTGGTACATACTCCTCACTCTGTCTACACACACGAAGCATGGCGGAGAGTGCGATCTCTGAGAGGCACAATGATGAAATATTGACTGGCATTGTTTAAAGAGTGGGGTAGTGTGCCCCAGTTTTAAAAAGTGGGATACGGGTGCCAGATGTTTATCTGTAGGTTCTAACAATACAGTATCTTTAATCTTTGCCTTAAATATCGAAGTCACCAGATCAACTTTTCTCTAATTAGGAACAATGGCACTTTAAAAAGAGCTAATCAATTGTTTGAACTAATAGTGAAGCTGTAAGGTGCTAATCTAATATAACATAATGACTTTTATAACGGCGTTATCATAATGCTCGAATGTAAAACAAACGAGTTTAGTATATCGAGGACGTGAGTCTTAGAGAACTGTCAAAATCATGGCGAGCCGCTGATATCATGCCTAGAGCAACACCTTAAATCGGATAAATTCTACTTACCGTTTTAGCTTTAGCTGCTTGGCTGGCGACAATATGAGATAATTAAATGAATTTATATAAATAAAAGTAATAAAAATTCAAATAAATGTTTAGATAAGGAATACGGACAGCGTTATGGATAACAATATGCCAAGGTAGCAACAGTTTGGAGACAGGCTTCATGCGATGTTGAACAGATAACTAGCGGAAATGTTAATGCATTAGGCTAGCAGAGGAGGAATCAGAAGAATGCGCCGATAGCTGCGGCGTGGAATTAACGGAGATAAGAAGAAAGTATGCAAGCCACGGGTTCAACTACAAAAAGGTGGTAATAGCTCAATAATAAAATAATTCTTCACTTGAGCAATTGCTGTCACTAATCAAACAAAAACGCGATACATGTCATCGTCGAGCCATATAATCTCTAGTTTAATTGGATATGGCCTAGGATTAATAGTAGCTGAAATATATATGATAGTTTTGTCTAGGCTGCTAATTTCAAAAGGACAATCTGGAGGTCTTGAATTTGGACGCAACACCAAATGAACTGTTCTTAGAATTTTGAAATTGAGGATCAATTGTTATGGTGGTAGAACGATTGCACAACGCAATTAATAACTAAAAGTTGAAGAGTAATTTTTTGGCAATTATAAGTAACCATAATACTAGTAACCATAATACTAATTATAAGTAACCATAATACTAATTATAAGTAACCATAATACTAGTAACACTGCAATGAATAAGGACTAGGTAGAATACCACACAAAAACCAAAGTAATTTCTGCAAGAAAACCCATAAAATGCCCACCTCCGAAAGTTGTTTCATATAGACCTACCAGCAAGGATATCAGAATTTTAAATTTACCTAACTGACAAATTGCCATATAAACTCTAAGCAATCATAATCCATCTGTGATAAGAGTCTGTAAGAACGCATCCGAAGTTTAACACCTTTTCATGCAAAGTAGACTTATGAGAAAATATCGAATAATTGAGAGTCTTCAATAGATCTAGATGAATCTGTACCGATAGACCGAAGCCTAGCTAGAGATCTGGCTCGACGCTGACGTATATCGTGTGTTCTTTTTATTAATGATTGCAAATGAGGGAAGTGAAGAATAGATTGATTGTCAACCAAAGAAATAATAATTAGAAGTAGCCTCGACCGAAAACATTCGAACCTGTAGTCTGTGTACCACTAGGCTGTGTAAGATAAGGAACGAGTGATGGATAAAGAACTGATCGGAATGGTAAAGGACAGAGATTCGCCGAATTAACATTCCAAAGCTCTGACTGGAATGCAGGGTGGATGAGAGCGATGATTCTCCGGGCCACGCTGATAAGCTAATGAATGAGCCAGGGAGTAGACCTATGCAGCTGTCAGCCAAAACTGTGATAAAAAAACAAAGTCACTGAGGACAATTATAATTACTGGTAGAATTAGACAACTGTGTAACGAATGAAACATATGCTTTCACTCCAACAACTAACAGATCGAAAATTATAATCATAATTCCAGCCTTATCTAGCTGCACGTCAGAGAAACACATTAAAGGCGTTAATCAATTCATCAGGAATCGAGAACTGCTTGTAGCAGTGCCAATTCGTTTCCCTGTGTTTATAGCCTAGCAGCTTTTGGCTTATTATGCGCATAGTATGTCTATATCTGTTTAATTTTTTAGTAGCCTATTTCTATATGCGATTTGGGTCAAACTCGATGAAACTTTGCCCCAGTTTGATGGGAATCTTCAATATAGTGAGTACATCATGCTTTGGAGATATTGAAACAATATTTAGAAGCGTCTTTAGTGAATGATAGGTATGTCATCACCCTTAGGCTAGCGTGGACAGTGCCTCCGGTCAGATTCTGTGGAAGAAGTAGTATAAAAATGTTCGATTACAATTATGGAAAATATTAATTATTTTTACAAAAATCATTTTAAAGTAATAATTTGCATACAACAATTTAAACTTTTTATATAAAATTCCATTTCATGGCCAGGGAGCACTGGCAGCACTGCGCGATAGGCGTGCCATCCCTTCGGTAGAAATTTACATCTTGCATTAAATCAACAACCAGCTAAACCATCGGAATAAATCAGCTGTCACATTAAATAAGACAATGCTGTAGTGCAGGATAACCTAGTAACTACGTGATGGACAGTCAACCGGCAGATCGGAATTTCAAAACAACGATATTTCGAAATTTCTCTCCCGCTTGCAAGTTGCAGCTCTGGTAGAAATTGGCGCGGAGAGATTAGACAGCGAAGAAGAGGGCCTTCATATTTCAAGGCTAAGCAAATTAGGTCGCATAGGCTAACACTTTTTACCCATGAAGTGGATCCCTCTCGGGTTAGCTCAAGAGACGGTTGTAGCTTACGTAGGATTGCGTTGTTAGTTTCATGCACAGATTTTCAAACATTATATATAGCAGTGATGGGAAGTACAGTTAATTACTTAAGTTAACACGCATTTCTTCAAAGCTGCTTTAAAGTAATTAAAAAGCAGTCGACATTCTTGTAGGCAATATGCAAAATAAAAAATCTCTCAACAATTATGGAAGGGTTAAAATCCCGAGAAAAACAGCTACTGGTTTTCAGTGTAAATCTATCATGCTATGCACGTATTTGAATCTGAATCTTTTTAGTTCAGATTTTCGGATCGATTTATGGATTTGATATTAAAACACAGAGACAATCGCACGTTTATTTAGTTACTGGCTTTGAAAAGTTTTTCATTGATTTGTAATTTTCAGACATTTTAATAAACATTACTTCATCAGTTCCTAACGCCAGCCATTTGGAGACGATGGGTACGAACAAATGATCTCCATTGGCCTCGGTCATTTGTCAAGTTAATTGCCCCCTTAAGTGTTTGTCCAAGTGATGTTATGTCCTCATTTATATTATATATCCAGCGTAATCTTGGTCTACCTTTGCTACTTTTTTCTTCGAATCTTGCATGCAGTGCACTGTGTCGGATTCGGTCATCTGGCAATAATTTCTCGACTAGTTATATCAAAGAATTATTATCTTGGAAAGTGGTTCTGCTGGGAAGCGATCATCAATTGATGCCTTGAGCACAACGTGAACGATATACAAGAGTTTGTCGAAAAGAAGACTCACCCAGTGCTCAACGTATGTGGCTAAAATTTACATCCACGGATGCTATGTACTACGTAGTAAAAATTCTAAGTTTATACATCGGTGTTGTAGCGATCAAAAGAATAGGGCCGGCCTTAGCCCCCACCCTAGCTAATCAAGACAATCATCAAGTTTTAGATTTTAATTAATCCACCCAAAAATGAATGAAAAGCATGGGTAAAAATGGTGCCCCTAAATTGTGGCGCTTCAGGCAACCGTCTGCTCCTAAGCCTAAAGCCGGTGGTGGAGAATTCGGAGAGCAACCTTGTAGTTGTAGATAATGTGTTTCATGTACTTGTAAGCGTCTAACGATTTATGGCAGTGATCAGTTAATCTACGTTGTTGTGGAAGGTGAAGAAATGCGAATTACGCGGCTGTGAATGGAAGGTGAGGTGTGGTTTTAATAAAGGCTGAAGGCCAATGCGTTCCTGTTCTTCTTTTCCTCTCCTGTTCTCAGTCTCTCTGACCTTCCTCTGCATATTGACCGTGATTGCTAGAACCCACCTCCTCTCTCAACCTCCGTCTGCACCACGCTCCCGGCCTTCGTCTCTCCATCCCCTCTCCTTTGCTCCCTTCGGCATAGCGACCGAAGTTCTACTGTCTAAAGGAAGCGGTGCACCGACCTAATCGGACTCGTTTGAGTCCGATCGGAACGTTTCGGTGCACGATACCCAGTTCGTCTGCTAACTCCGAGTGCAGAAAACAAGCGAGAAAACTCAGTCTGGAACGATCGGTGTCAGTTTGAATATGTTTAGAATGTTTCATTTGGAATGCATAGAATAGGTTCTGTGCGCCGACGGACTCAGATTGCACCCGGTTTACCCGAAACAAGTAGGCGTCTCAAGGTTCCTTAATAATCTCAAGTATCTGTTTTTGGCAAATCTACGGTACCGACTATTCCAGTTGCATTAAGATGCTTCTTTTGGATCCGTTAAACAAGTGGGCGTCTCAAGGCTCCTTAGTAATCTCAGTAGTAACATAACAAAACACAACATAACATTTTATTAGTGCAAGTAAGAGTGAAAATACAAGTGTATCAACCGATACTAGCATGTAGAGATATAACATTGTGTCAATGGTATACATAGATATAATAATAATAAATAAAAAATAATATTTATTCTTTAATTAAGCACCTGCAAACGCACTGCGCTGTACATGTACAATTGTACATGTTATGCGATAAATCTTAACTACTAACAGAACAGACAGCCTGCAATACAATATGATATATCTATGTATGCTATGTCAATGGTATACATAGATATGATATATCTATGTATGCTATGTCAATGGTATACATAGATGTGATATATCTATAGATATGATATATCTATATATGCTATGCTAAAGTGAAAATGTTGTCGAGAATATAATCGGTTCACAGCTCTATTCTATGAAGTTGGTCAGCGTAAATGAAGTAAGTCATTACTCGATTTGTAAAGGCCATCTTTTCTATTGACTCGATTGTCAAAGAAGGCTATTCAGAAGATGGTCGCATACTGACACTTTTTGTGACACAAGCGCCGTTACTGCGTAAGCTACATTAGCGTGATTCATAACTCTAGACTCTGGCTGCGCATTTACGTACAAATAACGAAGGCTCCAGTTAGTCTTATGCATCGTGCGCGGTTATTATGAACATCTGAGTATACCAGCGCTTGGTGCATCGAAGTGCTATAACGTTGAGGGGAAGAAAATCAGCTGCATTATCAGCAACAAGGAGAAATATATGACCTAAATCCGCATCCGGTTGTAGTACATTGACCTGCGGTTTATAAATAGCTCGATCGGCGGATTGGCTACCAGCCTTCTAGCCAAATATCCGAAACCTCTAAACAAGATGACGCATTGTATGACGAATTATCGAGTCTGGTAGCCATTCTGTTGTCTGATATCACTTAAGTCGCAATGCGTAGGGCCTTTCACCTAAACATCTGTTCCTTCAGATCAACTGTTATACTTAGATGACTCTGCATTAGATGCATTTCCAAGAGGATTTCTTAGGAAAGGTTTTCATCTAGATAGTACAAAGGTAAGAATACTTTAACAGAAACAAATCAGAATTCTCATTCACACATCTAGCTCAGTAAACATTGATATGCTTATTAAACCTTCGCCTGTAGGTATTCTTGGAGTCTAAGGGTATACGCGGGTATACAGCGTATACTTACCTCTAGAGAAATTTGACAGCGTATACTCATGGCTGTAGACGAGGGTATACGCGGGTATACAGCGTATACTTACCTCTGTAGATGAAATTTTGTGGAAAAAGAGAGGTTTTCTAAGGTTTTTAGGGCGAATGACTAAAAAAAAAAAGGTCATCAACTTTTTCAGAGACGAAATCGTAAAAAGTCTGAAAATTTTGAGACAATTGGTGAAAAGTCAGAAATTTTTCCTAAAAAAAGGTCTTCAAATTTTTTTTGACGCCGCTGGTCACCGGTAGCGTATACTCACCTCAAATTTTACCACTACAGCCCTGGGGTTAACTAAGCTCTATCCAGGTGATATTGTATTAGCAGACACGGTTTATATGAAGGATGACTGCAAAGTATCCATGGCGTTAATCTTAAATTAATTTTGAATGAGTTATTGGGCGAATTAGAGTTTAAAATAGCCCATTGAGTGACACACTGTCAAAAAATCTGGTAAAGAAGAAATTAAGGCCAAAGCACTATAACACTATAGAGAAATTCGTAACAGTGGCTGCAGCCATTGTGAACATGAATCATTCCATACTGTGAAGCTTAAAACAAAATTCAGAACACTTTTGCACACTAAGAATGGCCATGTCTTGAAACAATTTAAAATAAATTAAAAAAATTAACTGCATGTACTAAACAGCATCGCTAGGTGGCGGCGGTGGTTAAATGAATAGTAGGCCGTGAGTGGCGCCCTGTTGGCTGCCGTATAAAACAATTGTATTCGACTCCTGTAAAACTGTTATCATGTGCTTCTACTGTATAAAACAGTTGTATTCGACTCCTGTAAAACTGTTGTCATGTGCTTCTACTGTAGGCCTATACATGTACATAGGGCTGCCGTTTCTACTATATGTATGTTCACTGTACAGCGCAGTGCGGTTAGCAGGCGCTTAAATAAAGAAAAGATTATTATTATTATTATTATTATTATTATTATTATTATTATTATTATTATTATTATTATTATTATTATTATTATTTTTATTATTATTATTATTATTATTATTATTATTATTATTATTATTATTATTATTATTATTATTATTATTATTATTATTATTATTATCATTATTATTATTATTATTATTATTATTATTATTATGGGTTCTAACACACCAAACATGCGTAAATAGCTGCCGCTGGGTAACGTCGTTTACCCACTTTGATGCATCATCAACAGCCTATAGGCAACGTCCACTTGGAATCCGATACTACTTAGCTTGAATAAGTAACGATTTCTTGCTCCCTTATGCAAAGATAAGTAATAGGAACTCATTTAAAATAATTTCACGGTGAATAAATCATTGGTTTGCCACACGAACTTACCGCTTTTTGCCCTACACAACTTACGCATGCGCGAACTGGTTCAAGAAAACTATGTCAAATGACGCGGCCGATAAGTCTATACAGTAATAGCCTAGTTAACTTATCTTCCGTTATTATTTATACATTATTAAGATTTCCGGCTTGAACGAGTGAAGGAGCAACATTTCATCGGATAACAGTGGCCGTCATTCTACTGGACTGATTTTCTAATTCCTGAACGAGCAACACTTCATGTGAGTACTTTGGTTTTCATTCCACTGGACTGATTTTCTAATTTAGAGTGAATTCAATACAATAAGCTTACATAGATACTTTGAAGTAGAGTCTGAACTGTGCTTTACAAACAGGATCTCCTCTCCCGCTGTGATCCTATGCAGCAAACCCCTTTCCAAACTGATGACAAAGGTCATAGATTCGCCTTCTAATAATCCAATACATCTGTTCTACCGTTAAAATGTCTCCCTTCCGAAGTATAGTTGTCTGACCATATACTGCAATTCTACTTAGGTAACATTCCGTCAAAAACCGCATTCATAGGTCACATTGACCTACCGTTATAGTAGTAGCAGGCCTTGGAATTTGGATTTGTGCATATAACGTTGATTCTCGACATAGAGAAGCAATTTACTGTGCTATTATTCAATGAGCTGTCATTATTAGTTGAGATGTTATAATCAGTGTATCACCTTATTATGTTTTTGTCCAAATGATCTAACACAACGTTCGAAATGCTCTGACCGTTAAAGTTAGTTTATATTGTGTGCTTTTTCTATTTACATTCTGTGACACATTTCATTACATTTGTTTAACAAAACTAGCATCCATTAGAAGCAAACCAAAGCAATGTCTGATGTGCTCTGCTGTCGAGCTGTCCTTGACTTATTGGCTGTAACTTGCTTTTGCCAATAAGCTTCTTGCGCTGGTCTAGACAAGTAAACTGAGACGTTTTTGTCTTTGGACAAAATGATCCAGGGCAACATTCGATTGGCTTCGGCCGTTGAAGCACTTTGTTTGTGTGTCACGGATTCACCACCTTCTGTCTAGGAGATATATAATACATTCACCACCTTCTGTCTAGGAGATATATAATACATTCACCACCTTCTGTCTAGGAGATATATAATACATTCACCACTTTTATACCAACTGAGTTTGACGGGTAGTCCCATTTACGGGTTGTATTTCTCTCTTCATTATCTCCTCATTTCAGGCTTAGTAATTACCTTACTAGTTTCATTGTGTAATCATGGTACCTTGTATGACTTTTTCCTTATCATTTCTCAACTCTCACCTCCTTGACCTTTACCCTTAATCACCTTAACCAACGTAATGAAGATTTGCTCGGGCCGTTTGAGCCATCTTGTGTTGTGTATTTCTACTTTGTATTTTCTTTTGTACAGTTAATTAGGATCTCTGGAACCAACCAGAGTAAATTTAGTTAAGGAAGGTTTGAGCACACACTGTTGTCTTAATCTGTATGCAACTCGCTACTGTATACTTTGTAAACGGGCATGTCCATAGTTAAGGAAGGTTTGAGCACACACTGTTGTCTTAATCTGTATGCAACTCGCTACTGTTTGTGCAGTCACAGACAAACTCAGATTCGTGGTATTGTGTTGGTTGCACCTTCAGTTTGTTTCCCTTTAACCACCTAGTTGACGATGACGAATTTAAAGAAAGCCTACATGAATACACGGGTGGTCATCTCGCACTGAACCGTTTAAGGCAGGGATGGCGAACCTATGGCACGCGTGCCCAACCTGGCACACCAACAGATTTTGCTTGGCACGCCACTGAACTCTGAACTTTCGTTTTTTCCATACTTTCTAATATTTCTTTATTTCTTTCATTCAGCAATTTCTTTCCTTTTTCATTGTCACATTAAATTATAGTAATTGTTAGGCTTTAAGTTTTAAATTGCACTCAAAAGATGAATCTAGCGGTAGACCGTACATTATACTCGTGCGTCTGAAGCATCATGTCAGCCTGCTATTATTGTAACCTCGAACGTGGTCATTTCGAAGGGTTCAAAGGAACAGCATTGGATATTTTGGCAGTAGAAAATAATGTTCTTCGAAGATGAATATCGTTTCCAGACACATTTAATACACTGAAAACTGTCGCATTTGGAATTTTATCGATTTTTCCATCAAGTTACTCGTGCAAATCTTTGTTCTCAACCATGACTTTCATTAAGTCTGACATTAGAAACAAATTAATCGATGATAGGGACCTACAAGTGCTGTGTGCGTGGCATTGAAAACAACAAAATACAAACCAGACGTAAAACAGTTGGCATTTACAGTAACTGTCCAGCAACAAAAATCACACACTGACACATTACAGTTACATATAAAATTATAATTATAAATAAATCGCATTATTAAGTGGCCTCCTCCAAAAATAATGTAATGACCATGGGCGTCCACAGGGGGAATTTGGCCCCTAGACATTGCAAATATTTTTGCAAACAGTTTTTGGATTATTATGATTATTCAACAGTCCCAACACGATTTTCAATGCGAAAAAACAAAATAATTTAGGTTAAGTCCTTGATCCTTATTTATTTTGAAAATGTTCTCTTTGTACATTTTTTCTCTATACAAAAACATCATTGTGCCCCGATAAAAAATTTCCCCCTAAAATGTTTTGCCCCCTAACAAATGTATGCGGACGTCCATGGCAATGACTCTTCAATATTAGCTTTTACGTTTTTTGGGGTGCTTTATTCCGTGTTCATTGGTTCAATAAAATGTCTGGCACGCGAAACTTTCCACTACCTTTAAGAACTATAGTTTCTGGCACGCGAGCTGAAAAAGGTTCGCAGTGCCTGGACTAGAGGCAGGGATATCTACAGTATATACTTGGAGATTTCAACATAGACCTTCTGAAAACTAACACACATATTCGCGAACAAACACCCGTATGTTTTCTATTAAATTTGCAGGCCCTAGGATATGGAATAGCATTCCAAACGATATACAGTATTACAGTGCCTTAATAGCATACATCAATTTAAGAGTAAACTGCGTGCCTATCTGACTACCGACTTGACTGCTAATGATAAATAACATTAAACATCGTGTGTGTGCTAGTTAACTAGTTAAGAATTAATTAAGAATAAAGTCATATCCTAATTTACAGTTATTCAGCTCACCACCCATCAAATATATACTATGATGTAAGGGTGACCCTACTAGAATGGATTTGCTTCCCTTTAGGGTTTTACTTTTCCATTTGTTTTGCAGTGATTTATGTATTTGCATATATTCACAACTTTTGTTCGTTTTAAAAAACTTGTGGTTATGGTTATGGTTAATGTATCTTGTTTCACACGCTACGACGTAAAAGTGCTAACTGCCTTCTGAACAATCTCCTTACCAACATGACGCTCCTAAACGCGTTAACACTCTCACTGTAAGGCGCACCGGGAGTCAACTGGCAACTCGAATTCAGGCGCAGCCGATTTGAAACTATTTAACTCAGTACTTTCACTACAATGTTCTGTGTAGAAGATACCCTAGCTCCTGCGTTAGATGGATGACGTGTAAGTACAGTTGTATGGCATCAGCGTACTGCTGGACCCTCGCTACAATGGCACTGGTGCAGGGCTGTTGTGGTAAAATTAGAGGTGAGTACTCGCTACCGGTTAGTTTTCCCAGACAAATTAGAGGTGAGTACAAATATTTTGTGAGGTGAGTATACGGTCTCTAGAGGTGAGTACACGCTGTATACCCGCGTATACCCTCGACTGCAGCTCTGCACTGGCGAGCTGAATTATATCGACCGTATATAAGAGGTTCAGTATAGGCCGAGAACCGTCGTTCATCAAAAATAGACACTTTCTAGCGCTCTCGCTACTTTGTAGCGGCTATCGATTAATGCCGGTGCATTTCCAAAACGAAAGCACATCAGTTTCTGGTGGTAATTAAATTAGATTCACTGCATAGATTACTATGAACTCACTCGTAGACTTTGTATGCATTCATAAATGAGTGGAATTTGACAGTGTTGTTGCTCCACTTGTGGGTCTGGTATCACCCTATCTGATATCAAAAGCAATTGCAGGCAGAGCAAAGTATATAGAAATCCTAGGCTTATTTTTCCGCTCATTGAAAATTGCCGACAAACCTGACCTGGTTTCAAATTCAAGGCTACAATAAACTGCGTAGTTCTCTCTGTACAGAATTTCATCTCAACATCTGTTTTTCAAATAAGCTGTTTTCCAAATGAACTTTTATTCTGTTTACAGGTTTTTTAAGATAGAGGTTTTCATCTAAACAGAGCAAAGGTAAGAATTCTTGAACAGCAATAGATGAATGTCCTCGTTCACACATCAGACACGCTCTCCTTAAGTATGTTAATTTGAACCTTCGCCCTAATGTTGCTAAAAGTTGTTTTCACGCAATTCATGGCACGTGTCATAGGAATTCACTTAATACGCATAGGTCCAAAGTCAATGCAACTGACGTACCGCCATAGTTTGCTCAATTATAAAACATTGGTGGCATATTTATCTGCTGTAAATCTTTATTAAGCTGATAACGTCATTTATGTTAGACAAACAAAATTAAACTGTATATTTTTTGCAAATCAGGATGGAATCGTCATTGAAATGGCCGGACTACTTGATCCTGGTCAGTTTTCTGGTCATCTCGCTGGCCATTGGTCTGTATCATTCACTGACCGGTGGCAGACAGAAGACAACAGCGGAATTCATAATGGCTAACAGACGTCTTCAAGTCCTTCCCACAGCCATTTCGTTGCTCGTCTCATACGTGTCCGCCATCATGGTTCTTGGAATGACTGCTGAGACGTACAGCTACGGTCCTCAGCTGATGATTCTCAACGCGTGCTCCTTCACTGTCGCTGCAATTGTTGTTGAGCGAATAATCATTCCATGGCTCTACCCTTTGAAGTTAGTCAGCGTGAATGAGGTAAGTTACTCGCTCTGTAGATGTCGTCTGCATGAATCAATCCTCAATGTAGAACTTATTTGCAAAATGGTCGCATGTTGACACTTTGTGACAGTGACTGATTAAAACACATTAGCGTAATCCATCGCATTGGAAGTTGCGGTGTCTATCCTGAATGCAAGGAAAGTGAGGCAGAAGCTCGAGGTGGCAACACATCTAGGAGGTCCTCAAAGAGGGTTTTGGCTGAAAGTCAAGCGCTTCTTAGAACCTGACCTAGGCACCACCAAATATAAACCGTTTCAAGAACGCTAACACTGTCATCCACAAACAATCATTAACATCAGACAATCTGCTTCAAGGTGGGTAGTGTTGTCTGCCCTGTATCGGATGGGCAAACACTCAAACAGCCAATCCACATACGGGGACAACCTGGTTAAGCTAAACTTCACCCGTTAGCCTTCCAGTGATAGCGAGCTATAGTAATAAATTTCAAGTCCTCTCCTTATCGGTGAACGTGTGTTCGGGTGTATCAGATCGACTGCGTGCTTTCCCACCCAAAACACTTTGGAGGCTCACAGGGTAAATTAATGTGAAGGCTTTGGTAAGAAACCACGCCCACACCATAATGCCAAAGTAGGGCAGAACATCCTGAAATCGTAGAACCATTACAAGCAGATGCGTGCGCCATTCATAATGTATGTCGGTTTCGAGGAGCTGAATGGTGAACACCTTGTGGGCGGTTGCGTTGGCTTTGGGGCCAAATACATTGATAGATGACTACCATTTCAATTGGATGTCGAATGATATTTCAGTGACTCTGATAAAATTTGAAGGTTTCTGACTTATAAAGACATTTACAAACCCTGAAGAAGCTGTTTAGAAAGTTTTCTCCACTTAATAAGCATGCTTTCAAAATAATACTAGTTAGAAAGTCAACTGTAGTAGTGCAACCACTTCTAACCCAAATGGAGTATGCTGGAATTCTCCAAATGGGAAATGCAAACTGCAGCTTATATATTTTCAGGCATGTTCTATCTCAATTGGAACGTATCTGTCACATGTATAAGGGCATTCAGTGTAGGCCTACACCCATCATGCATTAAATCAAAGCATACGAATCCAGGCCCCAAATAAAATGGCTTTACTTCGCACCATCATGATTTAGAAGGATATTTACAAAGCCTGACGAAGCTGCTTTCTTAAGGCAGCCTATATCGCTGTTGAGTAAATATTGGTTTTGAATTATGTTTTCCAGTATTTCTATATGCGATTTGGCTCGAACTCAGCGAGACTTTGTGCCAGTATTATGGGAATCTCACATTCGGTGAGTAGGCCTACTCATTAACATAAGACAATCCGCTTCAAGATGCAGATTGAAAAAGTATATCTTTACAAATACATTTTTAGAGTCAGACTTTATTATATCATCGCCATTTTTTTAACGTGAGTGTATAGATCTTAATTTTTTGATGCAATGTAATAGTTGCAAAGCACTGTTTATGACCAGCTTCAGATGAAGGCATGCTCTTAGCACAGGCGATGGTTGGCAAAATGCCAACCGGAGACTACGTGAAGGCAGTCTGAACACATCGACTGATTCGATATAGTTTACGACAAGACAGTGACACACGTTGTAAAATGAAACATTGCTAAGCTCAGCAACACTGTGATCACTAGCGCTTATCAAAGTATTGTCCATTCGTTTACTAGAGCCTCTGTTGCTAATATAGTAGAGTTTAGCCTAAGGTTCTGTTGCAGACGTACTATACAAATTTTCGATTAAATGGAACCGATTGGGTAATTCTTATACAATTAATTCGTTACTTGATGTAATTGCAACAATTTTAACTCTTGATATAAACTTCTGTTTTTATGAGCGGAAACATTCCACGATGCACGATCAAAATCAAAATTTGGCATTCAGTAGACTACTGAATCATCGTCTGATGATTTGAGTTCGCAGACTTCTCACAGAGTTTCTGCAGCATATACGAATATTAAAACAGAATCGCAATTCTTTTCCCCTTAACAATTAAGAGAAAGTGGAGAAAGTAATGGAATAATTAAAAGACGCTTTTTAGCTCAGTATTCCGGTGATTTATTCACGTTTCTCTATCAATCATCCAAATTTCCCCTTCCCCACTGGCACCGTTAAGAAACCACATGTGCTTCATTTCAGGTTATCTACATGGGAATGGCAATGTATGCACCTTCTGCTGCCTTAGAATCTGGTCAGTTGACTCCGTTTACACAGGCTATTAGGCTTAGCGATAAAATCTCTAAATTACAAGATGTAGGAATATAATATTATGTATATATATATATATAAATAAATAAATATATATATACACACGTAAACTTTTATCTTGCTCCTTTTTGTGCATGGTAGGGGTCATTTTGTAAAGCATTTGGAGTTTGAATTTTGGAGCTGAGAATTGTGCTTTTAGTTAAGCTCTATGTTAAATAGGCACAATTGTAGAATGCGTTTAAGAAAGTGGTTTACAATTAAAGGAAAAATAAATAATTAATAATGCTGCTTTGAAAGACGTTTAGCAGTATCGTCACAGCTACATCTATGGTTTCCAAACAAGTTGATGGAAATGTAATATTTCGAGTAGTTGTATCCAAAGGCTTATTGTTTTGGAATGTGGTTCTGCTTCGAAGCTCCCATCGATTGATCGTAATCGTAATCTCAAGAATTCTAAAGTGCCACTCGAAGGCCAAGCGCAGGACACGAGCGCTACGTCAGATGTGTTGTGTTGGGCATTACGAGAAGACAACTAAAAAGATGCTAGTTAACAATTGACGCACTGGAGGTTATTGAAAAAGAGGCGCCTACTCTTCAACATGTGCGGTTAGAATTTAGGTCGACGGCTGCTATCTATACATATAATATCCATATAGTGTCCGTCTGTCGATAAACGCTACGTCACAAACGGCTTCTGTTCTATTGTGAAACACAAACCGGTTGTCTTGACGACGGGGGTCTTGACGACGGCGATAACCAACGATACATATAGGCCTATAATATGACGTCATAATATATTGTGGAACAGAAGTCGTTTGTGACGTCAGTACTGTCGTCTTGACGACGGCAATCAGAGCATTTTAACCAACGATAAACACTGCCGTCATAATTATGACGGACAAATACACTAGTATAGTATAAACTTTAAGCTTGTTTACATTTGATACAGTTACTGGGTTCCCACTGAAGTTGTCGATTCCTGTAATGGCTGTCGTTTGTATGTCGTATACTGCTCTGGTAAGTGTGTTTCATCTTACATATAAAACATTTCGATGCACAAGCCTCTATCGATCTATAGCAGTCTTCACCCAGAATATAAATAAATTAAAATATACGTTACTATGTTAGGCTAAGGAATGCGAGCGAAGTTGTTGCGAATGGAGGATACGGTAGACAGGGATTGTGAATAAGGTGGCGCCACGCGGTTAACTTTCTAGTAGACCTAACGCTTTAGAAATTTGTAGTTGTGCTTCTAGTTATAGCTGTATGTGTTCCTACCCTTTCTCAGCTTTCTGTCCTGTTGGCCCCTAATCTTCTCTTTTTATACTGGCAGCCTCGATAGCACACACATCCTCTCTCAATCCTCCTCCCATCCTACGCGCCATTCCTTTCATTCCTTTCATCCCTTACCCTCCTCCGTTTGCTCTCATTGGCATATCGAATGAAGTCATACTGTCTAAAGGCGGCTGTGTAAAGGTCTTCACACTTACATAATTATATGTATCGAATGACAATCGTATCCTAAACCAACCCGACCCCACCCGCCATGACTGAAATGTTCAGGCTAAAACATTTTCCACTGATCGGCTTCCCAATAGCCCGACTAAATAAAATGGCAACGTGTGTGTATATATATATATATATATATATATATATATATATATATATATATATATATATATATATATCAGGAGACTTAATATAATGCCTTTTCAGTACCTCATGAAAGCGCTGCACACATGGCTATCTAACTTTAGTAAACAAGTGATTCTTAAGACAGTTTGGGTATGTTTTCTGCACTAGCCCGAATACAACAACATGTAAATGCAAGAGGAAGACTGTTCCACGAAGATGGTCAAATACATGAGAAAGTTAAGCATGAGCTCGAGTTGAAGTGCGGAAGCGTGGCACTTGCATATCTCCACAGCTAAGAGAGCGCAATGATCGCCGACCAGTTGCCCTGAACCTGAAACGTATAGCTACCCGATATATGAACGGGAAGACCAACAATTGAAGCAGGCCAGCAAGATGATTTTAAAAGAAATCCGCTCGGCAACAGGAAGCCAGTCTTTCGTATACGTATTGCTATATATGAGATATTTCGGCCTATAGGCTACGATTAGAGCAACACAATTTAGGACGTAACTGGCGCAAACAGAAGCCGACAAATCCGCCAGGACTGAATTACAATAATCCAGGCGATTTAATGTGAACGAGTGCATAAGGGTCACTACAGCGATAGATTGCGTCGTATCATCCGAATCTGATAGACCTGCTAATGTCATTGACTCGGTTCAACGTTAAGTACAATAAGTAGGCTCAAGCATAGCTCTGATCACGTTGATGCCCGAAGGGTAAATTAAACTGAAAGAGGAGCCATGGTACATAGAGAAAATTGATTCATCAAGCAGCATTAATGTTATTTCACCTTGTCACCTTGTGCCGTCAGTTCGTGGAACTCTAGCGACCGTCATGACCAGCCTCCTCCATTCCTCCCTGTTCCGTACCGCGTCCCTTAGTTGTGCAAGGTTCATCGCTGTGCTCCTGTGTATCTCCTCCAACCATCGAGTTCTCGGGCGGCCTCTTTTCCTCGCCCCCTCTCCGCATGCCAGCATCATCTCCTTCTCCATCCCGTCTGCTCTCATCACATGTCCAAGATACATAAATTTCTGTCTGATGGCCCTTTGTTGTAGTGTCATGTCTCCTCTTAGTTGTCCTATCTCCTGGATTACAGATACATTTGTTCTCTTTTCTCTCCACGATATTCCCAGCAGCCTTCTCCATATCCACATTTCACACGCGTCGATCTTATCTTCTGTCGCTTTTGTTTTTGTCCACGTTTCGCTTCCGTATAGCACTATCGGGAATATCATTGACTTCACCAACCCTGTTTTTGTCTCCATGCTCACATGCCTGTCTCTCCAAATCTTTTCCATTCCCTGCATTGCGGATTTTCCTAGTGTTATTCTCCGTCTCACCTCCGGTTCACATCTTCCCTCTCTTTCGATCATTGAGCCCAGAAACGAAAAACATGTTACGACCTGTATTTCCTCTCCGTCTATCTCGAATGTTTCCCACTCTGCCGTTGTCATGATCTTGGTCTTCTTGATGTTGAAGTATAACCCCGCTTTCTCTCCTTAGTCTTCGTATGAGTTCTGCGAGGTCATCTTTTTCTTCCGGCCAAAAGCGTTGTGTCATCTGCATACCTTAGATTATTTAGTATTTGTCCTGCCATCTTCACCCCTTCCGCCGCCAGTGTTATTTAGGCAATCATATTTCAGCTTCTTCTCAGTCTTCTGCTGTTGAGCAGGTTTGTGACATGGACGACCTCTTGTTCTCCCCGACCACCTCCATCCTGTTCTGTCCTGCGCCTTCCTCTTGGTGTGTTCGTATGAATCACCATTATCGAGATCACTCAACATATTCAATCTTATATTTCAGATAGATTTGACTATAGTTAATAAACTGGAATACATAATGAACTAATTGTATTGTATTTGATTGTGAAGGGTGGAATGCGAGCGGTGATATGGACAGATGTGTTCCAGTTTCTCACAATGGTTGGAGGAATGGTCGCTGTATGCATTCAGGTATAGTCAGAAACAGACCTTCATCGTTATATTTTATTAGGCTTCGCTTATTCGTCAATTTTATCACAATATTGCGCAATGCCCAAAACTTAAGTTTAATTGAGGAATCGTTATCTTGTAACCAGGAGCAGTTGCTTGAGTGTAATTCAAGTGCAGGTTTGAGCCTCTTCATTGACAAATCTATATCATTGTCTCCTCTTTACAAGTGTAGATTATAGTAATGAAACTAGAAAAAACAACGAACTTTCAATGTGGATATTAATGATTAGGTTCGGCTTCTTCGAGACCTAAAGTAAACGGTTGACTTTTATGGAAACAGAGTTGTAAAATGTAACATACACGTCTCTTTATCACTGAATGTCAGGCCTTTCGTTTTTGTTCACAAGTAGGTATGTCAAAACAAATCATAAGGCACACTCAAGTCTAAGTCTTTCAAATCATTTTGGCACTCGTCTATTTTTTTCTACTTCACACGCTTGTACTGCTGTAACATTTTCAGGCCTGCCTATAGGTGCCACATACCTCAGCGTCACTCAGTCTTAAGCTGACCTTTAGAGGTTGTCAACAGATCCGACACAAACAACCATTCATGCAGTTAGTGCGCGTTTGGTTCAAATCTCTCTACAATGTACATCACCTGTATTTGGCAAAATATTGCTTAGTAATCTAACCGCCTCGCGAATCTCTTCCCAATTTTGCCGAAATACTCCTGTCGCGTTTTACCCGTGGACGATATATTAAAAAACGGGTTGCCAGGCACTGTTCGCAGACAAAGGCACAGAAGACACTTATAAGACTAACTCTCAGAGGCGGACACAAGTGGACGTTTTGTAATGCGACGAACTTATATTGTTCTGTACTCAAAATCAATTATTTTGATATATTGAATCTTTTAGAATAGCAGAAACTCAGACGTAAGAGAAAGACACTCGGTAGAAGAGTGCATTGACCAAACGTTGCATATCGTCATACAATAGCCAAGCAAAAGGTACAATAATCTTAAGGGAGGAAGGTAAAGTTAGGTAAGGTAGAGAAAAGAAAGATTAATTTATAAAGATAAGGTAGATAACTGGAAATTAATTACACGTGTAAACATAAATTCACACACTCAAGACAGACAGGTAAAGGTTGTGTTTTCTTAGACATCTAGGATAATATATCTGAGTATGTATAAGCTTGCGCGTGATGCAGTATGTTTCCACATTAAATTATAAACAACCGTTAACCTTATGTTTTTTGCTTCTTAGGGTATATATGTTGTTGGAGGAATCGGAAATGTCATTAAATACACTGGAAAGGAAGGACGAATGAATCTAGTCGAGTTAGTATGTCATGTTGGCTCCTACACAATTTGTTTGCTTCTTCCGCTGTAGAACGGAGTTCTAAAGTTTTCTCTTTGATAGACTCGTTGTATCCCGGGTTAAGTTACAAGACAACACTTCAACTCGGGATACATATGACTTAGAGGTTCTAATTATTCTTAAAGATAACTTATATGAAAATTTAGAGCTGCGATTCAGAAAACAGTTGTTTTTAGCTTGATATGATATGCCGTAGTTTGCATTTGCCTAAAAATGATTTTTGTAGCAGATCAATTATGGGGTTGAAACTTAAATTCGCGATATCTTCAAAGAACTTAAGAAACGTCGGACGTAAAGCAATCGACGTTAACTTCAAAAGTTGTCATAATATCAAAAATTAAGATATTATTCGTGAAAACTTAATATTAAAATCAATGAGGTGGTAATCAGTCGTGATATATTAAATTTCCAGTAGAAAACCAACAGACAGTTTACATATAAGAGGAAATGATATCTTGAGTGAAATGTTTTCAGCTGGAATATAGATCCGACGGTGCGTCATACGTTTTGGGGAATCATGATTGGCGGCTCCCTTATGTGGATTCCTCCATACGGTCTGTCACAGGCTGCCGTTCAACGCTTCTCAGCAATACAAAGCCTCCCCAAAGCCAGACTGTAAGTACTATTAATTTATCTGGGCAAGCGTCAGTTAAGTGTATGAGTTTTGAAGGGTTCTAAAAGGCACTATTTAATCTGAAAACATATTATGCGTAAATGGATTCACATGAGGCCTACGTCTTTACATTCACAAATACATATATATGCATGCATAGATGCTTATATATATATGCACACATACATATAATGCATATATACATAGTATTACATACGCATATTATAAATGCCTATTGAAATTACTTCTTTCAGAACTGTCCTGCTTATTATCCCTGGAGTATTCTTGCTGGTGTTCCTGACGGGATTTACCGGTTTGACAGTTGTGGCCTACTATTCTGAAATACAGTGCGATCCTTTGGCAAATAAAGATATCCGAAGCGAAAATCAGGTAAGTGATACAAACAAGTAAACATATCGCGCCATATAACCAATATTATCTGCATATATTATAGTCCCGGGGTCTTAAGAACTGCGACCAGGGCGACCTCCCGGGCCATTGGATCTATCACTGAGTCTGCGTGGGCAAGCTCCCGCGGTCCATCAGGAAACAATTTGCCGTTTTGGTTCTTTAATCGACAACTCAAAGAACAAGAAAAAGTTATTATTTCGGGTGCCCGCTCGACCGCGTTCTCGACCTCTCGGCTGTAGCTCAGTTCGACCACAGTTTCAGTTCGACTACAGTTTCAGTTCGACTGACGCTCTCTGGTTCGATTACTACCGCTCCTGTTTGACTACCGGTCTTGTGTACGACTACGACCGATCCTCTTCGACTGACGCTGTATGGTTCGACTACGACTGCTCCTGTTCGACTGCCGCTCGTGTGTTCGACTGCGACCGCTCCTGTTCGACTGACGCTCCATGGTTCGACTACGACTGCTCCTGTTCGACTTCCGCTCTTGTGTTCGACTACTACCGCTCCTGCCGTGGTTGAATCGCATTGCAAGAGGGTAGAGTCATATTGTCCTATATAGGTCATCCACGTGGTCTTCTGCAGTCTCTCTGGGGCTTGTTCTTGGCAAGTCACCGGTGCTCCTCGTCTTTTGGAACGAGGATGACATATCCGAAAAAGGTCAGTCTGTGTCTTGGGACAGTGGCAGAGATCTGTGCCAGCGTTGTATTGCACTGGTCACAGAATATTTCCTCTGCATCCATAATCTTAACTCGGAAGTTGGCCTTGATAAATCGCTGAAAGAAAAGGTTTGCGATAGTGTTAGATATTTGTTGCTTTTGTTGTTTTGGTAAGTTAACTTCACTTTTGCGGACTTTCGACACCCTACGTAGTAGACTATATGGGTTGTGCTTTTATCTGGCTTAACTACAGACTGTGCTTCCTGGTGAATTATGTCGGGTGGCCTATGCCAAACTGCTCAAAAGATCATGACACCATTATTTCATGCAACTTCTATTGTTCAATTTTACAACACGTTTCTCTTCAATTGGGTTGTCAATTTCTTTGCAGTTGCTTCCTTATTTTGTGATGCACCTGTTTGCCAATGCTCCTGGTTTCGCTGGTTTGTTTCTGGCAACGCTTTATGGAGGAGCCTTAAGGTAAGACGACTATTCAACTACGCCTACAGCTGGTCTCTAACGTCGTCGAAATCACTCAAGCACTTACAAGTATTTAAGAAAGTAAAGCAATGATATTTCAATTATCGCCATTGCAGCTCTATGATACCAGATGAGTTACGAAAGCATTGTAATTATTTTGGGGCTGAAAGGTGATCGATTCCAATTGCAAATTGCATGTAGGTTTTCCATTGTTCTTTCTGTGAATTCTCGCACCCGTCTTATGACTCTCAAAACTGTTTTTGGCAATAATAGACGAATACGACGTGGTCACTCAAGTGATGATAAGGTGTGCAGTGCTTAGGGTGTCGTAGATATTAAAGAAGGGTGAAAGAATGAAAAAGGTATATGAGTATAAACAGTTTTGTCTTGACTTCTCACGTTAATGTTAAAAAACAGGAAGAGAACAATGTGACTATACACGAGAAACACTCACGTTTTGTCAGAAAAGTTAATTTGAGAGAAAACCAAAGCTCAAATGTGAAAATAACGCTGACGTAAAGAAATTTTTTTCATGCATGTATTTTCTTTCTTGTGTTGGATATCTAATTTTAGGTCATTATCTGGACTTTTATCACTGTCGGTGTATTTTATTTTCAATCTGATTATGATGCCCTGTCAGATAAACATCTTCTTCTGCGCACTAATTTGAATCCTATAACTTACATCAGTTATTATATCAGTGGCCCAGTCATGTAGATATTTCTCTCAATCAGTTTTAATGGAAGTTTCATTGATGCACTCACAAAGATTTATGAATCCCTGGGCACAGCAAATTAAGGCACACTACAGTAAGTGGGACGCTGTGGTGCAGTGGTGTAGGTCGGCGCCTTGTAACCGGAGGGTCGCAGGTTCGAATTCACCTTAAGCCTCTGCGTAGCGACCCAAGTGCTTCTAAATCGTTGCTTCGATCTTATCGACTGTCTACGAAATACGGCACTGTTATTTCCACTGTTTATTTACTTATTTAAACTTCAAATCGCGATTTGTCAGAAGTAGCCACTATTGCGAATATTTGACAGCTCTGTATCATCCTGTCTAAGTGGTTCAGCAGCAAACTGTTCGCAGGATGTTATGAGAGGAATATTCAATCGGCTTCCTGAGTACAAGAAAGCCATCGTCAACCGGATATTAGGTAACGTTTGGAAAAATTATTACTATTCCAAATGAGTATTATTTCTTTCGTGTTTATTAATGGTCAGTACCCCTATTATGTAATCGCAAAAACACACAAAATTGACTCGAATTAATCCATATGCAGTTATTTCTGAGAGAAAATGAGGTCTTGGGCTAACAATAAATCACTTGGAAAAATATCAGAAAACCAAACTCATTAAAGTTTCGTACATCTAATACGCGAAGGTCAATCGGTAATTTCATGATATTAAAAAATAGCCAAATGTATAAGCTATGGATCTCATGACTTATGTGAGCGTGTGAGCTTCTTAAGTTCAAATAACATAGCTTGCTATAGGCCCACTGCCACTTCAAGCCTGTGGATAGCTAATGTGCTTGAACATCTCCTATATGTCAATTTTGTAATCAAGCATGTATGCATTCGCGTAAATATATACTCTTTGAAGCATTTTCGTGACATTTATTTATTTATGTTTTTTTCTGTGTTGCAGTTTTAGTCTTCGGTGTCTTAGCAGCTTCAATGGCATTCCTTGCGGCAGTTTTGCCTGGTCCAATAACACAGGTAGGCGTATTTACCTGCGTTTAGTATATCGGCAAAACAGGCTTCAGAGGCACTAAATATGTACACGCGTGTGCATTTATTATACATGAAATGACACCTACAGCTACCCATCTGAATACATGCAGAAACCAACGACTTGAATTCAAAAAGTGATCCGGTTATGACACCTTGTATAGGGACATAGGGGCCTACGCCTGTGACTAACATATAGGCCTACACTATGACTTTTGTTCGTATCTGCGCTATGTAAGCTAACTGTCAGTTAGTGGGCTTAATTCGCTACACGGATGTCAGGACATTCACACGCAAGTGCAGGGCCTACAGCGTGGGGGGGGGGGGGGAGAGCAGACTGCTTCCAATTTGTGCCAGATGGGAAAAGTTCCCCCACTGGCACAGTCACTAATTTCTAATAATTAGTGACTAATAAAGTGACTAATTATTAATGATTCTTAAAGTATTGTATTGTGATGTATCAGTATTATGGGCCATGCAATGTTTGCAATACAGTGTCTAAGCAGTGTTATAGTGTATCATTATTGCCTGTTTTTCTTTAGCTATTGGTAATTATGTTCTGCAATTTTTTGTTGGTGAAAGATGCAAAAAGTATTTAAGAAATTGAAGAAAAGCATTCACAATCCTGTTGATTTAGAAATTTACAAAATATGGGACACGTGTTAAAATATTGGGCAATATAGGACCCTGTTCAGCAAATATATGGGGATTTTAAAGATTGCATTATGCATGCACATTTCTGGTGTAATGCAGCGGTAAAAGGCTCCATCCCTGCCGACTACAGTGTTATCCAATATCCAGCCGACAATTATTTTGCAGGAATATTTCAAGACCTGATAATCCCATTTTCGCTGCACTACACAACAATAATTGTAGCACTGAAATTTTGTGCAATATTATTTACAGCCTGTCCCATCAAATTTTTATAGTGCTCTGGGAGCCCTGCAGAAATTTATTCAACACTCAACAGTTCAGTTGAACTAAAATGTATAGTCTTCCAAAGCCAGTTTTCTTGCTCCAAAATGCGCTAAAACTCACCTACGGCAATGTAGAAATTCAAAATTTTCCCGGGGGAGGACCCCCGGACTCCCCACTTCAAGGGGAGGGGAGGGAATGCACAGGAGGGGGTAAAGGGAGAGGGGAGTGGATTGGGTGGCAATGGGAGGGGGAGGGAGTGGGGAGGTGTAGTGGAGGAAGGGGGATATAGGGGAGGGTTTACAGTAAGGGGGATTGCTTCCAGCTTGCAAGGGGGATAATAGGCCCTGCGCAAGTGCACTATAATAATATATATAATAATAATCTGCATGTGCCACTAGACATTGAATTCAGCATCTACTCCTCAAGCCCACTTTAGAACCAGTAAAAGTAGAAACATTCACTTTGCTGGTAACCGATATCTAAATTACTATATCTAGGTGTCTTAGTAAAGCTAATAAAATATTTACTTTACAACATAAAACTAGACAATATAAAGCCACGTTGCATGATCTTGAAATGCCTACAGTATTGACATACCTCTGTATACTGCGATTTCGTCAACATACCTGTATTATCTAGGTATAAGTCATTTTCAACATCATAAGTTGATACACAGAGTTGTATTTGAAGTTGTTTCAAGGCAATGAAAATCCTAAATGTCTCAAGACACTGTTCAATGAAGCTACTCTACGGACAACCATATTAAGTATTCTCTCTTTGCAATCTATTACCTCCCTCTGGCGAAAGCTGAGCTTAGCAGAGCGGTTCCACGATTGGAAGTAAAGCTAGTCTGTCCTGTGCCATCACCGATGCTGTTTGAGGCCTGTATTCTGGCCTGTCAAATCCTATTACACGACTCTGGTCCAAGTTGTTCTAAGTCGACGGCGTGGCCTACTCCGCTTATTTTTGGATTTGTAGTTGTTCCTCAGAACTAGTGGCCTCATCTTCTCTTGGACAAGCTCCAAAATCCAAATTTTTAACAGTGTAGGCCTAATTAAGTTTAATTATGACTTCTTAATTAACCAGGATCGTCCTCACATGAATTTTCCTCTTCAAACATGGTTGTCGCAGAAGCAGATTTCGTATGGGGAGGAAACCTTCAGCTTCTAAAATTCAAGTTTAAGGAAAGAATGGTGATAGAAAGAACACCTATGAGCACGTATTTAGTAGCAATTTTGAGAACGTCGGGGCTTTAACAGGGAAGTCGGGTCCTGTTGAAATTTTATTTCTAATTGATGTTATATTTCCTTATAATTCAGATATCAACAACATTTGATGGATCAGTGTTCGGGCCACTCTTTGGCATCTTCGTGTTGGGTGGAATATCAAGACACGCGAATTGGAAGGTTTGAACCTAAACAAACATTTTCATTTGCGCTCATCATACGCTTTTATCACAGGATTTCGTAGGTTGAAAATATTGGTTCGCGAGTTCCAGCAACTGATCATGCTTTGAACCGTACAAAATTATACTTATCATTGTGAGTTAAGGGCTACAAAGGAGGTGCTTTTGGCCAAATTAGTTTACTGATTTGGAGGTTTGGCCAGATAAAATATCTTTTGTTAAACTAAATGCATGATACGCTAACAGCCATTCTTTGGCGTTTCAATTTTAGCGTCATAGTTTGTTGTGAATTTGCACAGGGAGCCTTCACTGGCGGAGTTGTGGGAGTTATTTTGAACGTTTGGCTGCAAGTAGGATCGATGAGTCTCCCAAATAAATATCCGGTTCTGCCACCCCTGTCTGTCGACTGTTGCATTGATCATCGGAACTCTACGAGCTTTCAATCAGTGAATAGTGGCAATTGTACTGGAACCAGCCAGCCATCATGTGCTACCATGGAGACGCTGCCAAGTGTAAGTCTTCTATGACTTCTGTGTGGCTGTTTTCTTTGCGTATCTTCATGTGTTTATATGTATGCACGTGTCTGGGAATTTGTTTAGCGCCTCTTAGCAATCTCACTAGTTAACTTAACATGTTCTGTAGTTTTAAAAGAGCGAAAAGCTAGTTTGTATTAGGGTGTAGCTAGGAATGGTTATCTTATCCTACAATCATTCAACGTTCTCTTTTGAACTATGAAATCAGTTGTATTTATTTTCAACGTAAAATCTGTAGTTGGACTGAAGTGTAACTCTTCCGTTGTATGGTATAAAAACGTTCTGTAAGATATTTCTTATACACATTCGCATATAACACAGATGGTTTCTATGTTCTTTTGGCCTTGATGTTTGCAGACGGAGTTCCATGGTCTGGAGAGGTTTTACTGTCTGTCCTACATGTGGTACGGTCTCTTCGGAATGGTGACAACAGTGACAGTTGGGATGATCGTTTCTCTTATATTCAGTACGTTATAACATTCTACAAAGGAATTTAAACGCATGCTGCAGCTGCCGCAATCTGTGGCTGCCTTGCTGCTAAGATGTCAAGGCTCTGACTATTTTGAGTTTTCCTACATAATTTGAACTATGTCAGATTAAATCTATGCTTGGGTTCGCCACTGGTGACTCGTCTTTTGGTTTACTGTGCACTGCTTTGTTAAATGATCATCATTATTATTGCTGAGAGAATTGTCTAGTTGTAAATGACATTTAATATCATGTAGGCTAGCGCTGAGAGCGCCTCTAATTTGATTTGGTCTTTGGGCAGCGCTCTATAAATACCCAATTACAATTACAATTACTAATGTCTAAATCGATACTGAGAGTCAGCCTAAAGTTTTATTCATTTGGGAGTAGCACTGAACTACTTCATAGCGTCCACTAATCCCATTTTAAATAATTAACATACCAAGAAATCACTGGAAACAACGAGCGAAACAAAGTGAAACATCTTCTTTGGCAGCAATGTAATATCTCAATCAAGGATCTCAAAAACTGATCATTAAAGGTTGGGAGACGACTGGGCAGCCAGATATCATGTTATTCCCCAGCGGTCACGTATTATTCTAGGTCTTACCGGATTCGTTATTTCTTATCTTCGCTACTTCGCACTCCTTAGCAAATACATAGATTGTTCACCAAATTTTCATTTTGATCGAGTCATTTCTGTAAAGAAACCGCTATACTTAAGAAGTTTCTCAATTCTAATAAATTAAATGTACATTGAACAGACTTCTCTTGTTTCTTGCGGATTGTTAGGAGACAAAGTTCTGGAGGATGCCGTGGATGAACGTCTTCTTATGAGGCTCTCGGGCTGCAGGTGCATAAGTCAGAAAGAGAAAAATCATCAGTTTCAACTCGAAAAGCCAAGCAAAGATGTAAATGTAATATTAGTCACTAGTAGTAAAGTGACATGGTAACTACCTGTTCGAACCGCCTAATGCTTGCTTTGACAAATAATGCTACTGAAGCCTCAACTGTGTCGTAAACTAGCGTTCAGCAAGTCCCTATAAATCTTAACGCTAGTCATTATATCGTATCGCATAAATATATGAATGAACCAATTAATAAGTATCATTCTTGATCAAATATTAAAAAGTTCATAGCTTAAGGATTACTGTTAATGACTTCACAATGAAGAAATTTAATTAAAACAGCAAAATATTAAATAAGGCGCCAAAAAATTCAAGCCTCACAACTGGCCATCTGGACCAAAGCAAAACTATTACGAAGGTCTATTGGTGTTAAATATTTATTGTTGACAAATATTTACTCTTTACATATTATGTCACTTTTATTGTAGTTCCTTGACGCTTTAATATTTGTGATTGTATTTGGATGCGTTAAATTAGTATCACAAGTAATAATTAAACTTGTATGGGACTATGTGTCGGGATTTAGCCTATTATCTGCATTTTCTACCTTCACAGGTGGCAGTCGAGCTTACAGCCTACGCGAGGAATACCGAGAAAGCCACGAAATCATCACTCTGACCCTAATTGCATCTAGATCTAATGAACAAACAGCTACAGTTCTTACTTATTTACTGATCAGTGTTACCTGCTGATCAGTTCTGCAATGTCAGAGTATCAGTAAAGCGATCGATTAATTAGTTTTTAAATCAGCTTTACAGATTTATAAACTCGGGTACTGTACTCCACTTCTACATACACTGAATAAACAGTCACTGTTTTTATGATAGGCTTTGGATTTATTAATTCGTGTTCAAATAACATCAACAAATTGATTTGTTTCAATTGCCGAAATCCCATTGCTTTAACGTACATATGATCTGATTTCAGTTGCGACAAGAAAGGGTTTCAGAGCTTCCTGACGCCTGTGTTCGTTACTCAACGAATGGGTCCGGTCTTGTTTTTGTTAAAACTGGTTAAGGCAGTACAGAATAACTATAAGTTATTTCAATTTTGACACCTGAAGAAGAACTAGGGCTATGATGGAAATTACTCTCCAATCTGAAACAGATGACAGTGATGACGATGATGATGAACGAGCTGTAATGTTTTGCGAAGACACCACCTATGCAGATGATGACAGGAATACAAATAAATTCAAGAAAATTTATAAAGCAATAAAGAGATATGCGGAGGACCTTACCACAGCAAATGACAATTGAATTGTGTGTGGTGAGTGTGGCAAGGACGGAGGTGGTCAGGTACACTGTTTGTGGCTACTGGGCAGATAGATAAAGCATGAGCTGATGCAAATCATCCAGAGAGATATGTTTATGATCATTGCAATTAGCATATATATATAGTCAAGACGCTCATATATACAACAGAGATACCGAGTTACTGAACATTACAACAATATCCAACAATGCGGCAACCTGAGTATATTTCTATGTTTTTTCATGTTTATGTTATAACGGGGTTATACTTGCAACAGCCGTAATTTTTGACGTCACGAATGCGGGAACGATAAACGCGCTCCTCCAGTACACTCCAGGATTGGATTTCGCGTCTGATTGAAGAGTGGCAGCTGTTTGACCACGTGATCATCGATCGGGCCATCAAACAGTGGTGTCCACGTCTACGGTCGTGTGTCCGTGAACAAAAAGGACATTTTGAACACCAGCTGCAGCTGAACTTCACTTCCTTATGGCTCTTGTATGTTGGAAACTTCACATTTTCAGGGCTGCGTCTCAAACGTTCACAAACTTCACAAACTCGGCAACATTTCCAAACGGCGTTAGGATTTGGTGGCAATATGGCTACTCTTGTTGTTTTTAAAATTTCAGGCAAATGCTAAAAGTTTTGACCGAGTTATGACACTTTTTCTTGGGGTCCACTTTTCATCGGGACACAGTGTATATGCACAACTAATATATATGTGTGTGTGTGTGTGTGTGTGTGTGTGTGTGTGTGTGTGTGTGTGTGTGTGTAGGTGTGTGTGTGTGTGTGTGTGTGTGTGTGTGTGTGTGTGTGTGTGTGTGTGTGTGTGTGTGTGTGTGTGTGTGTGTGTGTGTGTGTGTGTGTGTGTGTGTGTGTGTGTGTGTGTGTGTGTGTGTATGTGTGTACAGTTCATCAAGTTCAAATGCTGCTTATCAGTTCAACCAGTGCAGTTGCAAAAAGGGGAAAGTCCCAATTCATTTTCGCTACAGAATAATGGCGCTATTAAGTGACTTCCAATTGGACACACCGTGGTTGATAGTTATTTTAGGTTGGGCCGTCTAGTAGAGTACGATCGCAGGTTTTTTCATAATCTGTGAGATAGTTTGTGGCAACAGCGGATGTAATTGTTAAGTAGTTGCGTCTCCATTAGGTAATTCCGGGGTTTATAAATAGCTGTATCTGCTCCGTCCAATCAGGAGCTGCCGCAGGGTAGAGCAGAGTGGGTTCTAGGCTTCTAAGGAAGTTTTTCAGAGAGAATTTGGCATTCACTGTCTTGGTCACTGAAGAATCTGGATCGTTGCGACGGTTGAGCGATTTGATACGAATGGTTTAGTGCTTCACATTCTAATGTAAGTCCATTGTTATAGTTTTCATGCCATGAATCTAATGTAAGTTCATTGCTATAATTGTCAGACCCGGCCCTAGGGTGTGCGGGGCCCAAGGCAGCAAGCAATGAGCGGGGCCTCAAGCGAAAAATGATATTGCGGAGTTGATTTCCTGCCAATACGGTATTGACGATATGTATTAAGATAGTGCAAAATCGAAATTAAATAGGTTAATAAACACAAAATGCAAACCAGGCTCTTAATACAACATTTACTATGCAAGTAATAATTACGTTTATTTAATTATTTGAGTAACTGAAAACTGAAATTTGATGTTAATAATTAAATTTTTAACATCCTTCTGATTGAAAGTGTGCTAGGCACCATATACAGTATCGTGTGTTCTGTGTAGGGCATAACCGGCACTTCTGTGCTCTAAAATGTTTTTATTCAGAAGCAAAGCTTGCGAGCTTTGATTGATGCAAAATCCGCACTGATTTCACTATAGTCCAGATTGTTAGCAACATCATTCTTAATTGATAAAATTGCTAAGGTAGTGAGCCGTTCTCGAAGCATCGTGGAGCACTTGTAGGTTTCGATAAGTTTTAGCTTCAAAAGCTTCTGTCTCAAGAACTACAATGCATTGACAGGAATAGTCAGAAGTATTCGAAGTGCAATGTGCGTGTTAGGAAAACACTATATCGCTTGTTTATTATAAGAAATTGCAAAATCTTAACAGGATCGTTGTAGGTCGCTGCAGGAATTATACAACTGTAAGGATTGCAACTCCTCAGCAAGCATGAAACACCAAGATCCATAGTTTCGTCAGCTGTAACATTTTTCTCTAGATTCATACTGCAATTTAGTAGGTCAGTTTATATAACTCGTGAAATTTGTAAAGAAATCCAATCGACTCATGATGCATTCTCAGTTGTTCCCAAGCGGCTGTCCATCGACATGACTGCCATATGAACAATCTGATTGAAATAATTTATGCGAAAGTTTTCATTTGTGTATCGAAAATCCTTCATGTGCAAATAGTTTTTTTCCTTTGCGCACTCTCGTCTCTTTGAAAACTGGTTCAACTTCTAAGTCTGTGTCAATTTCCTTTGCAGTTGCTATTGCCTTTTGAAGATTTCAACCATTGGCAATTATGTTCCATGCTGTTGATGGACTGAGATGTTTGTAATTATTTGCTGATGTAATTTAACCGGACCAATATGTCGCACCGAAAAGCAATTGAATCAATATCACCACAGTAAAGTAATTATAATAATTAATTTTGTTCTTTAATTAAGCGCAAACGCACTGCGCTGCACAGTGAACATACATATAGTAGAAACGGCAGCCACGCAGGGCGCCTTACAAACATGTATAGAGTAGAAGCACATGATAACAGTTTTACAGGAGTCGAATATAACTGTATTTAAGCGGCAGCCACACGGCGCTAACATGGCCTACTATTCATTTAACCACCGCCATCTAGCGAATGGAAGGCTGAAAAAACCTTAGGGAGGTCTACGGGGTTCGATCTTGGTACCTTCAGCTCTTCACGCCAGTGTGTTATCCATTACTCTACGGACCCCCAATTACAACCAGCTGCGCGGGGCCCCTGAAAGCCCGGGGCCCAAGGCGGCTACCTCGTTCGCCTTGCCCTAGGCCTGGGCCTGATAATATAATTGTCATGTCATTAAATCAGTTGTTATGTTAATTTCTTTCATTTTCCTTATAAGTGAGCTACTTTCCAACTCATACTTAGATTCCTCATTGTGAGGTAAGAATATAGCCCATCATATAAGTATGTATGCGCCTCTAAAGCGCTGCACACATGAGTATCTGATGGACCTGCATTTGGAGACAGTTTGAAATTGTATGCTGCTCAGAGTCAAATCTAAAAGTACGTAAATAGAAAAGGAGGTTGGTCTAGAAAGAATGGTCTAACACTCGAGAAGACATAGTAAGCTCAAGCTGAAGCGCGAAAGTCTAAAACGTGTATAAAATTGTCCTTCATCTTCGAATAGCATCAAACGCCTATCGTGCAACAAAACATATCTAATGATTTCTAATACCAAGGCTTTGATTGATAGTCACTTCGGTGTCCGGGGATTTTCTACCCTCTCGCTACTGTCCATTAGCATACGCATGCCGCGTGTTCTCATTTATTGGTCCATAGGCCCCCTATTGTCCCAGCCGTCCTTCGAACATTCGTACTGTTCTTTCTGACTCAGTTCAAGTTACAAGCCGTTCTTATGCTAGCGTAATTTGATCAGCGCAAGCGCTCACAGGCGGTATACCCTGGTGGTATACCCTGATGGTATACCCTGCTAGCATTTGCGTGGACATTAGATGGGATATTTATGGACTCTGTACGGGTCCCATATGAAAATATTGGTCTATACAGGCTTCATTTGGGCATACTGGCAGGGAAAGAGGAACGCAGCATCTTCGATGTGGTCGAATTGAGACTGATAGACCTTCCTTTTGGAACAGTCTTCATTCATACATACGCGTTAAAGTGAATCGCAATTAAAAATCCTAATCCATTGGCGAAGCTAGATTGAAATCCAAAGATGATTGAAATCAGAAGCCCGGCGAAGGTCGATACGCATGCTGAAAGACATGAGTCTTAATTTTAGATCTGGGCGACGTCAAAGAGTTGACCAAACGAATTGATATGGAAAAACGAATTCCGAGAAAACCCGACAGCCCAAGACTACTCTGATGAGGATCACAGCAAAAGTCACATCTTCCAAGGGGTGCGCATGGAACATGGAAAGGTCGGTTGGTTAAATGTAATACTTTGTTAACTATGAAGCAGATGTGAAAGGGATTATTTCTCAATGGGCAGCAAGTTTAATTAATGCAATATGGGCGTAATATGCCGATATTTAGAGGCCTTGGCTATGACTCTGTGAAACCGGTTTTGAACCATTTGTGCAAGTCAATTATACCAATGAGAGGTGAATTATAGTAATCGAGTCTAATCGAGTCTGCTGGAAACCAGCGCACTGGCTAGTGGGATCGATACAGTGCGAGGCAAAAAAGGATCTGCTTTTACGAAAATCCCGTATATGAAAATGTGCTTATCTACATAATGTCTGGGCATGATGACATGGTGGAGTCAAACGCCATGCCAAAAAACTGCGGAAGCATTCAATATTGCAATTAAGTAAGCCACACACTTGAACAAACGTAAGAGAAAAAATGAGGGAAGATAAAAAAAAGTCGGTTTTGAAGGTTGAAACGTCAAGACATTTCCAACGTTTGTAACAACTACAAGAGTAAGTCTAAATGAATGGCTGTTTATAACGGAATAAACCTAGAGAAGTAATGGGAGTATGGTTAGACAACATCAAAAGTACAGCTATTTAATGGTAGAACAACTGAATAGTGTTAAAAGGATGGCCAATGTATGATCCTTGTCTTAAGTTAGAAATGGGTGGTGCCTGCATGAAGTCTAAGCCGTGTTGGGTTGCAAGCCTAAAATAGGCACGCCCAAATTTATCAAGTTTTAATGTACTTGGCATCAGTGTCTAAAGAAAAAAACAAGAAGCCAAATGATTCATTTGGCCATGAAACAAAATTTATGAGGGTCATATACGGGATGATTCATTTGACAATGAACCAAAATCCATAGAAATAAGCATCATTGCCATCTCAATTTTTGGGAAGCCTTGAACTTTTGGAGAACGTGCGTACTTACAACAATAAAAAGAACAGGAACAAGATCTTGTCAACCACTAATGGAATCACGCGTTTAAATTCATAATGTTTCAGAGTTAGTTTAAGTTTGTGTGTTCAAAATTAGAAGAAAAGTAAGTTTCTGTTTCATTACCATCTAGTGTGGTATTTCCTGGTTTAGGTAGATTACAACATTGACAACTTATTTTATTCACCGCTTTTGTCGAACTGATTGAAATTACTCATCTGATAGAGTAATTCAAAACGTTTGACGGCTGATATAAATGTTATCATTATGTCATTACCATCCGTGCTTTTTTTCGTCATTACCATCCGTATACATCAGAATTCTGCGATTTTCTCATTACAGTGCCATCTTGTTACGGATGGCTGTTTATAGCGGAATAAACCTAGAGGCAATGCTAAGAGTGAATTCACATGCATTTTTTAAAGGTCGTAACCATCCCGGTGTGAAATTTTTTATATAAACATAAATTGCAAGCAATTAATATTTACTAGCAACTGTTACAATGGTGCTCAACTTGTATCTAATGCATGAAATATACAGTTATAGTTAATGCTGCACGGATTTTTTCTGTAGATGGAAATACTATAACAGTATCTTAATAATTTCGACAAAATAATGTCTTAATTTCTCGACACCAGACTAACGTATTATGTGAAGGAAAGGCCTGCTGTATTCCTACTTATTGCTGGTATCATCTACTTTTAATAAAGTGCCATTTCCTGAGCACCAGAGGAGTATTTCAGGTCTCTGTGATTAAATATGATTAAACAAAAAAGCGAATGGTAGTGACAAAAACATGAGTTTTTACTTTATAAAATCTCAAATATAATGTACACGAATACAAATATAGTGGATTTCTTTCAAATTAGTTAAATTTAATTATGTACATGACTAAAGAAAACGCATCAAATTTTGGGGAAAACTCTTTTTCATGACCAAATTTGTAACATTTCGGATAATAATAATAATAATAATAATAATAATAATAATAATAATAATAATAATAATAATAATAATAATAATAATAATAATAATAATAATAAATTTCTTTTTTTCATGACCAAATTTGTAACATTTCGGATAATGGCCCATGTATGTTGATGTTTGTAAAAGCTCATCGCACCGCTTAAAACATAGCTGCTTGCATGTATGTATGGTATGGTATGGTATCTGAGAATTTATAAAGCGCCTCTCACAGTGTGAACTATTCAGAGGCGCTCTCAGCGTGTGAGAGGCGCTCTCAGCGTGTAGGCCTATGTATCTGGCTATTTGCACAACGCCTTTTAAGAACCCCACAAGGGAGCTTGGGATCGGGTTGTTTAGGCGTGCCAATGAATTGTATGCTATAGGTATGTGCCTCTATTTCTGTAAAAGGTCATCTTACGCACTGGTCAAAAGCGCTGAAAACGTAGATGTTTAAAGGAACTAAAAGAAACATCTTAACGCAGCTAGAAAAAGTCGATAGATGTGTGAGAAAAGATGCTTGAAATTATTAATAAACCTTGAGATGCCCACTTGTTTTTCAGGTCAACCGGGTACAGTCGGAATCAGTCGGCAAATCGAACCGATTCCATGCAGATGAAAAATTCTCAACATATTCAAACTGATACCGATCGTTCGAGATTGAATTGTCGCTTGTTTTGTGCAGTCTGAGTCAGAAGACCAGCTGAGTATCGTACAGCGAAGCTTTCCGATCCAATTCGAAGAAGTCATCTGCTAAATTGAATCTTCGTCTGTAGGTCAAAAGTTTATTCGATGACGTTCTACTATGTTTTTTTTAACTATAAAACATTACTGGCAGTGTGATTGACATAGTGATCTGCTGTACAACTTCAATAGGCTGCTAAATTGCTATAAAGACAAATTTAACACTTGATAAATTATGATGGAATCGTCATTGAAATGGCCGGACTACTTGATCCTATTCAGTTTTCTAGCCATCTCGCTGGCCATTGGACTGTATCATTCACTCACCGGTGGCAGACAGAAGACGACGGAGGAATTCATTATGGGTAACCGACGTCTTCAAGTCCTTCCCACAGCCATTTCGTTGCTCGTCTCATACGTGTCCGCCATCATGGTTCTTGGAATGACTGCTGAGACGTACAGCTACGGCCCTCAGTATATGATTCTCAACGCGTGCTCCTTCGCTGTCGCTGCAGTTCTTGTCGAGAGAATAATCATTCCATGGCTCTACCCTTTGAAGTTAGTCAGCGTCAATGAGGTAAGCTGCTCGCTGTGTAGATGTCATCTGCATGTCTGTTGAATCAACGTCAAATTAGAAATTATTTGCAAACTGGTAAGTGTAATTAAATCACGCCAATATCAAACATATTGAAGAGAAAGAGACCTCGTGGACTACACGTGATCATCAAGGATACACTGGATAGAGGCATAATTTCCACTGCATCGTCAAATATCCTCTTTTCGTTTAGAACTGCAGGACAGATCACTTACTTTAGTGACGATGGAGAAATCAAGAGGTCTCTTTCTCTTCAATATGTTTGATATTGGCGTGATTTAGTTACACTTAAAATGAATTCTTTCGAAAAGCATTGGAAGCAAATCCAGATCAACGCTATGGCCACAAGTCACCGTCACCTGTCTTGGGTACTTTATATTCCCCATTTAGATAGGCGTGGCATTGGAAATGAGACAAAATGAGACAGAAGTTCGAGGTGGCAACACATCTAGAAGGTCATAAAAAAGAGGGGTTTGGCCGAAACCTCAAACGCTTCGTGGCACTTAACAACCTAGGAACCATTCAATATAAGCCATTCCGAGAACGCTAACGCTATCCACCACAAACAATCATTAACATCAGACTATCTGCTGCAAGTTGGGTAGTTGAGCTAAACTTCTCCGGGTAGAGCTTCCAGTGATGGTGAGCTTTTGTAACAAAGTTAGAGTGCTCCAGATCCTCGCCTTATCGGTGATAGTGTACGGGTGAATAAGATCGACTGCATGTATTTTCCCACCGACGACCGGCTGGACTCTCACTGGGCAAATAACTGTGAAGGCTTAGTAAGAAGCAATACCATTCCAAAGTAGGGGGAAACATCCTGCAGTTCTAGAACCACTACAAGCAGATGCGCGCGCTATTCATAATGATGTTGGTTTCGAGTCGCTGAACAGTGAACATCTCTGTAGGCGGTTATGTTGGCCCTGTGGCCTACTACGTTGACAGCTGACTCCCATTTCAGCTGTATGTCGGAGGATATTTCAATGACTATTACTCTGATCAAGTTTGAAGTGAATCAGGGCTTCTGATTTATAAAGAGATTTGCATACCCTGAAGAAGCTGTTTCCGTTAGATATATCCCTACTGACGAGAGATAACTGTGATGCCTGGATTGTTTGTTAATAAATTTTAAGTATCGTTATATAGGCGTTCTTGGCTTACCATGCTTGTAGCATGGATATATATCGGTTTTTGAATTATATTTTCCAGTATTTCTATATGCGATTTGGTTCGAACTCAGCGAGACTTTGCACCAGTCTTGTGGGAATCTTACATTCGGTGAGTAGACTTATAAATGCTTCTTTGTAGACTGAAAAACCATATATTTACAATTTTTGTAAGAGTTAAACTTTACAATATCATCGCCATTTTTATTTGAAAGTGAGTGTATCTAGATCTGAATTTGTGGATACAGAAAGTTGGCAACGTAATCGAATAATTAAAAGACGCGTTTTAGCACAGTTTTCTAGTGATTCATTACTTTTCTCAATCAATCTTCCAACTTCTCCCTTCCCATTAAGAAACCGCCTGTTTTTCGTTTCAGGTTATCTACATGGGAATATCAATGTATGCGCCTTCCGCTGCCTTAGAATCCGGTGGGTTGACTCAATTTACACAATGTAATATAGCTTAGCGCTAAAATCTGCAAGTTTTAATGACTGAGAAGGAACGAGTTGTAGGAATATGTATATTAGGCCTATATAAGAAGATATTATATATATGAGCTTTCATCTTGGGCCTGTTTGTACATGGCAGGGGTTATGTTGTAACGCATTTGGAGTTGACAATTGTGCTATTAGTTATGCTGTATCTCTAATAATATTATTAACTAGAGTATTTGCCCGTCATATTATGACGGCAGTGTAGGCCTATGTAATTACGTCGTTGGTTAAAATGCTCTGTTCGCCGCCGTCAAGACCGCAGTAGGCCTACTGACGTCACAAACGTTTTCTGTTTCACAATAGAACAGAAACCGTTTGTGACGTAGCGTTTATCGACAGACACACGCTCTATGGATATTATATGTATAGATAACGACAATTTATATGGCGCCGCAACAATTCAAGGGCGCCTATAAATATTCACAATTGTGGAGCGCGTATAAGAAAGTGGTAGCCTATACAGTGTAAGGAAAAAGAAAAAAATAATTACGCTGCTGTTTAAAGACTAATAGTAAAGTAACAGCTACCCTTATTATGGCTTCGTAATTAATATGTGTGAACCACAGTGCGGTTAGCATTCGGATTATTAAAGGATATACTTACTCAGTGCCTTTCTTCTAGAAATAAAGACTTCGGAACTGAACAATAGGTTCAGAAAATGAACAGTTGTTGAAGGGCTAAAATCGAGGGCAACTCGGAGAAAAACGGGATTGGGGTTTGGGAGGTGTCTCAATAAGGACTAAAAGTAGTTCACAACACTGAAATTAAATAAAAATGGCTAAAAAAAATTTTTATTATTGAAATAAATTATTTTTTAGTAGCTGAAAAAGGTGCCGGAACGCCGTTCCGGAGCGTTCCGGCTAAAAAAAGCACTCTACTTACTTACTTACCTACTTAAAACAAGTTAATGGAAATGTAATATCTCGATTGATTCTATCCAAAGGCTTATTATTTTGGAAAGTGGTTCTGCTTCAGAGCTCCCATCGCATTACGATGAAGAGAGCTAAAAAGTTGCTTACCCTTCAACCTGTGCTGTTAGAAATCTAGTCGGTACTCGATAGCTGCTATGCATTGTAAACTTTAACCTTTTGTACATTTGATACAGTTACCGGGTTCCCACTGAAGTTGTCGATTCCTCTAATGGCCGTTGTTTGTATGGCGTACACTGCTCTGGTAAGTGTGTTTAGTCACACATGCAAGCATTTCGATGTACCAGCGTCTATCGACTTATATTGTATTGTATTGTATATTCGTTTATTCAATAAAACAGCTGCCAAAACGCAGCTGTTAACAATAGATTAGAGGTTTACTCTGAATTAGCGATGGAGAGTTTGTCTGTTGGCTAGCAGTCTTCACCCAATTTGAATCAATTAAAATAATACGTTTTTATGTTAGGCCACGGATTGCGAAAACGCTGTTTTGGATGGACGATACGGTATACAGCGCTTGTGAATAAGGTGTGCTGCGCGGAAAGCTTTCTAGTAGGCCTAGCGCTATTAAAATTTGTAGTTATGCGTTTAGTTATAGCTGTATGTGTTCCTGCCTGTCCTCTCCTGTTGGCCCCCTAATCTTCTCTTTTTATATTGGCAGCCTCGATAGAACCCTCTTCCTCTCTCAATCCTCCTTTCATCCTATGCTCTATTCCTTTCATCCCTCACCCTCCTCATTTTGCTCTCACTGGCATTACGAATGAAATCCTACTGTCTAAAGGCGGCTGTGTATACGGTCTATGGGCATATATACATACAAATCGAATGAGAATCGTATACCCCAAACCAACCCGGAAATGTTCACACTAAACAAAATTTCCACTGATCGGCTGCCCAATAACTATTGATTGATTTAAACAAGTGCTTTTCAGTAACTGCCAAAAGCGCTACACACAAAGCTATCTGTTTTAAACAAGTGCTTTTATAGACAGTTTGAAAGTGTTTGCTGCACGAGACAGTGCCACAACACGTAAATGCAATGGAAGATTGTTCCATGAAGACCGTCTAATACATGAGAAGCCACGATGACCTCGGGTTGAAGTACGGAAGGGCGGCACCTGCAAATCTCCACAGCTAGTAGAGCGCAGTGATCGCTGACCAGGTTGACTTGAATCTGGAACGTATAGCTCCCCGATGTATGCCTAAAAGTTTTTGGCGTTTGAACTCTGATGAAATTTCTCCGAAAAAGGTCGCCATTGTTGACCCCCCCCCGACAAACCTTGTTTTCCCCCTCAGAAGAGGGGACTAGATTAAACACTGACTGAGCTGAAAGAGGAGCCGTGGCACATATCGAATATAGCTTCATCAAGCAGCATTAATGATATTTAGAAAATCATATTTCAGCTAGATTTGACTAGTTAATAAACTGTAACACATAGTAAACTAATTGCATTGTATTCTATTGCGAAGGGTGGAATGCGAGCGGTGATATGGACAGATGTGTTCCAGTTTCTCACAATGGTTGGAGGAATGATAGCTATATGCATTCAGGTATAATCCGAAAAGACCTTTATCATTACTGTTAATTAAGTTTTCGCTTGTTTACCTTGTCAATTTTATCACAATAATATTCACTACCCAATTGTTGAGTTCACTGAGGAATCTGTATCCTGTAGCCAGCAGTTGCTTGAGTGTAATTCAAGTGCAAGTTTGACCGCATTTATAGACAAATCCATATCCTAGTCTGCTCTATGCAGTGTGCATTCTAGTAATAGAACTAGATAAAACGACGAACATTCAATGTTGATATTAATGATTAGGTTCGGTTTCTTTTAAACCTAGAAGGGTGACTTTTATGGAAACAGAGTTGTGAAATGCAACATACATGTCTCTTTGTCATTGAATCTCATGCCTTTCGTATTTTTATACATAGGTATTTCAAAACAAGTCATAAGGCAAACTGAAGTCTAAGTCTCTGATATCCCTTGACACTCGTCTATTTTTTTTATATCTTCATACGCTTGTATTACTGTAACAGTTTTCAGGCCTGCCCAATTACCCAGTGTTGGGTAAACTCACACAAGAAATGAGTTAAATCAAAGCTCAACTCATGCACCTCAAAATGAGTTTAAAGTCAAACTCAACTCATCCTAAGTGAAATGAGTTAACTCAAACTCAGTTGTTAAATGAGTTAAATCATAAATTCACACGTTTCATACTAGCACGTCTAATCGAGCAACAATTTTTCCATCACGCCTACTTGTAACAGAAAAATATTTTCCATCAAGAATACACGGTACTTCAGCCATGTTGTTCTTAACTGTTCACAATATACAAAATATGCAGTGCTTAAAAACTGTCCGCTAGCAGTGTTTACGACCCTCCCTGCCGTCATCACTCACCAGTATGGAAAGCCGACGATATAAAAGGCTTGTTTCAACATAATATGTGCCGAGTGCCGAAGAGTGAGCTGAGTTTAAAATAATTGACAGTTCCAACTCAAACTTACAGAAATATGAGTTAACTAACACTCTTTAAGGTGAGTTAACTCAAACTCATAAATCACAGCAAGTGAGTTAACTCGTGAGTTTAAACTCATCTGAGTTAACTCATACCCAACACTGCAATTACCGTATACGTCAGCGTCAGTCAGTCCTAAGCTGACTTTTCGAGATTGTCCTCAGATCCGACACATGCAACCATCCATGGCATCCATGCACTTAGTGTGTATTGGGTTCAAATCTCTGTACATCACTTGTAATTGATAACTTCTTCTTTAGTCATCCAACCGCCTTGCCAGAAAGATTATGTGGAACCTTGAGCGTGATGCAGTATTTTTCCACAATAAAATTACAAACAAATGTAAACCTGAAGCCTGTTTTGTTCCTTAGGGTATAGGTGTTGTTGGAGGAATCGGAAATGTCATTAAATACGCTGGAAAGGAAGGACGCATGGATTTGGTCGAGTTAGTATATATAACGCAGGCCCCTACAAAATTTGCTTGCTTGTTTCCAAGACAGACTCTTTCTTGCAATGGCGTTACAAGACTAACTCGGGATATACTATGACTTAAAGGTCTTAGTAATTGTTAAAATTAACTGCTATTAAATTTTCGAGCTTTAATTCAGAAAATGGTTGTTTTAGCTTGATCTGACATGCCGTTGTTTACATTTGCCTAAAAATTATTTTGAATCTCTTGTAGCAGATCAATTATTGGGTTGAAACTTATATGTCACGATATTTTCAAAGAACTTAAGAAACGTCGGACGTAAAGCAATCGAGGATAACTTAACTTCAAAAGTTCTCCTGATGTCTAATATTTCGAACATTATTCGTGAAAATTTCACACTAAAAAATCAATGAATTGGTAATCAGTCAAGCTCTATTAAATTTCCAGTAGAAAACCAACAGACAGTTTACATGTAAGGGCCAACGACGTCTTGAGTTGAAATGGTTTTAGCTGGAGTCCTGATCCGACGGTGCGTCATACGTTCTGGGGAATCATGATTGGTCGCACCTTTATGTGGCTTCCTCTCTACGGTCTGACTCAGGCTGCCGTTCAACGTTTCTCAGCAATACAAAGCCTCCCCAAAGCCAGACTGTAGGTACCATTACCAGTGTTACGTTATCTGGGCAGGCGTCGATTAAGTGTATGAGCTTTGAAGGGTTCTAAAAGGCACTACTTATTTTGTCTGAATACATACACACATAAGCCTACATAAATGGATAGTGCCTAAGTATATAAATACTTACACAAATACGTCTTTACGTACACATAATTATACATACATCTTTATCCTGATAACAATATCTTTAGAACTAATTCCTGGACTAGTAGTTACGTTTCCATTGAAAATTTGCATAATCAAGCATTGAAAGGTGAAAGGAAAGATTCAAACTTATCAGTTATGCACGTAAATTGCAGAAGTATCTTACATAAGATTGGGGATATCAAAGATTTAACTGACAAAGCACATCCAGCAATTGTAATCACAGAACAAGCATTCTTTTCTTTTTGTCCAGTATTGAATCTTACTGTTATAATAATTACCATTGGCTTTTGATTGGTTAAAGGAATTGTACTTGATTGTCATTTGATGCAATAAACACATTGATTGATTGATTGATATATGCATATATACATAGTATTACATACGCATATAACTAACAATGCAATGCTGTATGCATCAAGCGCTGGCCGATACTAAGCTAAATGGTTGTGAAAGCAAACTATGACGAGAGCCAAATTGGAATTGTAATTAGTCATTTCTTCTAATGCACAAGGCGTCGACCGAAGGCAAAACGAAACCAAGCGGTAATCAAGCCAATATGCAGAAGATCATTCCGTACATACATGCGTACATGCTTATGTGCATGCGTACATTCATTCACATTTACGTGTCTATGTACGTGTATTTGTGTTGAATTTCGCTATACATGTACAGCATACAATTGCGAACTGTCGTAAAACGCGTTTGTTTAGATCAGTAACGATAGCCATAATTGTAGCGTTATTCTTAGGTAATTGAAACGGACTATTATATATGTCTATAATCAATGCTATCTACTTAGTGTCTCGATAAGTACCTAAATATATCCATATACATGCCTATTGAAATCACTTCTTACAGATCTATTCTACTTAATATCCCGGGAGTATTCGTGTTGGTGTTCCTATCGGGATTTACTGGTTTGGCAGTTGTGGCCTATTATTCTCAAATACAATGCGATCCTTTGGCAAATAAAGAGATCCGCAACGAAAATCAGGTAAGCGATATAAACAAGTATAAATATCGCGCATATAACCAATAATATCTGCATAAATCGTAGCAAGCACCGGGGTCTTAAGAACGGTGATAAGGGCGACCTCCCCGGGACCGTGGATCTATCAATGAGTCTGTATGGGCAAGGCTCCCGTGGTCTATCGGGAGACAGCTCGTCGCTTTAATCCTTTAACCGAAAACTCAAATAACAAGAAAAAAGCGAATGTTTCCGGTGTCCTCTTGCCCACGTTCTCGACTGTAGTTAGTTTGACGACAGTTTCTGTTTGGCTACATTCTTTTCGACTACAGTTTCTGTTGGACTACAGTTATCGTTCGAATACAGTTACCCTTCCACTACAATTACAAATGTCATTATCACCGACTCTGCCAAGGCATTTGACACCCTTCGACACTCGACACTTGCCGGAAAGCTCGCATCACTGAACATCCCGGATAAAATATACAGTTGGCTTATCTCCTATCTTAAAGACAGGGGCCATGTTACTATATTTGGAGGCGCAACATGAGAAGTAGCTACGATCAACACCAGCGTAGTCCAGGGGCTGTGATAGGTCCTCTTTCATACGCTGTCAGAGCCTCGGATCTAAAAACAATCAATTGCAAGCATTTCGATGGACAAGCCTCAATTACCTCATGAAATTTGCGGACGACACATAGTTGTTTATTGGCTCTTCACAGATACATACTGCAGTTGGATTATTATTTGAAACTAGGACTATATCGAGCTGGAATGGAGCTAATAACTTACGAAGATACAAAACTAAGACTAGGGAAATGGTAATTTCAAGGCGTCGCCTGCAAACTCCGATTCCTCAGATAATGAATATCCCGGATAAAATATACTTACTTTGTAAAATTAGGCCACAGAAGTTTCATGAAACAGGTTTTTCTTCAATCGGGTTGTCAATTTGTTTGCAGTTGCTTCCTTATTTTGTGATGACCCTATTTGCGAATGCTCCTGGTTTCGCTGGTTTGTTTCTGGCAACGCTTTATGGAGGTGCCCTAAGGTAAGACGACTATTCAGCTACGCCTATTGGTCTCAAGCACTTAGAAGTGTTTAAGAAAGTAAAGCAATGATATTTCAATTATCGCCATTACAGCTGTATGATATCAGATAAGTTACGAGAGCACCGTAATTATTTTCGGGCTGAAAGTTGATCGATGCCAATTGGAAATTATATGTAGGTGTTACATTCTTCTTTCTGTGAATTCCCGTACCCGTCGTATGAGTCCCGAAACTGTTTTTGACAATAATATACGAATGCATTGTGGTCACTTAAGAGATGAAAAGGCAGGAAGTGTTTAGAGTATCGTGTATATTAAGAGAAGAGTGACAGAGTGTCAGCACGATAAGAGTGTAAGCAGTTTAGTCTTGACTTTTGACTTTAATTTTCCAAAAGAAAAACATGAAGAGAAGAATATCCGCATGTGACTATTCACGAGAAACACTCACATATATGTTGTCAGGAAAGTTTATTTGCGAGAAACTAAAGCTCAAATTTAAAATAAAAATAACGCTGACGTTAAACGGAATGGTTCAACATTAGTACATGCATTTATTTTTATTCTTGAGTTCTAGGTCTACTATGGAATAGTGACACTATCAAATCATTTGATTAGTTTTGTCATTGCTTGAATCTGAAATTGGGCTCTCATATAGCGGGACTTAGGTTCCTTGGAGGTCTCCTTTTGACCCACTGCACCAGTTATATTAGGCCTAATTATTAATAAAAAATTACCACCGTATATTATTTCGTTACATGATATATGATTTTGTATTTTTACTGATTGGTAAACACTGGTTTCTTTGGATCGATAAACGATTGATTGACTGATTGAGTTGGATATCTAATTTAATGTCATTATCTAGAGTTTCTTTACCACTATTTGCGTTTCCTATTTTCAATTTATTATGATATACTGCCAGATGAGTATCTTCCTCTGCGTCCTAATTTGAAGCCTGTATATCAGTTATTATGTCAGTGGCCCAGTCATGAAATATTTCTCCCAACCAGTTTAGTGGAGGTTTCACTGATAGAAGCCTCAGAGTCCCGTTAGTAAGCTCCAATTCAATTCACTCACAAACATTAATGGCCACAGCAACTTAAATCAAATCACAGTCATGATAAACTTTACTGTGTGTATTCGACAGCTCTGTATCATCCTGTCTAAGCGGCTCAGCAGCAAACTGTTCACAGGATGTTATGAGAGGAATATTCAATCGGCTTCCTGAGTACAAGAAAGCCATCGTCAACCGGATATTAGGTAACGTTTGGAAAAATTATTACAATTCCAAATCAGCATTATTTCTTTCATGTTTCTTGATGCTCATTTTTTACTGATCGCCAAAAGTTATCACATAAAATTCACTCAACTAAATTCATATTATATTATTTCTTGAGAGATAATAAAGCCTTGGGCTAACAAAAAATCACTTGGCATAATATCACAATGCCAAGCTTATTGGAGTTTCATACATCTAATACGCAAGATGATCGGTAATTTGATAAATATTTTTAAATATTAAGGAATTCTTTAAGTTATGGATCTCGAAACGTTTGTAAGCGTGTGAGCTTCTTAAGTTCAAGTTAAATAGCTTGCAATATAGGCTTACCGCCAGTTCAAGCCTTTAGATAACTTATCTGCATGAACGTATCTATTTGTCTGTATACAAATTAAGCATGTGTAAATGCACGAATATATTAGTTTATATTATAGTTTACTTTGAAGCAATTTCGTGACATTTAGTTATTTATACTTTCTTTCTGTATTGCAGTCTTAGTCTTCGGCGTCTTAGCAGTCTCAGTGGCATTCCTTGCGGCAGTTTTGCCTGGTCCAATTACACAGGTATACGCGTATTTACCTGCGCATATTTTGTATCGGCAAAACAGGTTTCAGATTCACTAAACATGTACACGCGTGTGAATTTATTAGACACCTACAGTTAACTATCTCAATACCTGCACAGACCAGCGGCTTGAATTCAAAATGTGATTGGTTAAGGCCTGATCCTGAAACGCCTAGCATATTCAATTCATATGTATCTGTATGCTGTGCCTTCGTCAACAGACCTGTATCATCTAGGGCAGCGGTTCTCAACCTGTGGTCCGCGGACCACCAGTGTTCCGCGGTCATCTGCCTGGTGGTCCGCGAGCAAGGCCTACAATTTATGTTTTTTACAATTAAGAACATGCAAACAGACAAACTGTGTTAATTTTTTTAAATGTTTGTTTTATTTCAATCGTTAGAATCGGTTAGATGGCAGCATGAAACTAATAATACGCAGATTTATGGCCAAAAATCCGTTTGTATTAATTTGTTTTTGGCACAATTTTTAGTGGTGGTCCGCTACCGAGACCCAAAATTTATAAGTGGTCCTTGAGTCTCAAAAGGTTGAGAACCGCTGATCTAGGGATAAGGAATTTTATATTTCATAAGTCGATACACAGAGTTGTTTTAGTGCAGTGAAACTCCTTAATGTCTCAAGACCCATTTTCAATGGAGCTACTCTACGGAAGACCATAAGTATTCTCTCTTTGCCATCTCTTACCTCTTTCTGGCGACGAGCTGAGCTTAGCGGAGCTGTTTCCACGATTCGAAGCGAAGCTGGTCTGTTCTGTGCCATAATCTATGCTGTATGAGTTCTGTCTTCTGGTCTGTGAGATCCTATTACAGGACTCTGGTCCAAGTTGTTCTACGTCGACGGCGTGGCCTACTCCACTCACTTTGGACTTCTGAGCTGCTACACGGAACCCGTTGTCCTCATCTTCTCTTGGTCGAGCCCAAAATCCAAATTTCTTACAGTGTAATTAAGTTTAAGAATGACTTCGTAATTAAAAAAGATCATCTGCACCTAGATTTTCTTCTTCAACAGAGTTGTTATAGAAGCAGATATCCTAAGAAGAGGACACATTTCGCTTCTAAAATATACGTTTAAGGGAAGAATGGTAATAGAAAGAATACTTATGCGCACGTCTTTAGTAGCAATTTTGAGAACGTCGGGGTTTTAACAGGGAAGTCGGGCCATGCGGCAATTTTTGTCTTTGTAATTTATGTTATCTTCGCTTATAATTCAGATAGCAACAGCATTCGATGGATCGGTGTTCGGGCCACTCTTTGGCATCTTCGTGTTGGGTGGAATATCAAGACACGCGAATTGGAAGGTTTGAACCTAAACAAACATTTTCATTTGCGCTCATCATAAGCTTTTATCACAGGATTTCGTAGGATGAAAACATTGGTTCGCGAGTTCCAGCAACTGATCATGCTTTGAACCGTACAAAATTATGCTTATCATTGTGAGTTAAGGGCTACAAAGGAGGTGCTTTTGGCCGGATTATTTTACTGATTTGGATGTTTGACCAGATAAAATATCTTTGTTAAACCAAATGCATGATAACAGCCATTCTTTGGCGTTTCAATTTTAGCGCCCTAGTTTTTTTTGAATTTGCACAGGGAGCCTTCACTGGCGGAGTTGTGGGAGTTATTCTGAACGTTTGGGTGCAAGTAGGATCGATGACTGTCCCAAATAAATATCCGGCTCTGCCACCCATGTCAGTCGACTGTTGCATTGATCATCGGAACTCTACGATCTTTCAATCATCGAATAGTGGCAATTGTACTGGAACCAACCAGCCAACAAATACTACCATTGAGACGCTGACAAGTGTAGGTCTTCTATGCACGCAGCTCTCCAGCTCTGTTCTTTATGTTTCTGGCTGTTTGCTGTATTTATGTGTGTAAGATTTCCTCTTAGCAATCTCACTATCAAACTAGAGCGTTTTTCGTTTACCTAACGTGCTGTAGTTTTAAAAGAGCGAAAAGCTAGTTTGTATTCGTATGGTGTAGCTAGGAATGGTTATCTGGTTATCTTATCCTATAACCATTCAACGTGCTCTTTTGAACTATGAAATCAGTTGCATTTATTTTCCACGTAAACTTTTTGTTGGACTGAAGTGTAACTATTCTGTTGTATGGTATGAACACGCTCTGTAACATATGTCTGAAATACTTTCGCATATAGCACAGAAGATTTCTATGTTCTTTTGGCCTTGATGTTTCTTCAGACGGAGTTCCATGGTCTGGAGAGGTTTTACTGTCTGTCCTACACGTGGTACGGGCTCTTCGGAATGCTGACAACGGTGACAGTTGGGATGATCGTTTCTCTGATATTCAGTAGGTTATCACTTTCTATAAAGCAGTTTCGACGCACTCTTCAGCTGCCGCATTCTGTGGCTGCCTCGCTAAAATTTCAAGACTCTGACTTTACTTTGGGTTTTCATACTTTATTTAAACTGTTCTGTGGCTCATGAGAGAATTGTATTGCACCCTGTTTTTTGGTCATTCATTTATGTTGCTCCTCTTTCTCTGACATCCAGACTTACGTATATGTACCCAAGCTTAAACGGTCAAATATAATGGTATTCCACAGAGGTCACGCATTCTAGATCTTACTTTACTGCTTTTCTTCGGTACCTCGCAGTCCTTACCAACTACATTGATTATTCAACAGATTTTCATTTATTCGAGTGATTTGTATACCTTAGACGTTTCTCAATTCTAATAAATTAAATATAGGCCCTACACTGGACGAACTTCTGTTGTTTCTTGGGGATTGTTAGGAGACAAAGTCTTGGAGGACGCAGTGGATGACCGTCTTCTTATGAGGTTCACGGACTGCATGTGCAGAAGTCAGAAGGAGACAGAGGATCAGTCTCAACCCGAAAAGCCAAGCAAAGATTCAAATGTAATAATAGCTTCTTGTAGTAAACCTGACATGGTAACTACCTGTTCGAACCGCCTAATACTTGCAGTGCCAAATAAGGCTAGTGAAACTTCAACTGTGAGGATTGCTAATATACAGTCATTATAATCCCATCGGATAAATTAAATGAAGAAATAAATTAATTGGTATTATTCCTGATTTATATTCAAAATTCCACAGTTTAAAGATTACTGATAATGACTTCACAATGAAGTTATATAATGGCAACAGCACAATGTTCAATGAGGCGCCGAAAGTTTCATGGCTTAAAACTGGCCATCTGCAAAAAACCCAAGAAGATCGCAAGTAGGTCTATTGGTATTAAATATTTACTGTTTACATATGTCACTTCTATTGCATTGCCTTGAAGCTTTTATGTTTATGATTGTATTTGAATGCGTATTAATATCACAAGCACTAAATTTAACATTGTATGGGTTTATGCTTCGGTGTTTATGTTCTGCATTTTCTATATTCACAGGTGGCAGTTGAGCTTATGGCGCAAGCGAGAAATACCGAGCGAGGCACGAAATCATCAATCTGACCATAAATATACCTAGATCTAATGAACAAATGGACTTCATAAACACGCGACAACGGAGAGGTGCTGGCTACAGTTCTTGCTTATTGGCTGATCAGTGTTAACTTCTACATCCGTTCTGCAATGTCAGAGCATCGATAATGCAATCGCATGACTAGTTTTTGAATGAGATTGTTAAAATCGGGTTTTGTACTCCACTTCTACAAACCTTGAATAAACAATGTCAGTGTTTTAGGAAAGGCTTTTCATTTATTAATTCATGTTAAAATAACGTTAACAAATTGGTTTGTTACAATTACCTTAATCCCATTGCTTTAGCTTTCGTCTGATCTGGTTTTCAATTCCGAAATGTACGAATGAAGTCATTGTAGTATCTGGCAATGTAGAAATATATGTAAAAATGTTCAGGCTATAACGTATAAAATATGATTTTCACCGCACGTACTGGCATTAGGCTAAAATTGTCTTTAGCTGCTAAGGATAAGTAGAAGCCCAAATGAAGTTAGAGATAGAAGGTATGGGTAAGTATGTGAATAAAACAAATTAATCAGTGTAAACTGAGGCAAAACATACTGCATGTAATGTATAGCGCCAATTTAGCAATTTTGTCGACTAGTTATACGGTTTTGGTTTTTTACGTAACAAGCATGTCGATGGAGATATGAAGAAATTCACATGTTAGTTTCTCCGTCTGCTGTTTTTGACAACTTCGATGTGCAGATATTCGGTGTTTCACATTTTAGGCTGACAAGTGATAAATACTATAAAATCTGTTTCACCTGAATTAAGAGATAAACTATTTGCTCGAAACCAGTCAGCAACAAGTCAAATTCCTTGTCATCAGTCCAAGACTGAATGGTTTCCAGCATCGAACGGTTCAAAAGCGGAGAAAATCCACATAAATGTAATTCTTGTCAAAAGCTTGAGAAATTTTATTTTGCATATCCGAAAAGTAGTGGAACATCAATGTCCAGATTCAAAACCATATATATATATATATATATATATATATATATGTATATATATATATGTATATATATCCTCCGATATAATTTGAATAGGGGAAAGTTGCAAAAGATGGACCAGCGCTTAAGACGAACCACTCTGTAATTGGATATATAAAGATTGCAACTGGGTTGTCACGTGAATTTGGGGTAGTTAGCAGGTCACAAGAAGGCTGAAACGGAATAATCACATGTACGCTACTGGGTAAAACTTTCGAGAAAATAGACAAAAAGGAAATTCACATTACTTGATCTAACAATCGTTTGGGTTAAAAATGAATCAGAAACCAAGAAGGAACCTGTTGGAAAGAATTAAATTCGCTTGTAAACTTATATTTTTATTTCTTTACAAGATTCCCTGCAAAAAAATCCAACACCTATCACTGTTTAAAAATAGCACGCGTTGGAAGTGGATGGATGCAAGTTGCGTAAGATGGATCATATGTGGTCCATGTTATGCGACCCTGGTCCGTCTTAGGCAGTAATGAATCAAAAGCAAACTTTAATTAGTAGCTGATGTTTTCGCTTTTTCTTTGAATATTTTCAAAAGACATTATAGTAACTCTTGAGCTTCTCAAATGGGTCCTAGTTGAAAACCGAATACGTATTATGCTGCAGGCCTATTTCTTAACAGAAATGTCCAACTACCGCAGAATATCAAATCGTGGCAGCTGGTCACCCACAAGAATTGAGCAGGCCATTGAACCTGTTAATTCCAAGGAATTGGAACTAAATAAAGCAGTTATAAGTAACATTGGACAGAAGATTAGAAGGTAGGCCTAGTAGGATTACAACGAAGGTGCACCGTGGCGAAAAAGTATGGGTAGATATTCAGATTTACCTAGAGAATTGCATGATTCGTAGGGAAAAGACACAAAGGAAGACCAATACTATACGCTGGATAGATGTAAAGGCCTAACTGAGGACATACTATCACTTGGACTAACGCTAAGAAGGGCAAATGACAAATGACAGAGGACAATGGAGATCATTTATTCGTACCCATCGCCGCCATATGGCTGGTATCAGGATCTGAAGATGACGATGATGACATAATAGCTGTTGCCTAACTGTAAGCCTACTTTAGCAGGCATCTTTGCTGAATAAAAACTGATGATCCACCTTTAGCAATGCATTTGTTCCATGGTTCATCTTTAGCGCCCAGGTTCTTAAGATGGACCATTTGTGCAATTTTTTATTTTAATTATATTTGTCATCCAAATTATTTAAATGAAAATTATACTATATCTACTTGTACATCAATGCCTAATATATGCAATGACCGAGCAGCATAATTTTTTCTTATAACATGTGGCGAAAAATGACGATCATCCTTACGTGGTCCATCTTTGGCAACTTTCCCCTATATATCAGTTTTAATTATATGATCGCGTATACTTCATATACATGTAGATGTTTCTAAAACTATTTCGAGAAGAAAGAGAGTAGGGGCGTACATATGTTGATCTGTCGGTGCTAACAATATATTATCTTCACTTCTTGGCTTAAATATCGAAGTCACCGGATCAGCTTTTTTCATCAGGAACAATAGCAGTTTTAAAAGAGCAATTAATTGTTTGAGCTATTGGTGAAGCCGTAAGGTGCTAATCCCATATAAGATAATGACTTCTATGACGCCGTTATCATAATACCCAGTGCTGTAGTCGAGGGTATACGCGGGTATACAGCGTGAACTGACCTCTAGGGACCGTATACTCACCTCAGGGACCTCACAAAATATTTATATTTATTCATATTAAATACTGTAGCGCATACTCACGACATAATGTAGCTTATACTCACCTCTAATTTGTTTCGGAAAACTAACCAGTAGCGTGTACTCACCTCTAATTATACCATTACAGCCCTGATAATACCCGAGACACCAATCGGCTGTAGTCTCAAATGAAATCTCAAGAAAAAATCATTACATATTGCAGAAGCAAGGCTGAAATCTTCCTCAGGTTACGATGGGTATACAAGTGGAAAGAGATCAGTGCATGGCAAGGAGAGCTTCTAACGTATCAACGTCATCCCAACCAGTGCTGTGCGTGATCTTAAGCAGATGTGATAAGATGTCCCACCATTATCAGCTGATGTCGAATGTAAAAAGACGATTGTAATGGCGGTCTCTGAATGAAATTTTGAAAGCGAGTTTTGTATTTCGAGATCATAGTATTAGAGACGTGAGTCTTCACATCTTGCCTAAACTAGCTAACTTCCACATTGCCGTAATAGAATTCAGATCGGATAGAATTATAATCGGTCCTCTGTCGTTCTTCCAAACGAAATAGTGTAGGGCTGTAGGCCTATACTATTTACGAAGTTCAGTATAATTAGTCTCTATTGCTACTTCAGCGTAAATCTCAATTTGTTGTCAACAGCTGCATTCTGATACAGATATATATATATATATATATATATATATATATATATATATATATATATATATATATATATATATATACGTGTACAGTTCATCACGTTCAAATGCTGCTTATCAGTTCAGTGCAGTTGCAAAAAGGGGAAAGTCCCAATTCATTTCCGCTACAGAATAATGGCGCTATTAAGTGACTTCCAATTGGACACACCGTGGTTGATAGTTATTTTAGGTTGGGCCGTCTAGTAGAGTACGATCGCAGGTTTATTCATAATCTATGATTCTATGAGATAGTTTGTGGTAACAGCGGATGTCATTGTTAAGTATAGTTGCGTCTCCATTGGGTAATTCCGGGGTTGATAAATAGCTGTCTCTGCTCCGTCCAATCAGGAGCTGCCGCAGGGAAGAGCAGAGTGGGTTCTAGGCTTCTAAGGAAGGTTTTAATAGGCCCCTCAGAGATAATTTGGCATTCACCGTCTTGGTCACTGAAGAATCTGGAAAAAGGGGGAAAGTCCCAATTCATTTCCGCTATAGAATAATGGCTCTATTAAGTGACTTCCAATTGGACACACCATGGTTGATAGTTATTTCAGGTTGGGCCGTCTAGTAGAGTACGATCGCAGGTTTATTCATAATCTGTGAGATAGTTTGTGGCAACAGCGGATGTAATTGTTAAGTAGTTGCGTCTCCATTAGGTAATTCCGGGGTTTATAAATAGCTGTATCTGCTCCGTCCAATCAGGAGCTGCCGCAGGGAAGAGCAGAGTGGGTTCTAGGCTTCTAAGGAAGTTTTTCAGAGAGAATTTGGCATTCACAGTCTTGGTCACTGAAGAATCTGGATCGTTGCGACGGTTGAGCGATTTGATACGAATGGTTTAGTGCTTCACATTCTAATGTAAGTCCATTGTTATAGTTTTTATGTCATGAATCTAATGTAAGTTCATTGTCATAGTTTTCATGGCATGAATCTAATGTAAGTTCATTGTCATAGTTTTCATGGCATGAATCTAATGTAAGTTCATTGTCATAGTTTTCATGGCATGAATCTAATGTAAGTTCATTGTCATAGTTTTCATGGCATGAATCTAATGTAAGTTCATTGTCATAGTTTTCATGGCATGAATCTAATGTAAGTTCATTGTCATAGTTTTCATGGCATGAATCTAATGTAAGTTCATTGTCATAGTTTTCATGGCATGAATCTAATGTAAGTTCATTGTCATAGTTTTCATGGCATGAATCTAATGTAAGTTCATTGTCATAGTTTTCATGGCATGAATCTAATGTAAGTTCATTGTCATAGTTTTCATGGCATGAATCTAATGTAAGTTCATTGCTATAATTGTCATGTCATGAAATCGGTTGCTATGCTCATTTCTTTCATTTTCCTTGTAAGTGAGCTACGTTCCCACTCATACTTAGATTCCTCATCATATAAGTATGTAAATGTAAATGTAAACGTAAATGCCGCGATTTTCTATAGCGACCGTATATATGGCCTCGACCTTGCTCATTTTTCAATGAATTGATCGGGTGTATGGCTGCATGCACATCACTAAAGCGCTGCACACACGAGTATCTTACGGACCTGCATTTGAAGACAGTCTGAAAATGTATGCTGCTCAGAGTCAAATCTAAAAGTACGTAAACAGATAAGGATAGTGGTCTAAAAATTATGATTTAACACAGGAGAAGAAGGAGAAAGCTCAAGCTAATGTAAGCGCGACAGTGTATAGCATCAAACGCCTATCGTGCAACCAAATCATATCTAATCCAATGATTTCTATAAAGTTGTTATCTTAATACCAAAGGCTTCGATTGATAGTCCGGGGATTTTCTAATCTTTCGCTTCTGTGCATCAGCACATCATCATCATCATCAGTTCCTGACGCCAGCCTTTTGGCGGCGATGGGTACGAATAAATGATCTCCATTGTCCTCGGTCATTTGTCAAGTCTAATGACCCCCTCAATGTTAGTCCAAGTGATGTTATGTCCTCAGTTATATAATCTATCCAGCGTAGTCTTGGTGTAGAGCCCTGCGGCGACGTCATAGTGTTGGCGGCGGTGCGGCGGTCATTTTGGGTCGCGGCCGCGGCGCGCCGACGATCAAAAATCGGCGGCGTCGGCGCGGTGCGGCGTGCCCTAGTCAGAACCATGAGTCACTATGAGAGTTGAACAGCCGTTGGTCCTGTGACCAGTCAAGAGAGCTAAGTTCTCTAAAACCACTCCATGACGATGAATTCCACTTAACACAATGGGACTGAGAGAGAAGGCATCTACAGACATTTGCTTTACAGCTATGAACATCCTTAATAGGCCTACACTGCACATCTGTATACGTATAGGTATTGGCAAATTGTTATCAGGTGAAGCAACATGCATTTGCATATTGCAAGAGCAGTTGCACATGCACTGATACATTATAGGCCTATACACACCAAGTCACATGGCAGATGCCGGATAACAGCATCCTCCCAGTGAGAGAATCTGCTGTCAAGACCTGAAGTGATATGTAAATATATACGTTTTCCTATGGTTACACAATGGCTGAGTGGCCTCATCATCCTTGTCATCCCTGTGCTGTCAGCTCGTGGAGCTCTAGCGATCGCCATGGTGAACACTCTCCATTGTTTCCTATTCGATGACAAGTCCATTAATTCCGCCAAATTCATACCAGTTACATCTTGTATCTCATCCATCCATCTCCTCCTTGGACGACCCCGTCTTCTCCTCCCTTCACCACACGCCAGCATCATTTCCTTCTTCAGGCCATCAGATCGCATAGCATGTCCAAAGAACCTTAGCTTCATTCTTGTCGCAGTTTGTTTTAACGATTCTTCATTCTCAACTCCAATCTCCTCTCGTATTGATTCGTTCGTTCTTTTCTCAGTCCAAGATATTCTCAGCATCTTCCTCCATATCCACATTTCACAAGCGTTAACCTTATTCTCCATGTTCTTTGTCATTGTCCACGTCTCGCAACCGTACAGTACCGTGGGAAAGATTAGTGCTCTCACGAGCCTTTTTTTTGTTTCTATGCTCACATGTTTGTCTTTCCATATCTTTTCCAGTCCGGTCATTGCAGCTTTTCCTATAGCAATCCTTCGTTTTATTTCTGGATTACACTTTCCCTCCTTTCCAATCAGTGATCCTAGGAATGTGAAGCTTTCTACCACCTCTATTTCCTTTCCGTCTATCTCAAAACTATCCCAATCTGCTGTTGTCATGACCTTTGTCTTCTTCATGTTGAAGTATAAACCAGCTTTTTCACTTTCTCTCCTCACCCTTCTTATCAGTTCTGCTAGATCCTCTTTTCTTTTTGCCATTAATGTTGTGTCATCCGCGTATCTAAGGTATCTACAGCCTCACCCCTGTAAATATTCAAATGAATTTACCAGGTGGTCTGCTGCCCGTTTGAATTGGTGCCATGCCATTTAAGTTCTCCATATATAGACCATTGTTTGAAAGAGACTATTATTGACACTATGCGTACTAAGTCAAAACCTGTCTCAACTGATAATGTTTACCTTAATAGATTCCAGCCAAAAGTATTAATCAGTTTTACCTTCCGTTCTGCAGGAGACCAAATGACATATCTTGATATTAATAGCACTTATAAACTCCTCTAACTTTACAGCATTAAACCAAAATTTACACCATTGTAATAAGACCACAGACATCAAAGTCTACAATCAATATGTTATGGAAGCTATTAAACATGAAGGTAACGAATGAGGAAATACTGTAGTTCGTCTGCTTTTTCTTTCTTGTCAACTAGTAGGGCCTACATCCCATTTCACAATCACGAGCATGCAAGTGAACTTAAGTGTGCTATGATAGCTGCAAAAGTCAACACGAGTTGGTGATATCATACGCTCATAGCATTGACAATCGTGTTGCCGATCAAGTTTCGCAAAGAAACAAAGAAAAATAAAATGAAGTAAGTAAGTACAAGATGTCCACTTCCATTTCGCACCAGGCAACAATTTATCGCGAAATCATGCAAAACATGAAAAATGCAACAATAACAATTAAACACATCAGATTAGCATCGGCGGCGCGTCGACAGATTGTCGGCGGTGGCGGCGCGCCCACAAACAAAAATCGGCGGCGGCGCCCACAAAATGTCGGCGGCGGCGGCGCGTCGCGGCCGGCGCAGGGCTCTATCTTGGTGTGCCTTTGTGTCATTTCCCTTCGAATCTCGCATGTAGTGCACTGTGTGGGATTCGGTCAACTGGCATTCTCTACATGTCCAAACAATCGGAGTCTTCGTTGAACGACTTTGTCTAGCAGAGTTGTTTTGATGCCTAATGATTGTCTTATGTCATCGTTTCTTATTTTCTGCAGTCTTGAAATCCCTGCAATCTTCTTCAGCCAGCTCATTTCTGCTGTAAGAATTCTTCTTTCATCTTGTTTTCGCATTGTCCAACATTCCGATCCATATAGCATATGCGCATATTCTCTTGGTCCATACAGTCGTCCTTCGAACATTCTTACTGTTCTCTCTGACTCAGTTCAAATTACCAGTCGTTGTTATGCTAACGTAATTTGATCAGCGTAAGCGGACACCGGCATATGTCAGATGGTATACCCTGCTAGCATTTGCATGAACATAAGATGGGATATTTATGGACTCTGTACGGGTCCCATATGAAAATATTGGTCTATATGGGCTTCATATTGGCATCTTGGCTGCGAAAGAGGAACGCAACATCGTCGACGTGGTCGAATTGAAACTGATAGACCTTCCTTCTGGAACAGTCTTCATTTATACATACGCATTAAAGTGAATCGCAAAAAATAGCTGAATCAGAGAGAACATTGGCGAAGCTAGATTGAAATCCAAAGATGAATGAAACCATAAGCCCCGCTGTGGTCGGTACGCATGCTGAAAGATATGAGTCTTAATTTTAGACCTGGATGTTTCTAAAAGCTCATCTTACGCTGAAAGCATAGCTGTTTACATGTATGTATGTATCTGGTATTTGCACAACGCCTTTAAGAACCACACAAGGGAGCTTGGGATCGGGTTGTTTGGGCGTGCCAGCGAATTGTATGCTATAGGCATGTGTCTGGATGTCTGTAAAAGCTCATCTTACGCACCGCCCAAAAGCGCTGAAAACATGGCTGTTTAAAGGAACCAAAAGAAACATCTTAACGTACCTAGAAACAGTCGGTAGACCTATATGTGCGAAAACATATGTTTGAAATTATTAAGAAACTTGCTTTCAGGTCAACCGGGTAGTCTGAACCAATCGGCACACCGAACCGATTCCATGCAAATGATAAATTCTGAACATACTCAAACTGACACCGATCGTTCCAGACTGAAATTTTCGCTTGTTTTGTGCAGACTGAGTCAGTCGACCAACTGAGCATCGTCTACCGAAGCGTTCCGATTCAACTCGAAGAAGTTATCTGCCTATTGAACCTTCGCCTGTGGGTCCCAAAGTTTATTCGATGACGTACTACTATGGTTTTTAAACTATGAAACATTACTGGCAGTTTGACTGACACACTGATCTGCAGCACAACTTCACCAAGCTGCTAAATTGGTAACTTTAATACTTGACAAATCAGGATGGAATCGTCATTGAAATGGCCGGACTACTTGATCCTGGTCAGTTTTCTGGTCATCTCGCTGGCCATTGGTCTGTATCATTCACTGACCGGTGGCAGACAGAAGACAACAGCGGAATTCATTCTGGCTAACCGACGTCTCCATGTCCTTCCCACATCCATTTCGTTGCTCGTTTCCTACATGTCCGCCATCATGGTTCTTGGAATGACTGCTGAGTCGTACAGCTACGGCCCTCAGTATATGATTCTCAACGCGTGCTCCTTCACTGTCGCTGCAATTCTTGTCGAGAGAATTATCATTCCATGGCTCTATCCTTTGAAGTTAGTCAGCGTCAATGAGGTAAGGTATACTCGCTCTGTAGATCTCATCTGCATGTGTATTGAATCAATCGTCAATTTAGAACTTAGTTGCAAACCGGTCGCATGCTGACACTTTGAAAGTAACTGCTTGAACACATTAGCGTAATCCCTAATGAAATTGAATCCTAGAAAAATATGTGCAGTATTTTGGGTTTCTCTTGGAATGGACCTAATCAAAAAAGAAAAGAATTGAGAGAAAATTGTTTGAAGAAAGACTTAAGTTTACCCGGAAAACAATGTCTGTCTATGCAGCACGATTTGAAAATATTTTACCAAAACAAAACAATTCCAGATAAAAGGTCAAAACGGAATTAGGGGAAATTGGCCAGAGTAAGTCCACACAATCTGTTTAAAATGGTTTTTCTGCATTAGGCCTATATGCAGGCTTTCAAAATAATATATATATATATATATATTATATATATTTTATATATGTATATTTATATATATATTTTATATATATATATTTATATATATATATATATATAAAATGGTTTTTCTACATTAGGCCTATATGCAGGCTTTCAAAATAATATATATATATGTATATATATATATATTATTATTATTATTATTCCGGATATTTCTATAGCGCCTCTCGAAGTCAACTACTACTCAGAGGCGCTCCCGACTACAGCATTTGATACTGTGCCGGAATTTTCACGCCGAAGCGCCACGAGCAATTGCGAGTGAAGGACTTGCCCAAGGTCCGTACGCAGCGGCTAGAGTGGGATTCGAACCTGCAACCCTCCGGTCACAAGGCGACGAACTTTCCACTGAGCCACCACGCCCCACAATATATATATATATATATATATATATATATATATATATATATATATATATATATATATATATATATATATATATATATATATATGACTGACACACTGATCTGCAGCACAACTTCACCAAGCTGCTAAATTGGTAACTTTAATACTTGACAAATCAGGATGGAATCGTCATTGAAATGGCTGGACTACTTGATCCTGATATATAATATATATATATTTATATATATATATATATTTATATAGTTAGAAGGTCAACTATAGTAGTGCGACCACTTCTAACCCAAATGGAGTGTTCCAAAGTGGAAGTCTCCAAATGGGAAATGCAAATTGCCGCTTTTATTTTGCACCATGGTCTATCTTAAATGGAGCGTATGATGCTGCGTATCTGGTATATATTATTGCATTCAGTGTACACCCATCATGCATCAAATCAACGCATACGACCCCTTGCTCCAAATAAAATGGCCTTACTTCGACCCGTAGCGTGATAGACTGCATGTGCATAGAAGGAAGGTCTGCTTTCTTTCTGATCTTTCCGGCCATCGCAACTTCGTTTCTCTCAAAACCTGAAAACGGTGTAGTGATAGTGCTTGTGATTAAGTCTTTATAATTGAGACATTTTAGGAAGGACTTCTACCTTTATTTACCAAACATCTTAAATAATTGCGTTGAAAGTGGACGCATGTGTCTCCAAGCGAATCTCATGCTTTCTCCAGGTTCTCTGAAGTAAGTAATCTATCTTGCTATTCTAAGTGAGAAGAGGATATTTGGCGATGCAATGGAAATTATGCCTCTGTCCATGGTATCGTTGATGATCACGTGTAGCCCACGAAGTATCTTTCTATTGAATAAATTTGACATGGGCGTGATTTAATTACGCTTAAATGAATTCTTTTGAAGAGCATCAGAAGCAAATCCAGATCAACGCTATGACCACAAACCACCGTCAGCTGTCTGGTTTAATTTATATCCTCCTTTATATCCTAGAGAAGCTGGAAGTTGCTGCGTCTAACCTGAATGCAGGCAAAATTAGGCAGAAGTTCGAGGTGGCAACACATCTATAGCACGTTATAAAAGAGGGTTTGCCCGAAAGCTCAAATGCTTCGTGACACTTAACATCCTAGGAACTACTCGATATAAGCCATTCCGAGAACGCTAACGCTGTCCACCACAAACAATCATTAATTAACATCACACAATCTGCTTCAAGTTGGGTAGTATTGTCTGCCATCTATCCGATGGGCAAACACTCAAACAGCCAATTCGCATACGGAGACAACCTAGTTGAGCTAAACTTCTCCGGGTAGTGCTTCCAGTGATGGTGAGCTATTGTAGCAAAGTTACAGTGCGCCAGATCCTCACCATATTGGTGATAGTGTACGGGTGAATAAGATAGACTGCATGTAATTTCCCGCTCACAACCGGCTGGACTCTCGCTGGGCAAATGACTGTGAAAGCTTAGCAAGAAGCCACACTGCGCCATCATTTCAAAGTAGGGGGAAAGCATCCTGTAGTTCTAGAACCACTACAAGCAGATGCGCGCGCTATTCATAATGATGTTGGTTTCGAGTCGCTGAACAGTGAACACCTCTGTAGGCGGTTATGTTGGCCCTGTGGCCTACTACATTGATACCTGACTCCCATTTTTCAACTGTATGTCGGAGGATATTTCAATGACTATTACTCTGATCAAGTTTGAAGTGAATCAGGGCTTCTGATTTATAAAGAGATTTGCATACCCAGAAGAAGCTGTTTCCGTAAGATATATCGCCAGCCCTACTGAGGAGAGATTACATAGCCATGCCAGTCTGTGATCCCTGCATGGTTTATTGTACTTTTAAATATCGTTATATAGACGCATTGGCTAACCATGCTTGTAGTATGCATATATCGGTTTTGAATTATATTTTCCAGTATTTCTATATGCGATTTGGTTCGAACTCAGCGAGACTCTGTACCAGTCTTATGGGAATTTCACATTCGGTGAGTACCCGGTAGGCCTAAATACTTCTTTGTAGACTGAAAAGGCATATATTTACAAATACGTTTTGAGAGTTAAACTGTACTATATCATCGCCATTTTATTTGAAAGTGAGTGTATTGATCTTATTTGTGGATACAATGTAATAGTTGCAAAGCACTGTTTATGACCGGCCTCAGATGAAGACATACTCTTAGCACAGGTGATGGTATTGGATATTTGTCTAAACACATTGATTGATTCGTTATATTTTACGGCAAGGCAATGGCGCACTTTGTAAAGTGAAACATTGCTAAGCTCGGCAACATTGTTCTGATCACTAATGCTCATCAGTGCATTGTACATTAGTTCAAAAGTAGGGCCTACATAGTCGCTGCTTCAAAGTGTGGGACACAAAAGGGGAATGTTGTTCCGCTACTATAGACCACTGACCATTTTCTGTAGTGTACAGAGCACCTGAGATAAGAGTATGTGGAAGAGATACTATACAAATGTTCGATTAAATAGCACTGATGATGTAATTCGTCTAAAATTAATTGAAGTTACTTAATTTAACTGCAACAATTTAAAATCTTAATATAAAATTCTGTTTAATGAGCGGAAACATTCCACGATGTACGATCTATATCAACATTTAGCATGCAATAGACCAGCGGTTTTCAAACGCTGGTGCGAGTACCACTACAGGCACGCCAGATGTCGGTTAGAGGTACGCGATAAAATTCGAACAGATTACATTCTTAAAATTATAAATTAATTTGTAAATTAATTTTGTCTACCTACGGTCCTATGATAATATAATTGCAAGGGGATTTCGGGTTCGTCTTTTGTTTTTGATCAGACCTTTGCTGGTGGTACACCAACATTCGATTGTTTTTGCGAGAGCATTGCTGCTCCTCCCTGAACATCCAGCGCCGTGGTTCCCTGCGCTCTTCTAAGCAGGCTGAGCTTCTAGTTCCCCGCTCACGGACCGCCCTTAGGCAGCGCCGTGATTTTTCCATCGCTGGCCCTGCGATCTGGAATGGGCTTCCTGTAGCGCTTCGCTTGGTCCCAAGCACCCATTCTGCCGCGTTTTATTCAAATCTCAAGACTGTACTCTTCAGCTGGGGTTGGGTCGGGAGTGCTTCTGAGTAGATAACCTGAAGAGGCGCTATATAAATTCTCCATATGAATGAATGAATGAATGAATGTTTACCTGGTGGTGCAATAAACTTTGGAAACCGCTGCAACATACGACCAAATCACCGGCGGATGATTTGAGTTCGCAGACTTCTCACAGTGTCTTGCAGCATGGACACAGAATCGCAAACCATTTTCCCCTAACAATTAAAAGAAAGTGGGCGACGTAATCGAACAACTAAAAGACGCTTTTAGTACAGTATTCCAGTGATTCATTGACAATTCTCTATCAATTCTCCAATTTCTCTCTTCCTCATTCGCTTAGTTAGGAAACCACCTGTGCTTCTTTTCAGGTTATCTACATGGGAATGTCAATGTACGCACCTTCTGCGGCCCTAGAATCCGGTCAGTTGACTCCCTTTACGCAATGTTATATAGGCTCAGTGCCAATCTCTGCAAATTTTGCAATAAGTGAACGATATATAGGAATACAGCGTATGTATTTATAACAATATATTATATGTATATAAATGAACATTTATCTTGCGCCATTTGTACATGGCAGGGCTATGTTGTAAGGCATTTGGAGTTGACAATTGCTCTTTTAGTTATGCTCTATGTGTAGATAGGCACAATTGTGGAATGCGTTTAAGAAAGTGGTTTGCAGTGAAAGGAAAAAGTTATAAAGAATTTATTACACTGTTTTTAAAAGACTACCAGTATAGTCACAGCTATATTTATGTGTCTTCGTGATTAATATGTGTAAACCAAAGTGCGGTTAGTATTTGGATTATTAAAAAATATACTTACTCAGTGCTTTTCTTCTAGAAATAATGGTTCCGGAAAGTTATGGAAGGGCTAACATCGAGGGCAAACCCGAGAAAAACGGGATTGTGGGTTGGGAGGTGTCTCAATAAACACTGAAAGCAGTTCACAACAGTGAAATTAAATTAAAATAGCTAAATTAGTTTTTATTATTAAAATAAATAAATTATTTTTTAGTAGCTGAAAAGGTGCCTGAACGCCGTTCCGGAGCGTTCCGGCTGAAAAGGAGCACTCTACTTGGTTACTTACTTACTTAAAACAAGTTAATGGAAATGTAATTCATTCATTCATTCATTCGAAGATTTAATATCTCGAGTGATTACATCCAAAGGCTTGTTATTTTGGAAAGTGGTTCTGCTTCAGAGCTCTTATCGCATTACGATGAATAGAGCTAAAACGTTGCTTACCCTTCAGCCTGTGCTGTTAGAATTCTAGTCGATAGCTGCTATGTAATGTAAACTTTAAGGTTGTGTACATTTAATATAGTTACCGGGTTCCCATTGAAGTTGTCGATTCCTCTAATGGCCGTCGTTTGCATGGCGTATACGGCTATGGTAAGTGCATCTCATCATACATACAAAAAGATTCGATGTAGGCCTACCAGCGTCTATCGATTTATAGCAGTCTTCACCCAGTATGAATCAATTAAAATAGTACGTTATTATTTAGGTCACGGAATGCGAAAGACGCTGTTGTGGATGGACGATACGGTAGACAGCGCTTGTGAATAAGGTTGTGCCGCGCGGAAAGCTTTCTAGTAGGCCTAACGCTTTGGAAATTTGTAGTTGTGCTTTTAGTTATAGCTGTATGTATTCCTGCCCTTCCCCTCCTGTTGGCCCTCTAATCTTCTCTATTTATATTGGCAGCCTCGATAGAACCCTCCTCCTCTCTGAATCCTCCTTCCATCCTACGCGCCATTGCTTTCATCCCTTACACTCCTCCTTTTGCTCTCATTGGCAAAACGAATGAAGTCCTACTGTCTAAAGGCGGCTGTGTATAGGCTCTACGCACATACATACATATCGAATGAGAATCGTAACCCAAACCAACCCGAACACACCCGGTTTGACGGAAAAGTTCACACTAAACAAAATTTCCGCTGATCGGCTGCCCAATAGCCCGACTAAATAAAATGACAACGTATGCATGTGTGTGTGTGTATATATATATATATATATATATATATATATATATATATATATATATATATATATATTTCAAGATACTTAATATAGCGCCCTTTCAGTACCTCACAAAAGCGTTGCACACATAGCCATCTGATTTAAACAAGTGCTTTTAGACAGTTTGAAAATGCTTGCTGCACAAGGGACAGTGCCACAACACGTAAATGCAATGGAAGATTGTTCCATGAAGACGGTCTAATACACGAGAAGCCACGATGACCTCAGGTTGATGTGAGGAACCGCGGCACCTGCCTATCTCCACATCTAGGAGAGCGCAATGATCGCTGACCAGGTCGACTTTAACCTGGAACGTATAGCTCGGGGCAGATCTAACAATTGAAGCACGTGCCAGCAAGATGATTTAAAACGAAATCCGCTTGGCAACAGGAAGCCAGTCTATCGCATGTAAATATTGCAATAATTATATGAGATATTTCGGCCTATTGGCTACGACTCGAGGTGCACAATTAAGGACGGACTGGTGCTGGTGCAAACAGAATGCCGAAAAACCCGCGAGGACTGAATTACAATAATCCAGGCACCTTAAGATGAAAGTGTGCAAAAAGGTCACTGCAGCGCTGTCTGATAGATTGCGTCGTATGACCCTTATCTGACGCAGCTGATAGAAGCAGTACCTGCAAAAGAAGATCACGTGATCCACCCTCTTCAAGTCTCCTTCAAGAACCACACCAAGGTTACGGACAACGAGCTCTGGATTCCAATCAGGGAATTGAAACTTTCTCGTACTTTCGCAAAGTTTGACCGCGCCTGGCGTGTGCCAAGCCAAATATACCGTGTCTTTGACGGATTCAGAGGCAGCTAGATGTGCATCATCGGCGTATTGGTGAATTTACTCTCCCAGGGAATTACCGAGTTGTGTCAAATCGGCTATATTGAGGAGGTTAAGAAGCGGCCCTAGTACTGAGCCTTGCGCGTCACCGAATGGCACTGGTGTCGAAACCGTGAAGGCCGAGCCTATTTTTACCATTATTGTACGTCCATTCAGGAACGAGTTAATTGGAGTGGTCATCCACTGATTCCACCAAACCAAGCGTGATTGACTCGGTTCAGTGTACAGTAGGTGGCTTAGGCACAGCTCTGATCACGTTGATGCCCAAAGGGTACACTAAGCTGAAAGAGGAGCCATGGCACATAGGCCCCTATCGAATATAGCTTCATCAAGCAGCATTACTGATATTTAAACAATCAAATTTCAGCTAGATTTGACTAGTTAATAAACTGTAGCACATAATGAACTAATTGAATTGTATTCGATTGTGAAGGGTGGAATGCGAGCGGTGATATGGACAGATGTATTCCAGTTTCTCACAATGGTTGGGGGAATGATGGCTATATGCATTCAGGTATACACCGAAAAAGACCTTTATCATTACGGTTAATTAGATTTTCGTTTATTTACTTTGTAAATGTTATCAGAATTATGTTTGCTACCAAATAGTTCAGTTTCATTGAAGAATCGTTATCTTGTAACCAACAGTTGCTTTCGTGTAATTCAAGTGCGTTTGACCCCATTCATAGACAAATCCATATCTTAGACTGCTCTGTACAAATGTGCATTATGATAATAGAGCTACTTAAAACGACGAACATTCAATGTTGTTATTAATAATTAGGTTCGGTTTCTTTTGAACCTAGAGTAGACGGCTGACTTCTGTGGAAACAGAGTTGTGAAATGCAACGTACATGACTGTCTCTTTGTGATTGAATTAGGTATTAGGCCTTACGTATATTTTCACACGTAGGTATGTCAAAACAAGTCGTAAGGCAAAGTCGAGTCTAAGTCTCTGAAATCCTTTGACACTCGTCTATTGTTTTTATCTTCAAACGCTTGTACTACTGTAACATTTTTCAGACCAACTCAAGTGCCGTATACGTCGGCGTCCGTCAGTCCTAAGCTGACCTTTTGAGATTGTCAACAGATCCGACACATACAACCATTCATGCACTTGGTAGTGCACTTAGTGCGCAATGGGTTAAAATCTTTGTGCATCACCTGTATTTGGCAACTTGTAGTTTAGTCAACCAACCGCCTTACCAGAAAGATTATGTAGAGGCTTGGGCGTGATGCAGTATGTTTCCACAATTAAATTAGAAAAAAACGTAAACCTTAAGTCTGTTTTGCTCCTTAGGGTATAAGTGTTGTTGGAGGAATCGGAAATGTCATTGAATACGCTGGAAAGGAAGGACGCATGGATTTGGTCGAGTTAGTATATTATATAGGCCCCTACACAGTTTGCTTGCTTGTTACCATTTCTTTGATATACTCTTTCTTATAATTGCGTTACAAGAGTAATTGTGGACTTTTATGACTTAAAGGTTTTAGTTTCTATTGTTCTTAAAGATTACTGCTATGAAATTGTGGAGCTTTTACTCAGAAAACAGTTGTTTTAGTTTGATCTGATATGCCACAGTTAACATTTGCCTAAAAATGAGTTTGAATCTCTTATGGCAGATCAATAATCGGGTTTTAACTAAAAATTTCTGATATTTTCAAAGAACTTAAGAAACATCTGACGTAAAGCAATCGAGGATAACTTCAAAAGTTATCATTATATCTAATATTTTGAACATTATTCGTGTAAACTTAACATTAAAGTCAGTGAGGTGGTAGTCTCTATCAGTATCAGTACATTTTTTATTGCAACTAATCATGATAACAGTCAATCACAGTAATTGCGCAAGATAAAAAAAAGACATTGGCTACAATGGGAGGCCCAGAAGGGATCGGGATAACGCAAAGATGGGACACCCAGGTAGCTATGGTCACAAATTCACAGTAGAGACAGCCGATGTAATTAAACCTTTGAAGAAAAGTGATTCGAGATTTGTCCATGATAACTAGATTTATGACAAAATACAAATATTGAACTCCATTCATTAGTATAATTATATAATTATCTTAACTAAAAAACTTAACTACATCCGGACATAAAATTATGCACCAGTATAAATATATTTAACCGTTAATGAGGAAGGTGCGTAGTCTCTTTAAATTCCTGTGGATTAGTGGAAAGTCGGATTTCCAGAGGGAACTTGTTCCATATCGAGGCGCCAGAAGAATTAACATTGAACTTACGTTAAGTGTAGATCTACGTACACCCCAAAGAACTTAACGGACTCAACCTGGGTAATGGAGACATGATTTGTTTTCCCACATCCGCTAGGCCCACAGATTATACACCGTATGCTGGATGGTAACAACCAATGGTGGTGGTTTTTCCCATCGTCAGTTTCGAGGTCAAATTTTTTTATTTCCATATAGAGACAACGAGTTATGATTGTATTCAACGAAAACAATGTATTGCTTGCGATGTAAGAAACAAACTGAGACTTCAAATGAAACAATCGTCGAGCTACGAAACGGGCGACCAGCCAACAAGGGCACCTGTGCCGTCTGTCGTGCAAAGAAGAGCCAAATTTTGCCATCGAAAGCGCGGCAGCATAAGCATAAGTCTCACGGAGGCTCGCTTTTGAATAGCGCCCTCAACTCTCTACCTCTTCCTGAGATGCATATGAGCCTTCCATCCGGTATGCCTTCGGAAGATAATCCGGAAGGTTCTTTTCAGAATACAGGAAAATACTCTTACTGTGGCCCATTCACAAAACTCGATAAACGGCTGTCACAGCGCTATCACGGTATTAATCAGCTTGATCGCGCGTGTCTTGACCACGATGTGGCTTATGCATTGCATAAAGACACCCCGGGACGTAACCACGCAGATGATATTCTCGCTGCAGCCGCGTCTAAGATCGCACTCACCGATGAAACTCCAGATTATGAAAAGAAGGACGCCCGGGTCGTATCGGCCATTATGTCAGCGAAGTCCAGGCTGGGGATGGGCGTTGGAACGAAGGGCTGGCGAAAACGCAAATGAAAAATCATTTATGCTTGTGTTTACCTGTTTGAAATATATAGTTTTTAGTGAAAATGTCTAAGCACCTTTCAACTATTTATTACAGCCCTAGAGATTACTGGCGTGGAAAGGCGGCGGTTAAAAAACTAGCCTCAGCCGCCAAAGTTTCAGAAGCGGAAGCTCGCGATTGGCTTAAAAAGCAAGCTGTGTGGCAGATTTATCTACCCGTTCCGCACCGCATACCACGTCCAAAGTTTGAGGAAAAACGCCCAAACGCCGTACACCAAGCCGATCTCTTGTTTTTACCTCACGATAAAGTAGATCGAAAGACTTTTAAATACGCTCTCACGGTGGTCGATGTTGGTTCAAGATTTAAACAAGCTGAACCGTTGATTGATAAAAGTGCGGCTGAAGTCGCCGCCGCTTTAAGCCCGATCTACAAGCGGGGCCCGCTCACTTGGCCTCGACTCCTTCAGGTCGACCCTGGACGGGAATTTATGGGTGCTTTTACACCGTTGATGGCAAAACACGATGTTCTTGTGAGACGCGGACAGGCCGGTAACCATCGCCAACAGGGCATTGTTGAACGTTTTAATCGGACACTGGCCGAACGACTCTTCGGTGCTCAATACGCCCAGGAGTTGCTTCTCGCCGCAAGGGGTCATCCGAACGGTCAGTAGAATGGGTTCGCCGGTTGCCTGAAGTTGTGGCTGCACTAAACGATGAGCCTACGCGTTTGCTCGACTTGAAGCCGGCTGACGCGATTAAAGCTGCTAAAGTGATACAGAAGCCCTCTCATTCACAAATGAAAACTCGTTTGTGGGGCCTGGATGAGCCAATTCTCGGACACGATGATCTTGTTCGGTATTTGTATGCTCCCGGTGAGCTCGAGGGTGGTAGTAAACGCGCTACCGATCCTAACTGGTCGCTTACCATCCACGCTATTTCGAATGTTGTTCGTCGGGCCGATCAGGCGGCTTTGTACCATCTGGTGGATGGTCCTACCCGCGGGTTTGTACGTGAAGGGCTGCTTTTAGTTCCTATGGGCACTGAATTACCTCCCGACAGAATACTCTACCGTCGTTAATTTTATAATGCCCGTAAGCCAGCGTTGTTATCCCATCAGCCTGTATCCACTTTTTTGTGTCTAATGGAGAGAGGCTGATCTTATTCTGCTCGTACACACCGATCTGGTGGTCGTGGCTTCGAATCACGACTTGTGTGTGCCGCATCTCTTCTCGTTCAAACAGGCATTTTTTGTATAGCTCGTGGTGTAGATCCTTCTTCACAACTGCTCTCTGGACGCCTTTTGCTTTCCTGATCTCTGAACGCCCGATTTTAAGATCGAGTACATCTTAGGGAGTAATGCCAGGAATTGGGCTATGGCAACGCCGCAACATTCATCTTTGAACTTGCCCACGACTTTCTTGTTCTCGGCGTCGTAGTAGGGGCTGTCTCTTGGAAACTCTGAGAGGTCGTATAGGTGTTTTTTGTTCCACATATCGGCATAGGCGTTCGGAGTTTCCACCTGAAACAACAGGCTGTCAGTGTCTGTATATAGCAACTGGGCTTTTTCTCCGTACTCGTTTTTCACATCGTTGTACCAGAAATCGTACATCAGATGCTTGCTGAGGTCGAGGACCGCCTGACCAACATATACAGGTCTGTTTAACTTGAGCTTGTTCTTCAAACTGTGAATCGCGGCGAGTTGGTCGTTGAAGATTTTGTGTGATAGGTAGGCCGGGTCGGCAATTAGTTTACGAAGTTTGTCAACTTTTGAAGTCGGAACCAGGCCAACTCTGATTCTTTTTCTAAGATTTTCCATGGACTTGCCATAGACCGCATTATTAGTCAGTTTGAAGAAGTCTTTTTCAAATTCTGACGCTGCCTTCGCTCTCAATTTCGTGTTCATCTCGATGTATGGAGCCATCCACGCCTCCTGTCTAAACTTAATAGCACGATGGATTTTAGAAACTCGTAGGCCCAACGAGTGGTATAGTTTGAGATTTCGATAATGGACCACATACCGCTCCTTAGGTCGTAGGCTTGGCACTAACTTCACATGCTTTGTGAACTTGCTTTCCAACTCGTTCATAAGCACATTCTGATAGTCACTCAGCCACTCCTCCTGGACTGTCAAGGTCTCCGGTGCTAAGGGATAGTCGCTATGTGCATCATGGAGGTGTTCCGGGTACCCGAGATCGACTTCGAGCAGGAAGCCTTCAGGCGCGTCGTCTGGAGTTTCCAACACTTCGTCGAGAGTTGGACTTTCCCAGCTAAATCCTCCAACTGGCAATGGCTGTTGCATCGCCCAGCCGTAGAGGTTATTAGCGTCGAGATACATGATCCAGTTTTTTGGCTTCGTAGTATCATGATCTGGGCATTGCGGGTTGTTGGCTTTTGCGAAGCGCTTAGATACCATCGAGATTCCACCTCGGAGACCTTTCTCTACAAATAAATGCATGTCTATATCGGTGAGAAGTTCGAGCTCGATTTTAGTCTTTTTCAACAAAGCGTCCCAGGACATTCCTGGTAGGCTGAAGTAGTTAGCCGGGTCCAGATTGTAGTGCTTCATCGATGTGGATCTGAAGGTCTCGAATACATCGGCTAGTAGAAGTACATCTGTGCGGAGGTACAAGTCATGATAATCACCAAGAGTTTTACAATCGAATTCAATCCATACTCGTTGGGCGTGTTGATAATCCTCATCAGAAATGTTCTCTCGTGTGAGCTTGCTGTAGAACGCTTCTTTAGGTGGAAGTCGATCTTCTTCGAAGCGGTTGTAATTGTCAATGTGCTCGTAACAATATACGCCCTTTCGTCTCAACAGATCTAATTCAAACCTTTCGTTATGATTTTTTTCGTTTATATACGCCGTTGTGACTTTCAGATCTTCCGTGATAGGTTTCCTGATAATTTATCCAACGAGCTGTTTAGAAACTGGAGACTATCAATGAACTGTAGTTGTCCAATGTTAAATGTCATGTATTTCTCCATATTGTTTGGGATGCAGTTAATTTCAGTTTCCTCATCCTGTGCGGCCTCACAGCTACCTATCGCTTGCATGATGAGATGACTGTCATAGCCTCGTAGATTGTGGAAGACCACTGGTACCTTGCACTTATCGGCATATATTCGAAGTTTAAGGTTGCAGGCGTTGTGAGCAGCACCTCGGTATTTACCAGTAATGTGACAGTGGTGACTCTATCCTCTTCAAGCGCTTCTCCGCATATATGACATTCAGTAGCCTCGCGGAATGATTGGCGATCAACTGCTGACATAACCATCTTAGCTGCGGTGGCCAGTTTTTGTTTGATAGAGGCCAGCTCGCCTTGTAGTCGTTGTAGGAACTCTTGCACGGCGTTCTCTCCGCGGTATAAAACTGGTTTCTTCGTGCGACCGTCGCATCGAACTACTATATAACAAAAACTACATGGTTTCTGCTCAGCTATCTGTCTGGTGTTGCTCTCGTTGGGGTTCATGGCCGCATTTATGACTGGCACGTTCAACGCCTCGAAGTCTGCATAAACGATATACGGGACTCGCATCTGTTTACGATGGTTCTGGAATTTGAGGATATTTTCATCCTCTTTTGGCATCTCAATCCGCTGAGGCTTCTCACTAATGCCCTGACAATCTTTTATATGGGCATCCAGCAAGTCTTGTCTACAGAATATGTGTAGGCAGCGGCGACATGGGTGTTTGCTGTTGTTGTCCTTGCTATTTTGATGAAGAATTCGGCCAAGGTCTTTTATCCAGACGTAGTGAAAAGTCTGCAAATGAGCTTCATTTCGCAAATGAAATTCATTTGCGGCGTCGTCGGCCAGTAGTAGAAGGTCAATATTGTGGACATTGGCCCGGTTTGAAATGTGAATTGGATACAAAGCTTTATCCCACCCGAAGACTGAGACGCTTATAGTTGGGTTTTGACGCTCAAACTTGTCGATATCTGTGACCTTCACTGGAAATTCTATACCGTTGAAGTTTAGCTCCTGCAGGTGTGCCTGATACCTAGTTGGGCGATCCGGATTTTGTCCATGACCTACTGGATATATGGCGCTTAATATGGCCCACTCGAAGCATCGGTTATCTTTATTCTTTACATTAATAACCGTGCGAGGGGGTATATACTTTGGTGTGGGAAAATAGCTCCTCGCTCGAAATGGTTGATATTTTGCTGTGCCTAAATCTAGAGTCAAAACTCGTTTCACCCTCCATCCAGATCCCTCGTTGGTGAACTCTTCGATACGCTCTAGGATTTCAGCCTTGGCCTCATGCACAACTCCCCGGATATCGGCTTTATTAAGGATTGGTGCAGCGGTACTTCTGAAATAGGAGGTTGTGGTGATTGTGTTGCCCGTATCAAAATTTATTTTTTCAAGCTGAATCGGTAATACTAGAGTAACTTTTAGCCCACGCCTACTACCTAACTCTTTTTCGATTTGTGTAATAATACTTGGGGACATTCCACTCAAGAAAGCTAACGGATCTTTCGAGATCTGTCCTTCTGGTGCAACAGCTCTGAAATCTCTCAGGAAGTTAGCAAACTCTTTGTGGAGCACAAACTGGGGTAGTTCACCTCTACCAAACTCTGCCATATTTTTAGTCAGAAATTATTACGACTAATACTTTAATCAGGAGTTGTTTATACTAATACTTTAAAAAAAATTGTGAATTTAAATTAATTATTTATACATGATATTCAATTACGGCCAGGCACCAACATTCATTGCCAATACGATAGTCAGAAGTTATTACTACTAATACTTTAGTCATAAGTTAGTACTACTAATACTTTTTGAAAATTAATTTTAATTATTTATACTTGATGTTCAATTGCAGCCAGGCGCCTACATTCGTCTTCAAAGATGCTTTCATCACGCAACTTTTTTAGTCTAGCAGCCTTGTAGCCACAACCTAGGCAGAGACCTATTTCATTTTTCACCGCCTTTTCACAACCCATACAAGGCTTTGTACCACCACCCTTTCTCAGTCTTAATAAGTGAAGTTTGCAATAAACCCCTAACAGCTATTACCACAGCTGTTTTTCGTGCCAATTACTAACCACGCACAAAGATTTTTGCCCTTCATTTTCATAGATAATTATATATGCCGAGCAGAAACTTTCTCTAATTGGTATATCAAATGGTTAGTCAAAGCAGTGGATAGTAATATTCAAATGTCAATGCTATAGTCAGACTTTTATTTTATTTATACTAATACTTTTAAAAAACTTTTGAATTTTTATTATTTTTTATTTATACCTGATAGTCAATACGGTCAGGCGATTATATTCGTTTTTGAAAGTTGCTCTGGAGTCCCTCAAAATCGATTTTGCTGTTAGACCCCAAACCGAAAATCGATCTGAGATTAAGGGGTTCTTTCGTCCGTGTCGTCCGTGGATTCCACGGACTGTCTGAAGATGCCCTATTTTTTCAAACCGAAAATCGATTTGAAAGCAATCTGCTATATGCGTTCGTAGGTCTCGGGAGGCCTTTGTGGAGGGGTGGTCCTAAACCGAAAATCGATTTGAAAGCAATCTGGTATAGGTGTCCGTAGGTCTCGGGAGGCCTTTGCGGGGGGGGGTGTCCCCAAACTCTGACTTACTATCTACTGACCGTGTCGAATGCTTTTGTAAGATCAAGAAATATCCCCACAGAGTATTAATCATTTTCAATACCTTTTAATATCTGGTCCTCCATACCCAGCAGGGCCATATATGGAGAGTGTCCCTGTTGGAATCCGTGCTGGGCTTGGTATATTATGTTCGATTTTCAACGTAATTACTGAGTCGGACATATATGAGCTTTTCAAAGAACTTTGAAAAGTATGGGAGGATGGAGTTCGGTCTATAGTTGGTTAAAATGTCCTTTTCTCCATTTATGTAGATTCGAACCACTTTAGTTACTTTCTGTACAGCTTCCTTGTAGCGGCATGGTCGTGCTACGGCGCTATAGAAATTGTCCGTGTCATTATTATTATTTCAATGCATGGGGAACTATCCCGTTAGAAAAGGAGCAATTTATAATCTCAGATTTAATTTATACTCAGACATGCTATATTAAATTTCCATTAGAAAACCAACAGACAGTTAACATATAAAGGGAAATAATGTCTTGAGTTGATATGGTTTCAGCTGGAGTCCTGATCCGACGGTGCGTCATACGTTTTGGGGAATCATGATTGGTCGCACCTTTATGTGGCTTCCTCTCTACGGTCTGACTCAGGCTGCCGTTCAACGCTTCTCAGCAATACAAAGCCTTCCCAAAGCCAGACTGTAAGTACTATTACCAGTGTTACGTTATCTGGGCAAGCGTCAGTTAAGTGTATGATCTATGAAGTGTTCTAAAACGCACTATTTAATTCGTCTGAATACATACACACATACATTAATGGATACGTGTTTAAGTACATAAATACTTACAGACGTAAGCCCAAGTCTTTATGTACACAAATATATATATATATATATAGGCCTACATACATAGTATTACATACATTTATTCACACGTAGGCCTACATGTATGCACATATACATAGTATTACATACCCATATAACTGTAACAATGCTGAATGCATCAAGCGCTGACCGAAACTAAGCTAAATCGTTGTGAAAGCAAACTGTGATGAGAACCAAATTGGAATTGTAATTAATAAATTCTGCTGCACCGGTGTCTAATGCACAAGGCGTCGAAAAACGAAACCAAACGGCAATCAAGCCAATATGCAGAAGATCATTCCGTACATACATGCGTACATGCTTATGTACATGCGTACATTCATTCACATTTACGTGTCTATGTACGTGTATTTGTGTAGTGTTGCAATTTGTGTAGTGTTTCGCTATGTACAGCATATAATTGCGAACAATCCTAACACGCACTTGTTTGGATCAGTAGCGATAGTCATAATTGTAGCGCTATTGTTAGTTAATTGAAATGCGCTTTAATAAATGTCTATAATCAATGCTATCTACTTAGCATGTCTAGAAAAGTACGTAAATACATCCATATGCATGCCCATTGAAATCACTTCTTACAGAACTATCCTGCTTAATATCCCGGGAGTATTCGTGTTGGTGTTCCTATCGGGATTTACTGGTTTGGCAGTTGTGGCCTACTATTCTCAAATACAATGCGATCCTTTGGCAAATAAAGAGATCCGCAACGAAAATCAGGTAAGCGATATAAACAAGTATAAATATCGCGCCAAATAACCAATATATCTGCATAAATCGTAGCGAGCCTCGGGATCTTAAGAGACTACAACCAGGGCGACCTCCCCGGGACGGTGGATCTATCGCTGAGTCTGCGTGGGCAAGGCTCCCGTGGTCCATCAGGAGACAATTCGTCGTTTTAATCTTTTAATCGAAAACTCAAATAACGAGAAAATAGCGAATGTTTTCGGTGTCCTCTTCCCCGCGTTCTCGGCCTCTCGACTATAGTTAGTTCGACCACAGTTTCTGTTCGGCTACATTCTTTTCGACTACAGTTCCTGTTGGACTACAGTTATCGTTCGAATACAGTCACCGTTCGACTACAGTAATTAATGTAATTTTCACCGACTTTTCCAAGGCGTTTGACATCCTTCGTCACTCGGCACTTGTCGGAAAGCTCGCATCACTGAACATCCCGGATAAGATATACAGTTGGCTTTTTTCCTATCTTGAAGATACAGGCCATGTTACTAGATTTGGAGGCAGAACATCATAAGTACTGTAGCCAGCGTAGTCCAGGGCTCTGTGATAGGTCCTCTTTCATATGCTGCTGGAGCCTCAGATCTAAAAACAATCAATTGCAAACATTTCGATGTACAAGCCTCAATTACTCATGAAATTTGCGAACGACGCATATTTGTTTATTGGCTCTTCACAGATAGATACTGCAGTTGGATAATTTCAAAATATATCGAGCTGGGTTGGAGCTAATAACTTACGACTAAACAAAACTAAGACTATGGAAATGGTAATTTCGAGGCGTCGCCTACAAACTCCAGTTCCTCAGATGATGATCGAGACTGAGCGAGTTGACTCACTAAAGGTTTTGGGAGTTACTCTCCGAAATGACCTGAGAATATCAACATACGTCGATTCCGTGCTAGCTACATGTGCGCCGTCAATGTACCATTTTGGAGTACTTAAGGCGCATGGAGTTCCCATTGTCCCTGCATGAAATTGCAAACTAAATTGCACACTAAACAACTGCTGCTCAACTCATGCACGCCTCACCAGCTTAGTGGGGCTACACTAACGCGGCTGAAAGAGAAAAACTGAAACGATTGCTTGCCAGGTTAAAGAGGAGCGGACCCCTACGCAAGGATTCGCTGGATGTAGCCGCGATGGCCGGTCGAGCCGACGATTGTTTATTTGATGCTGTTAAAAAAACAATAGGCATGTGCTTCATGGATTGTTTCCCCAGAGGCGTCTACTCACAGGGTATGTGGTCCAACCGAGCACCCACCAATTCAAACTTTCTGAGAAGGATGATCGCAATTTCATATCCAGAATTCAATCTATATTATATCTATATGAACTGATTAAGCTTAACCAACAAAGTATAATTACCCACTAAACTAGAACTATTATATTTATATGCTGTACTGAAAAATTAAGCTTTTCATATATCCCGCATATTAAACAGTACAATACACAGATAGTCAAGGTATCTCCTCATGCAACAAGTCCTGTCGTAACATATTTGCATAATTATTATTTGCGTATAAATCCCATAGACCGGGCTCATTTTATAATGACAGTATATTATTGCAACTACCTTTACTCTGTAACAAGTTGCGCACACGTCAGCTTGGACAGAATAAACGAAACTGATTGATTGATTGCCCGATTGATTGATTGAAATACTGTTCGACACTTCCCTTTTTGTTCGACTACCGCTCCTGTTCGACTACCGCTCCCTGTCCTTTCTCTGTGCGGTGCGTGCCTAAGAATAGGTGCGTGCATATATAGACCTTGCAGACGCTCCCTTTAAGGCTGCCGCGGCTAACGAGGCTGTCATAGCGGAAGGGAATATAGCGTGTTGTTCCTCGTGACTCATGTCTTCAATTGGGTTGTTAATTTGTTTGCAGTTACTTCCTTATTTTGTGATGACCTTATTTGCGAATGCTCCTGGTTTCGCTGGTTTGTTTCTGGCAACGCTCTATGGAGGAGCCCTAAGGTAAGGCGACTATTCAACTACGCCTATTGGTCTCCAACGTCGTTAAAACCACTCAAGCACTTAGAAGTGTTTAGGAAAGTAAAGCAATGATATTACAATTATTTCCATTACAGCTGTATGCTACCAGATAAGTTATGAGAGCACCGTAATTATTTTCGAGCTGAAAGTTGATCGATACCAAATTACATGGAGGTGTTCCTTTCTTCTTTCTGTGAATTCCCTTACCCATCGTATGAGTCCCGATACTCTTTTTTGGCAATTGTAGACGAATGCGATTTGGTCACTTAAGAGATGAAAAGGCAGGAAGTGTTTAGAGCAGAGGTTCTTAACCTTTTTTGCACACGATACACCTAAACTTGAAATCAAATTTGGCGACACACCATGCAATCGTCATATGTGAATATTGTTAAACTGTTAAAGTTAACTAGTTATTTGTTTAAACTGTTAAACTATTAAAATTTTTAATGAATGAAAATGTTCATATTCAGTTGTAGATTCTCAAAATTTTCGTTTGATTTAGATAAATTTGTCCATTTCGAATGTTACAGTAATCATTAGTGTAGGCCTAATGGGTAAAAGTTTTCATTGGCGCGGTTGCAAACGTCTATACTGTATAAGATAAACATCATGGCCGTCCCAGATTGCGATACAATAGAATAGACAAATATAGTGCTACAAATTCTCACAGCCTACGTCCGTTAAAGTAAGTAAGTGTAATGCAAGAATGACGGCCGTAGGCTGTGAGAACTCGCGACACACCAATTTTTCGCGACACACCAACGACACACCATGTTTACGCGACACACTGCCGATCGCTTCGCGACACACGTGTGTCGCGACACACCTGTTAAGAACCTCTGGTTTAGACTATCGTGGATATTAAGAAAAGAGTGAAAGAGTGTCAGCACGATAAGATTGTAAGCTGTTTAGTCTTGACTTTTGACTTTAATGTTCCAAAAGAAAAAAAACAAGAATGGAAGAAAGTCCGTATGTGACTATAAACGAGAAACACTCACATATATGTTTTCAGGAAAGTTTATTTGCGAGAAAATAAAGCTCAAAAGTAAAAATAACGCTGACGTAAAACCGAATGGATCAACACAAGTTCATGCATTTATTTTTATTCTCGAGTCTACTATGTAACTATGGAATAGTGACACTATCAAATCATTTTTATTAGTTTTATCATTGCTTGAATCTGAATGGACCACATATAGCGGGACTTCGGTTCCTTGGAGGTCTCCTTTTGACCCACTGCACCAGTCATATTAATTATAAATGAATAATTACCACTATATATTTGTTACATGATATATGATTTTGTATTTTTACTGATTGGTAAACACTGGTTTCTTTGGATCAATAAGCGATTGATTGATTGACTGATTGAGTTGAATATCTAATTTTAGGTCATTATCTAGAGTTTCTTTACCACTGTTTGCGTTTCCTATTTTCAATTTATTATGATATCCTGCCAGATGAGTATCTTCCACTGCGTCCTAATTTGAAGCCTGTATATCAGTTATTATGTCAGTGGCTCAGTCATGAAATATTTCTCCCAACCAGTTTTAGTGGAGGTTTCACTGATAGAAGCCTCAGAGTCCTGTTAATAAGCTCCAATTCAATTCACTCACAAACATTAATGGCCACAGCAACTTAAATCAAATCACAGTCATGATAAACTTTAAATAGCGATTTGTCAGAAGTGGCCAATACTGTGAATATTCGACAGCTCTGTATCATCCTGTCTAAGTGGCTCAGCAGCAAACTGTTCACAGGATATTATGAGAGGAATATTCAATCGACTTCCTGAGTACAAGAAAGCCATCGTCAACAGGATATTAGGTAACGTTTGCAAAAATTATTACATTTCCAAATGAGCATTATTTCTTTCATGTTTCTTGATGTATTACTGATTACGTTATCGCCAAAAGTTATCACATAAAATTCACTCGACTAAATTTATATTATATTATTTCTTGAGAGATAATAAACCCTTGGGCTAGCAAAAAATCACTTCGCAATTTCGTGATTTTTTCGCAATGCCAAGCTTATTGAAGTTTCATACATCTAATACGCAAGATGATCGGTAATTTGATAATTATTTTTAAAAATTATGGAAAAACTAAGGAATTGGATAAGTTATGGTTCTCGAAACGTATGTAAGCGTGCGAGCTTCTTAAGTTCAAGTTAAATATCTTGCTATGGGCTTACCGCCAATTCAAGCCTTTGGATAACTAATCTGCATGAAAGTATCTATGTGTCTATATACAAATTAAGCATGTGTAAATACACGAACATATTATATATATATATACTTTGAAGCAATTTCGTGACATTTATTTATTTATACTTTTTTTCTGTATTGCAGTCTTAGTCTTCGGCGTCTTAGCAGTCTCAGTGGCATTCCTTGCGGCAGTTTTGCCTGGTCCAATTACACAGGTAGGCGTATTTACCTGCGCATATGTTGAATCGGCAAGACAGGTTTCAGATTCACTAAACATGTACACGGGTGTGAATTCATTAGACACCTACAGTTAACTATCTCAGTACACGCACACTGCACAGACCAACGGCTTGAATTCAAAAAGTGATCGGTTAAGGCCTGATCCTGAAACGTCTAACATAATATATTCAATTCGTATGTGTCTGTATCCTGTGACTTCGTCAACAGACCTGTATTATCTAAGGATAAGGAATTTTGTATTTCATAAGTCGATACACAGAGTTGTTTTCGTGCAGTGAAACTCCTTAATGTCTCAAGACCCATTTTCAATGGAGTTACTCTACGGAAGACCATAAGTATTCTCTCTTTGCCATCTCTTACCTCTTTCTGGCGACGAGCTGAGCTTAGCGGAGCTGTTTCCACGATTCGAAGCGAAGCTGGTCCGTTCTGTGCCATAATCTATGCTGTATGAGTTCTGTCTTCTGGTCTGTGAGATCCTATTACAGGACTCTGGTCCAAGTTGTTCTACGTCGACGGCGTGGCCTACTCCACTCACTTTGGACTTCTGAGCTGCTACACGGAACCCGTTGTCCTCATCTTCTCTTGGTCGAGCCCAAAATCCACATTTCTTACAGTGTAATTAAGTTTAAGAATGACTTCGTAATTAAAAAAGATCATCTGCACCTAGATTTTCTTCTTCAACAGAGTTGTTATAGAAGCAGATATCCTAAGAAGAGGACACATTTCGCTTCTAAAATATACGTTTAAGGGAAGAATGGTAATCGAAAGAATACTTATGCGCACGTCTTTAGTAGCAATTTTGAGAACGTCGGGGTTTTAACAGGGAAGTCGGGCCATGCGGCAATTTTTGTCTTTGTAATTTATGTTATCTTCGCTTATAATTCAGATAGCAACAGCATTCGATGGATCGGTGTTCGGGCCACTCTTTGGCATCTTCGTGTTGGGTGGAATATCAAGACTCGCCAATTGGAAGGTTTGAACTTATACAAAGAGCTTCATTTGCGCTAATCATACGCTTTATCACGGAATTTCGTAGGATAAATACAGTGGTTCGCGAGTTCCAGCAACTGATCATGCTTTGAACCGCACAAAATCTTTCTTCCACTGTGAGCTAAGGGCGACGATGGAGCTGATTTTGGCCAAATTAGTTGACTGATTTGGAGGTTTGACAGGATGAATTATTGCAAAATGCATGATACCCTTACAGCAATTGGTTAGCATTTCAATTTTTGCGCCATGGTTTGTTTTGAATTTGCACAGGGAGCCTTCACTGGCGGAGTTGTGGGAGTTATTCTGAACGTTTGGGTGCAGGTAGGATCGATGACTGTCGCACATAAATATCCGTCTCTGCCACCCATGTCAGTCGACTGTTGCATTGATCATCGGAACTCTACGATCTTTCAATCATCGAATAGTGGCAATTGTACTGGAACCAACCAGCCAACAAATACTACCACTGGGACACTGACAAGTGTAGGTCTTCTATACACACAGCTCTCCAGCTCTGTTCTTTATGTTTCTGGCTGTTTGCTGTATTTATGTGTGTAAGATTGCCTCTTAGCAATCTCACTAGAGCGTTACTCGTTTACCTAACATGCTGTAGTTTTAAAAGAGCGAAAAGCTAGTTTGTATTTGTACGGTGTATACCTATGAATGGTTATTTTTATCCTACGATCATTCAACGTTCTCTTTTGAACTATGAAATCAGTTGCATTTATTTTCCACGTAAAATTTTTAGTTGGACTGAGGTGTAACTATTCTGTTGTATGGCATAAACACGTTCTGTAACATACGTCTGATATACTTTCGCATATTACACAGAAGGTTTCTATGTTCTTTTGGCCTTGATGTTTGCAGACGGAGTTCCATGGTCTGGAGAGGTTTTACTGTCTGTCCTACATGTGGTACGCGCTCTTCGGTATGCTGACAACGGTGACAGTCGGGATGATCGTTTCTCTGATATTCAGTAGGTTTAAGGTTATCACTTTCTACAAAGCAATTTCAACGTACTCTAGAGCTCTGGTAATCTGTGGCTTTTTGCTAAGATTTCAAGGCTCTGACTTTACTTTGGGTTTTCGTAATTTATTTAAGCTGTGTCAGATGAAATCAGGCTAAATATTTGGGGCTCATGAGAGAATTGCATTGTACCCTGTTTTGTCATTCATTTATATTGCTCGTCTATCTCTGACATCCAGACTTACGTATATGTACCCAAGCTTAAACGGTCAGATATCGTGGTATTCCACAGAGGTCACGCACTCTAGATCTGACTTTATTCGTTATTGCTTTTCTTCGGTACTCCACACTCCTTAGCAACTACATTGATTATTTACCAAATTTTCATTTTATTCGAGTCATTTGTGTAAAAAGCTCTATGCCTTAGACGTTTCTCAATTCTAATAAGTTAAATATAGGCCTACACTGGACGAACTTCTGTTGTTTCTTGCGGATTGTTAGGAGACAAAGTCTTGGAGGATGCTGTGGATGACCGTCTTCTCATGAGGTTCACGAACTGCAGCTGGAGAAGTCAGAAGGAGACAGAGGATCAGTGTCAACTCGAAAAGCCATGCAAAGATGCAAATGTAATAACAATTTCTTGTAGTATCGTGACATGGTAACTACCTGTTCGAACTGCCTAATACTTGCATTGTTAAAATAATAAGGCTGGTGAAGCCTCAACTGTGACGATTATTAATGTACAGTCATTACATAATCGCATAAATGAGATGAACAAGTCAATTAATTATTCTTGATTAATATTTAAAATTTCAATGTTAAGGATTACTGTTAATGACTTCATAATGAAGTTATGTTATTAAAACAGCAAAATATTAAATGAGGCGCCGACAGTTTCAAACCTTACAACTGGCCATCTGCAAAAAGGCAAGAAGATTACGAAGTAGGTCTATTGGTGTTAAATATTTACTGTTTACATAATTATGTCACTTGTATTGCCTTGACGCTTTTATATTTATGATTGTATTTGGATGCGTTTAGTATCACAAGTAATAAAATAATACCTGTATGGGACTATGTGTCGTTGCTTATGCTCTGCATTTTCTGATTGCACAGGATGCAGTTGAGCTTATGGCGCACGAGAGGAATACCGAGAACGCCACGAAATGACCAATCTGACCCTAATTACATCTAGATGTAATGAACAAACGGACTTCATAAACACTCGACTGCTGAGAGTTGCTGCCTACAGTTCCTGCTCATTAGTTGGTCAATGTTAACTGCAACTTCAGTTCTGCAGTGTCAGGACATCAATAAAGCGATCAAATAATTAGTTTTTGAATCAGCTGTACAGGTTAATAAAATCGGGTAGTGTGCTTCACTTCTACATATCTTGAGTAAACAAAGTCACTGTTTTAGGGTAGGCTTTGCATATTTTAATTGATATTAAAAGAACTTTAACATATAGGTTTGCCTCAATTACCACAATCCCATTGCTTTAACATAAATCTCATCAGGTTTTCAATTCCGAAGAAAGGGGTTAGAGGTTCATGAAGCCTATGTCCGTTAACGAATGGGTCCAGTAGTCGTGCAGTCATGCTTTTTTTTAAACTGGTTGACGCAGTACAGACTAAGTATAGCTTATTTCAAAGTTTTATATTCCTGTACATCCATATCTGAAATATGTAAAATATTCACGTTGCTTTCATATTGTTGAAGCTTATTCTGTCAATGTTGGCTTTTTTGATTACATAGATAATGATGACAGATTAAATTAAGAAAAGAAAGAACTTTTACTCGTTGATTATAATACAAAAATGAAACTGAAGAAAAAACATACAACACAGTAACCAAGGAGTTCCCCGTGTCAGGACTTCACTGGCTCAATCTAGGTCTTTTGCTTCCATTGGCCCTGCTCTTTGGAATGAGCTTCCTCCGTCCGTTCGTTCTTCTATTCTCTCAGGTAACGTCTCTTCCTCTTTTAAGTTTCTTAAAACTTGCTTTTTCTCTCGGGGTCTCTCGCACTGGGAGCGCTTCTGAATGGTTCTCCCGCTAGAAGCGCTTTATAAATATCCGAATACAATACAATACAATACAATATAATAATACAGTCATTGGTCGCCACTGAGAAAACTGTGCAGTTTGAAAATAAGCGAGGATTAGGCAAATTACAGATGCACAGAGGTAGCCAAATACATTCCATATTGACGGTTCAGTGCATTTGAATTTAAACTACCAGAAAGTGCAGATGTACGAATGAAGTATTGCGGTATCTGGCAGACTGTGTACTTGCAAGATGAAGGATATATTTTTTTAAATGTTCAGGCTATAACGTAGAAAATATGATTTTCACCGCACGTCGCTGCATTGCTGCGAAGGATAAGTAGAAGCCCAAATGAAGTTAGAGATAGGGAGGTATGGATAAATATGTGAATTATACAAGTTAATCAGCATGACCTGAGGCAGACCATACTGTACGCAATGCAAAACACCAATTTAGCAATTTTGTCTTTTACGTGACGTGGCTGTCGATGAAAACATAAGGAAATTCACATGCTAATTTCTCCGTTTGCTGATTTTGGCAAAATCGATATGCATATTTTTGGTGTTTCACATTTTGTGTTAACAAAATACTATTAGATTTGTTTAGCTTAAATTAAGAAATAGGCCTACTATACTGTTTGAAACCAGTCAGCAACAGAGTCAAATTCCTTGTCTTCAGTCCAAGACTGAGTGATTTCCAGTAGCGAAGGAGTCAAAAGCAAAGAAAATTCCACATGAATGTTATTCTTCTCAAAAGCTTGAGCAATCTTATTATGCATTTCCGAAAAGTAAAAGAACTTAAATGTCCGAATTTAAAACCATATATCCTCCGATGCAATCTGATTATAATAGTTTAAATGATATAATCATGTACACGTTCGTACATCAGTTTCTGAAACTATTTCGAGAAGAAAGGGTGCACAGGTGTTTATCTCTAGGTTCTAACAATCAGGGCTTTTTTCAGCCGGAACGCGCCGGTACGGCGTTCCGGCACCTTTTTCAGCTCCTAAAAAATAATTTATTTATTTTAATAATTAAAACAATAATTTTGTTATTTTAATTTAATTTAAGTGTTTTTGAAGTGTTTTCAGTGTTTATTGAGACCCCTCCCAACCCCCAATCCCGTTTTTCTCGTGATTTTAGCCCGCCCAAAATTGTTGCGTTCCGGCACCTATTGTTCCGTTCCGGAACCTTTTTTTCTAGAAAAAAAGCACTGCTAACAATACAGTATATTTATTCCTTGACTTAAATATCGAATGCAGCGGATCAACTTTTATTTCTTAGGAACAACTGCAGTCAAAAGCAGCTCAATTAATTCTATAACACATATAACACATATAATAGTATAACACAATGACTTCTACAACGCCGTTATCATAATCCCCGAGACACCAATCGACTGTCGCCTCAAATGAAATCTCAAGAAAAAATCATTACACATTGCAGACGCCAGGTTGAAATCTTCCTCAGGCTACGATCCGTATACAAGTGGAAAGAGATCAGTGCATGGCAAGGACAGCTTCTGACGTATCTACGTCATCTCAACCAGTACTGTCCGTGATTTTTAGCAGATGTGATAAGGTCAATGTCCCGCCATAATCTGAGGGACTCAGTTGATGTCGAATGTCAAAAGACGATTGTAATGGCGGTCTCTGAATGAAATTTTGAAAGCGGGTTCTGTATTTCGAGATCACGAGCGTTCGAGGCATGTGTCTTCACAAAGCATCATCACTCCTTCACCTTGTACTGTTTGCAGACGATACTAATGTATTCCTTTCTGGCTCTTCTCCCCATCAAATTGCAACGACCATCAACATTGAATTAAACCTTATTTCTGAGTGGTTTAAAGCTAATAAATTATCTCTTAACATAAACAAGTCCAACTATATCCTATTCTCTTCAAGCTGCAAATTAATTCCCCAGCTCAATGAACCGATTGTAATTGACAACTTGCCAATACCCCAAGTTTCCTCTGTTAAATTTCTGGGTATTCACATCGACCAACACGTCAACTGGTCTGCTCATATTGCCCACATTGCAAATAACATTTCTAAAACCATTGGGATCATCACGCGTATTTCCTCAATTATGCCCAAAAAATTCTTTTAAATCTTTACTACTCACTTGTATACCCTTACCTCACTTATGGCAATCTAGTCTGGGCAGTGAACTATATAAGTCAAACTTGCAACGCCTCGTAGTCCTACAGAAGCGCATAATTCGAGTTATCACTAGTTCCCCACGAAACTCTCATACCTTCTCTATATTCCAGTCCATGGGCCTAATGACTCTTGCCAGTATAACATCTTATCAAATTTGTGATTTCATGCACCGCTATACTTGCAATTTACTACCCAATGCATTTATTAACTTTTTCACAAGTACCTCTGACCTACATCCCTACTCTACCAGGAATAAACTTAACACCTACCTGATTGAATTTGCACGCACCAACATACGAAAATTCTCAATTACCAAACTTGGACCTAAATTATGGAATAGTCTTCCCTCTGAATTACGTCTTATCCCCAGCTATTATGTTTTTAAAAAAGTCTGCGTTCATACCTACTGACTAGGCAGACCGCCCAGTGACAGCTTGCTGCGACCCCCTCTCCCATTAGTTTTCTATGTAAGATGTTTTTGTTTTTCAGTGCCACTTGCTATTCCCACAACCAGTGTCCACTATTCAATTTGTTGTTTCTAACCAAGCCTACTCGATGGCTCATGTGTACATGGCCGTCGTCGCGTTTTATCAAGTACATGGGGGCCCTTTCTAGCGGGACCTCGGTCCTTTTAGGGTTTCCCATTGACCCACCCACGGTATGACGTATACCCATTCATTTCTTAGCGTACTAGGATTTCCATCATCATAGTGGCTATTTAATTTTGTTTCTTGTATGTTGTTTTATTTTGCCTGTGTGGATCAATAAACTTAATTGAATTGAATTGAATTGAATCATGGCTAAACTAGCTAACTTTCACATTGCCGTAATAGAATTCAGACGATTATAATCGGTCCTCTGTCGCTATTCCAGACGAAATAGTGTAGGCCTACTATTTATGAAATAGAACAAGTTCAGTATAATTAGTCTCTATTGCTACTTCAGCGTAAATCTAAATTTATTGTTAACAGGCTAACAGCTGCCTTCTCACAGCCGTCTGAATGAACGAATTGAATAAACGAATATACAATACAATATACAATACAAGAACTCCCAAACAAGGTAAATTGGACCACCCTAATGTAGGCCTATATTAATGCGAATTAAACTTGTTTACTATGTTAATAATGTCAATAGCTGATAACCCGTACAGTACTGGTTGGGAATTGTTACTAGGATTGCCTGCTTGAACCACTGATCGAAGAACTTTCATTGCACTGAACGTATTTTCCCATAAATTTTCGGGTGGATTGAATAGGCCTATATACGCGATATATACCTGAACCCCTTTCATTAAAACACACATTTCCTATTCGACATTGATCTTATGCACTTTTTTCCCAGATGATGGCAAGAGTCATACATTGACCTCCAAGTAACCGGATCCAGTTGTTTTACGGTAAAAATTTCTCTCCTCTCAAATCACTGGTATCTAACCATATTGTATCACTGCTTAGTTTTCATTCCGTCCCGTCAAAAATCCGTCTTCATTGGCCACAAACGATTAGGACATTCAACGCTCTACTACTGTCAGTGCCGGCTTTAGGTATAGGCGATATAGGCGGCTGCCTAGAGCGCCATTTTCAAGGGGCGGCAAATTCCGGCAAAATAAAAAAAATATGTCAAGTGTATTGCAGCATCATGAGAAATCAACATGTCATTTAAGATTGTGAAGAATTAAAGATGATTTTTACAAATACTAAAACTATTGATGACCTGAATCAACGCCTTATAAATCGTGAAGCAAAACACTGGAAAGATGTCTAAGAAAGAATAAAATACAAATGATTGATCATCATTTATGAGTAAGGGGCAGCAGTTTTGTCCTTGGCTATAGCAAACACCTGTCTTGGGCCGCTATTGACTTCTGCCACAATGTTCTGGGTAGAAGACACAAAGCACTGCATTTGACTAATGCCATGTAAGGTACCTAGTTGTACGTCATCAGCGTGTTGTTGGACCCGCGATCCTATAGAGCGATGATTCGAATTAGATGAGTCACGTATAAATAAACCGAAGCAGCCAAGGTCTGACCTCTGAAAAAAAGAGAGCACAGGTCCCGACCACTTCTAGCGCTTGCTCTACCAGCCATCGATTACTGGCTGTGCATTTCCGAGACGAAGATACACAAGCTTTTAGATCCAATTTCATGAGATTCGCTGTACCGGTACTGCAGAATAAATTGATATAAACTAGGCTAGCAGCGAAGACTTTGCATGTTTTCACAAAGCAGTGATAAATGAGTATCATTAAACAGGCTACAATTTTATTATCTTGTTTACCTCAGTATCAGTTTTTGTTCAATGCTTTTATTGTTCACCGTAGGCATATATACACGAAAATAACAAATACATGTTACATGCAGTGACACCGGGAGTAACAGCTAACCGTTCCGCTAATAAGGACGCCCAAATTACAATGAATCATTACAACCAGTGGAGCAGTTTATAAGTTGTATGTCCAATGTTAATTGTAGCATCAATAAGACAAAGCCTAGCCTATCAACCCCAATTATATAGCGTTATTTGCGAAAACAGTGAGTAGCCTATAAGCACACCGCCCAAACAAGCAATAGCATTTTTTAACAAGTAGAGTTGTATTCATAGGAAATTATAGTCACAGCTCAAAAGACCCATGTTGCAAACTTCTGACTTCAAACGTTCAATAGCATAGCACACACAGCAGCTCCAACCATTACGTCAAGAATTAATCAACAATTAGGCATGGCTGTTGGTAATCAACAATTAGGTATGGCTGTTGGTAATCAACAATTAGGTATGGCTATATGGCTGTCATTGCTATAAACTAGCAGCGAAGACTTTGCATGTTTTCACAAAGCAGTGATAAACGAGTATCATTAGATAGGCTACAGTCTACTATTAGAGGTAATAATATTGCAGACAGGCTCAGGTGGATACAGCAGCGCATGTAATTATATGACTAATTTTACCGTTTAATTGAAAATTATCTGACAGCTTTTAATAGAGCTCAAGTTCAGGGTTACACTCAGGCAAATAGGTCGCCCTTTTGTAAACATTTCTACAAAACATTTATTTTCTTCAAATCAACTGCTTTTCAGATGAGCTTATACTCGATGCGGTTCGAACAGATTTCTTAGGATAAAGCTTTTAATCTAAATAGTACGAAAGTAAGAATACTTGAACAGAAAAATATCAAAATTCTCATTCACACGTCAAACTCAGTAAGCATTCATGTGCTTATTGAACCTTCGCCTGTACGTCCACAGTGTATTGATCTAACATCTTACTATTATACATGTATATATATATATATATATATATATATATATATATATATATATATATATATATATATATATAGTAAGACGTATATATTTAGTAAGACGTTAGATCAATACAGTAATATATATATATATAGGGCCTATATATATTCGTTTAATGGAAAAAGACCAGGTGACACATCGCGTCTTGGTGCAATCGTTAGCAGAAAATAATTGGCTGTGGAGAGTAAAATTAAGGACCAAAGGCCAAAGGTGTCAGCTACGTGGGTATAATACAAGAAGAATAAAATTGCGGGCGTCCAATGTTGGCAGCGTGAAGTCGTGAGACCGGTTCCGAAGGCCAGAGGGCCGCCGAGCCAACGGGGAGCAGGCCGCGTATAGCACCTGAGACTCGTTTCACCTGACCGCGCACTAGACGGCTTTGTGAGCCCTTACTGCTCTCTCCTCAGCTCAAGCCGCATCAGTAGGCAGGAATCCCATGCAGCCTGCCTGATGCAAAGAAAATCCATTTCATTCTTAGCTTGTCATCGGAGGTGTACCTGTACAGGCGTATCCCACAAAGCCGGTGCGGCATACATTAGTCGGGCCACCACGTTGGCCTCGGTAACCACATGCAAGATCTATGATTTTTTAAACTACTGTTTGTTGAACTATAAATTCATTGCTGGCGGGGTGATCGACGTATTTATCGGCTGTAAAACTTCACCGAGCTGTTAAAGTGCTACACAGACAAATTTAATACTTGATAAATCAGGATGCAACCGTCATTGAAATGGCCGGACTACTTGATCCTGATCAGTTTTCTCGCCATCTCGCTGGCCATTGGTCTGTATCATTCACTGACCGGTGGCAGACAGAAGACTACAGCGGAATTCATTCTGGCTAATCGACGTCTTCAAGTCCTTCCCACAGCCATTTCGTTGCTCGTCTCATACGTGTCCGCCATCATGGTTCTTGGAATGACTGCTGAGACGTACAGCTACGGCCCTCAGCTGATGATTCTCAACGCGTGCTCCTTCACTGTCGCTGCAATTCTTGTCGAGAGATTTATTATTCCATGGCTCTACCCTTTGAAGTTAGTCAGCGTGAATGAGGTAAGTTACTCGCTCTGTAGATGTCATCTGCGTGAATTAATCCTCAATGTAGAACTTATTTGCAAAATGGTCCCATATTGACACTTTTTGACAGTAGTGCCTTAACTGCTTAAACGACATTAGCGTAATCCATGAGATTGAATCCTAGATAAAATTGGCGATAGTATGTCCACGAAATCTGTTTGGCAGCCAACACGCAGATTTATGTATGTTGTTTAACGCGTGAATTTTCTAAGATTTCAGTTTCTCTTGTCGTCAAAACTCATATCTACATTTGATAACATATATTAATGAAAATGTAAAAAAGTTGCGTCTGTGACAGCCTGTATTTATCAAATAAACGAATATTGGACTGAATTGAATTAAAAGTTTTCTCTACCTAATAAGCATGCTTTCAAAATGATACTAGTTAGAAAGTCAACTAGTGCAACCATTTCTAACCCAAATGAAGTATGCCAAAATGGAATTCTAAAATGGGAAATGCAAACTGCAGCTTATATTTTGTAACATGGTCTATCTTATATGGAATGTATCTGTCATATTATAAGTGCATTCATTGTACACTCATCATGCATTAAATCGGCGCATACGACTCTAAGCTCCAAAAAATGACCTTACTTCGCACCACCATGATTTATAAGGAGGTTTACAAAACCTGAAAAGCTGTTTCCTTAACTTGTATCGTTGTTGAGCAGAGATTATACTTCCATGACAGTCTCTGATGCCTGTTTGGGTTTTATTATTGCGTTTGAGTATCGTTATAGGCGCTCTTAACTTACAATGCTTGTACATGTAGTATGTATGTATCGGCTTTGAATTTTATCTTCCAGTATTTCTATATGCGATTTGGTTCGAATACAGCCAGACTTTGTACCAGTCTTATGGGAATCTCACATTCGGTAAGTAGACCTAAATACTTCTTTGCAGACTGAAAGCATTATTTACAAAAATGTTTTGAGATTTAGACTTTATTATATCATCGCCATTTTTATTTGAAAGTGAGTGATTTTTATTTGAAGTGACTAGTCTTGTATTCGATTCAATAAAATTTTGATTGATTGATTTGATTGATTCAGTGCATTGATCTTAATTTGTGGATGCAGTATAATAGTTGCAAAGCACTGCTTATGACCAGCTTCAGATGATGGCAAGCTCTTCACACAGGTGATCGTTGGCAAAATGCCAACAGGAAACCACATGAAGGCAGTGCAGATGTTTTTGAACACATAGATTGATTCGTTCAATTTTGCGGCAAGATAGTGATACACGTTGTAAAATGAAACATAGCTAAGCTCAGCAACACTATTTTTGATCACTAATGCTTATCAAATGCATTGTACATTCGTTTACAGGTAGGTGCCCACATAGTCGGTGCTTCATTTTCTGTAGTGCAGAGAGCAGCTGAGATAAGATTATGTTGAAAATGTACTATCCACACTTTCGATTAAATGACATTGATTAGGTAATTCTTCTAAAATTAATTAAGGTTACTCAATGTAATTGCAACAATTTAAAATCTTAATATAAAATTCTGTTTAGTGAGCGGTTACATTCACCGATGTATAATCTAAATCAACATTTAGCATGCAATAGACCAGCGGTTTTCAAACGTTGATGCGTGTACAACTACTGGTACGCCAGATAATTCGACGAGATTAAATTCTTAAAACTATATACAATTTTGTACAATTATTAATTGGTAACTTTGTCTACCTACGGTCCTACGCTAATTGCAAGGGAATTCCTGCTCCCCTGTTGTTTTTAATCTGACCTTTGCTGGTGGTACACAAACTTTCGATTTTTTACTTGGTGGTAGAATAAAAATAAAGTTTGAAAAGCGCTGCAATATACAATCAAATCACCGTCGGATGTTTGAGTTCGCAGACTTCTCACAGTGTTTCTGCAACATGTACGAATATTGAGAACAGAATCGCAAACCATTTCACCTCTAAAAATTAAGAGAGAGTGGGGAGCATAATCGAACAACTAAACGACGCTTTTAGTACAGGATTCCAGGGATTCTTTGACATTTTTCCATCAATCCTCCAACTTCTCCCTTCCTCAATCGTATCGCTTAGAAGTCGCCTGTGCTTCATTTCAGGTTATCTACATGGGAATGGCAATGTATGCGCCTTCTGCGGCCTTAGAATCCGGTCAGTTGACTTCGTTTACATAATGTTTTATAGGCTTAGCGCTGATCTCTGCAAACGTTTTAATAAGTGAGAATTAACAAGATGAGGGAATATATAAATATATATTTATATATATATATTATATATATTATATATATAAGACAATTTTATATATAGATGAACTTGTATCTTGCGCCTTTGTGTACATGTTGTAACGCGTTTTTGCAGTTTGAAATTTTGAGTTCACAGTTGAGCTTTTAGTTAAGCCCTATGTGTAAATAAGCACAATTGTGGAATTCGTATAGGAAATTTCTTCACAGTGAAAGGATACATAATTAAGTAAGTCACTTCGACAAAACTAACACCATAGACACAGCTTCATCTTTGGCATCAAAACAAGTTAATGGAAATGCAATATCTCGACTGAATCGCTATTTTTGGAACGTGGTTCTGCTTCGAAACTCCCATCGATTGATGTGCTAAGCACTACGAGAAGAGAGCTAAAAAGATGCTAGTTTACAATAGACGCACAGGAGGTTATTGAAAAAGAGCAGGGCTGTAGTCGAGGGTATACGCGGGTATACAGCGTATACTTACCTCTAGAGATATTTGAGAGCGTATACTCAGGGCTCTAGAGGAGGGTATACACGGGTATACAGCGTATACTTACCTCTGTAGAGACCGTATAGCCACTGAGCAATGAAATTTTGAGAAAAAAAGAGAGGTTTTGAAAGGTTTTTAGGGCGAATGACTAAAAAAAGGTCATCAACTTTTTAAGAGACGAAATCGTAAAAAGTCAGAAAATTTTCAGAGAATTCGTAAAAAGTCTGACATTTTTCTTAGACGAATTCCTAAAAAAGGTCTTCACATTTTTTGGGGTCACACCAGCCCTAGTGACGCCGCTGTTCACCGGTAGCGTATACTCACCTCAAATTTTACCACTACAGCCCTGAAAAAGAGGCGCCTAGTCTTCAACATGTGCGGTTAAAATTTAAGTCGACAAGCGCTATGTAGTATAAAATGTAAGCTTGTGTACAATTTATACAGTTACTGGGTTCCCACTGAAGTTGTCGATTCCTGTAATGGCCGTCGTTTGTATGGCGTACACTGCTCTGGTAAGTGTGTTTCATCATACATGCACTGCACACAATTTCGATGTACAAGCGTCTATCCATTTACAGCAGCCTTCCACCCAGTATAATTATATATAAATCAAAATATACGTTATTATGGAAAGATAAGGAATACAAACGACGCTGTTGTGGATGGGCGATACGGTAGACTGCGCTTGTGAACGCGGTTAACCTTCTAGTAGGCCCAGCGCTTAGAATTTTGAAGTTTACGAGTGTGCTTTAACTGATAGCTGAATGTTATCAGATCATCGTTTCCTTGCTCTCTTGTTGGCCTGCCAACTCTTCTCTTTTCATAATGGCAGCCTCGCTAGGCACACCTGCTCTCTCAATTCTTCCATCCTACGTGCCATTCATTTCATTACTCCCCTCCTCGTTTTGCTCTAATTGGCATAGCAAAAGAGGTTTTTCTGTATAAAGGTGATTGTACACCAATCCCGATCCATCCAACTTGTTTGTACGCCGAACCAACCCAATCCCACTCGACGTGACTGAAATGTTCAGACTAAACATATTTTCACCGATTGACGCTGCCTAATAGCCCGACTGCGTAAAGTGACAATTGTATGTATGTATCAAGATTCTTAATATAGCGCCTTTTCGGTGCCTCACAAAAGCGCTGCACGCATGGCTATATCTGACTGATCTAAATAAATGCGTTTTAAGATAGTTTGAAAATGTTTGCTGCACAAGGGTGCTGCCGAGTGCAACAGCACGTAAATGCAAGAGGAGGACTGTTTCATGAAGATGGTCCAAACCTTGAGGTGAGCTCGAGTTGAAGTGTGGAAGTGCGGCACCTACATATCTCCACAAAGAAAAACCTATGTATGCCTTGCAAGACCCAACAAATGTAGCTCGTGCCAGCGGGATGATCTTAACAGAAATCCGCTCGGCATCAGGAAGCCAGTCCAGCGTTTCTCGCATAATATATTGCCATAATGCAAATATTTCGGCTTATTGGCTACGACTCGGGCTGCACAATTTAGGACGGACTGGAGCTGGCGCAAATGGAATCCCGGGACGCCCGCCAAGGACTAGAATTTACAATAATCCAGGCGATTTAAGTTGAACGATGTAGTGACATATATTATAAGAGTGTATAAGGGTAACTGCTGCGCTGACTGATATATTGCGTCATATGACCCGTGTATGACGCAGCTGATAGAAGTAGGACCTGCAAAGGAAGTTCACGTGATCCGACATCGTCAAGTCTCCTTCCAGAACCACATCCACGTTGCGGACAGCGAGCTGTGGATTCCAGTCAGGGAATTGGAACTTTATCGTACTTTCGTCAGTGTTTGACCGCGCCTGATGTCTGCCCAGCCAAATATACTGTATCTTTAACGGATTCAGCCTTTTGTGTACTTCTGGCACAATACCTTTTTGTAGAAGACACAAGTGCAAGCGCATCAGATGGGTAGTTAGGTGAATCCACGCTCACAGGGAATTACTGAGTTGTGTCAAATTGGCCATATAGAGGATGTAAAGAAGCGACCCCAGTACTGAGCCTTGCGGGCTACCGAATGGTACTGGTGTACAAACCGTGCAGTCCGAGCCCATTTTGACCACAATTGTCCATCCATTCAGGAAGGAGCACAACAAATTCAGTCACCATCCGCTGATTCCACATAACCGAGTGTGATTGACTCGGCTCGGTGTACAGCAGGTGGCTTAAGCACAGGTCTGATCACGTCGCTGCCCCAAGGGTACACTAAGCTGAAAGAGGTAGTCATGGCACGTAGCGAAAGATGATTAATCAGGCAGTATTAATGATATTTAAAGATTTGAAACAATCATATTTTCACCTAGATTTGACTTGTTTTAATAGACTGTATCTTTAACGGATTCAGCCTTTTGTGTACTTCTGGCACAATACCTTTTGTAGAAGACACAAGTGCAAGCGCATCAGATGGGTAGTTAGGTTAATCTACGCTCACAGGGAATTACTGAGTAAACTAACTGCATTGTATTCGATTGTGATATTTAAAGATTTTAAACAATCATATTTTCACCTAGATTTGACTTGTTTTAATAGACTCTAACACATAGTAAACTAATTGCACTGTATTCGATTGTGAAGGGTGGAATGCGAGCGGTGATATGGACAGATGTGTTCCAGTTTCTCACGATGGTTGCGGGAATGATAGCTGTATGCTTTCAGGTATAATCTACAAAACCTTAATCATTACCGTCAATTAGGTTTTCGCTTATTTACTTTGTCAATTTTATCACAATATTGTTCACTACCGGTACCCGAAAGTTAAGTTTCATTGAAGATTCGTCATTCATTCATTCATTCTGGAATGATATATTATAGCGCCTGGATTTATATAGCGCCTCTTCAATAAACATACTCAGAGGCGAGTAGGTCTCTTGAACCAAGTTCAACCAATAGTTGCTTGAGTGAAAATCAAGTGCAAGTTTGAGCCCATTCAATCATAGACAAATACATATTCTAGTCTGCTTTATGCAAGTGTACACTATAATAACAAAACTACTGTAGATAAAGCAATGAATATTCAAAAGTTGGTGCTAATGATTAGGTTCGGCTTCTTCTAGAACTAGAGTAAATTTTTGACTTTTATGGAAAAAGAGTTGTAGAGTGTAACATACACGTCTCTATCATTGAATCTCATGCCTTTCGTATTTTTATACATAGGTGTGTCCAAACAAATCATAAGGTAAACTCAAGTCTAAGTCTCTGAAATCCTTAGGCACTCGTTCATTTTTTTTATCTTCACGCGCTAATACTGCTAAACTCTTTTCAGGCCTGCCCAAGTGCCGTATACGTCAGCGTCAGTCAGTCCTAAACTAAGCTTCCGAGGTTGTTAACATATCCTATACATACAACCATTCATGCACTTAGTTCGCGTTCGGTTGAAATCCCAGTGCATCACTTGTAATTGGCAACTTCTCGTTTAGTCATCCAACCACCTCGTCAGAAAAATTTCGCATTATTCGATTGCTTCTGTCGTAATAAATCTGCCTTCTCCAAAGACGATATAAACCTATACGAGTCCTCGGAATCTCTTCCCAATTTTTCCAAAAATACTTCTGTCGCGTAGGCCTATTACCCTTGGACAATATATTAAGAAACTTGTAACCAGGCACCATTTGAAAACAAAGACACAGAGTCGGACACCAACGGATGTTTTGTAATTCTGCTATGGAATTACTTCCGCAACGAACTAATATTGCTGTGTAGTATAAAACAATTATTCGGACATATTCAATCTTTTAGAAGAGCATTGAAGTCATTGGCGAAGTAAAAGGTACAATAGTCTAAAGGAAAGTAAAATTAGGTATGGAAAAGTAGGATTATGGAAGGTAAGGAAGATTTAGTTGTGCATTTATTACGCGTGTAAACATAAAATGAGACACTCAAGACAGACAGGTGAAGATTATGTTTCCTTAGACATCTAGGAAAATTTATCTGATTAGGTAGAAGCTTGCGCGTGATGCAGTATGTTTCCACAATAAAATTAGAAACAAACGTGAACCTTAAGTCTGTTTTGCTCCTTAGGGTATAAGTGCTGTTGGAGGAATCGGCAATGTCATTAAATACGCTAGAAAGGAAGGACGCATGAATTTGGTCGAGTTAGTACTGTATATATTACGTAGGCGGCAGGTCCCTACATAATTTGCTTGCTTGTTGCCATTCTATAACGCTTTTCTTTCCTAGACTCTTTCTTGCAGTTAAGTTAAAAGACTAACTCGGGATATATTGTGACTTAAAGGTTTTATTTGTTCTTAAAGATAACTAGTATAACATTTTAAAGCTTTAACTCAGAAAACAGTTGTTTTGTTTCATCTGTTGTGCCGTAGTTTACATTTCCATAAAAATGATTTTGAATCTCTTATGGCAGATTAATTAACTTTAATGTCACGATATGTTCATAGATCTTAAGAAATGTCGGAAGAAAAGCAATCGAGGTTAACTTCAAAAGTTATCGTAATACCTAATATTTGGAAAATTATTCGCGATAACTTAACATTAAAATCAGTGATGTGGTAATCAGAGATGCTACATTGAATTTCCAGTAGAAAACCGACAGACACTTTACTTATAATGGGAAAATGATGTCTGGAGTTAAAATGTTTTCAGCTGGAATCCTGACCCGACAGTGCGTCATACGTTTTGGGGAATCATGATTGGTGGCGCCTTTATGTGGATTCCTCCCTACGGTCTGTCTCAGGCTGCCGTTCAACGCTTCTCAGCAATACAAAGTCTCCCCAAAGCCAGACTGTAAGTACCATTACCAGTGTTACGTTATCTGGGCAAGCGTCGATTAAGTTAGCGAGCTTTGAAGGTTCTAAGAATTACTATTTAATCCGCCTGAATACATACATACATAAATGGATAGGTGACTAAGTACATTAATACTTACACACGTAGGCCTACGTCTTTACGTACACATAATGTCACATATACGTATATGCAAACATTATATATGCAAAGAAGCACATATACATTTATGCAAGTATACATAGCAGGCCTACTACATACACATTTAAATGCCTATTGAAATTACTTCTCACAGAACTGTCCTGCTGATTATCCCGGGAGTATTCTTATTGGTGTTCCTGACGGGATTTACTGGTTTGGCAGTTGTGGCCTACTATTCTGAAATACAGTGCGATCCTTTGGCAAATAAAGAGATTCGCAGCGAAAATCAGGTAAGCGATTTAAGTTAGTTCGACTACAATTACCTTTCGACTACAATTACTGTTCGACTCTTCCTTGTTTCTTTCGACTACCGCTCCAGTTCGACTACCGCTCCCTGTCCTTTCTGTGCGCATATTCATAGGCTTGACTGCAGCTGGCCAAAGCTGCCATGGCTGACGAGGCTGCCCTGGTGGAAGGGGCTGCCACGGCTGACGAAGTTAGTCATAGCTTGTGGCTGCCTGGCTGAAGGCTACCATGACCGACGAAGGTTGTCGTGGCTGAAGACTGCCATGGCCGACGAAGGTTGTCGTGGCTGAAGACTGCCATGGCCGACGAAGGTTGCCATGGCCAAAGGCTGCCATGGCTGAAGGCTGCCTTTGTTGATCAGCTGGGCGTTGAAGATTAGACCTTCACGACAGTTGATACTATGAGTAATTTCGAAATGAGTTTACTGTGTGAACTGTTTAGAAGAAATTAATTACGTATTTCAAGAAAACTTGTCGAAAAGGGAATTTAAATTAGAGACCACGGCCTACCGTTGAGACAATATATATATATATATATATATATATATATATATATATATATATATATATATATATATATATATATATATATATATTGTTAGCTTGTTAGTCTAGAGGTGAAATGTGAGTTAGAATGATACGAGAAATGACAAGAAAAACGAAGACTTTCGCAATATTGATAAAACGTATATTTACACTATGTACATAATTGAAACGATACTCACACATACAAGACAAACGAAACGTCAAAAGACAGACTCTCCGAGAAGACGCCTGCACAAACTCCACAAAGGAAGATACAACTCGAGAACCGGCAATTAAACATGAGTAGCGACCACGCAGGGTACACTCTCTGAAAATGACCACAAAAGGGTACTTACAATGCGTGACACAACCAGTGCACGTCTTACGCCTTACTTAACTAAAACCGGTCTCCCTGTAGACACAAGAACACTGCTATATATAGTCAACGAGACCATCCTACATTTAGCTTCAAACGAGGTGCGTCTTAACTAAGGTTAGTAAGTGCACGTGAGGATGATAATGGCGGGATGGCTGAAGGCCAACTCCCAACAATATATATATATATATATATATATATATATATATATATATATATATATATATATATATATATATATATATATATATATATATATTTGCTGAAATGAGGCACATACAGTACGGTTATCAGGCAATTGATTACGCCAAAAGAGGCAAAGATCTATACTAGGGGACTGCAGGTATACCCGTACACGCGGGACTACCCGTACGCGACCCGGATCCGCGGATCGGGTACGGGTCGGCTGCGCATTTTATGGATCGGGTCTGGGAAACGGTCTGGTATTACGGGTCGGTTCGCAAATATGATCTACCCGCATTCTTCTAATCTATACGTGCAACAGACAATTGAATCGCATTGCAGGAGAGTAGAGTCAAATAGTCCTAGGTCGACCACGTGGTCTTCTGCAGTCTTTCTTGGGCTTGTTCAAGGGTTGTCACCGGTTCCTTTTGGAACGAGGGCGACATGTCCCAAGAAAGGGCAGTTTGTTTCTTCGGACAGTTGCAGAGATCTGTGCCAGCGCTGTATTGCACTGGTCACAGAATATTTTCTCTGCATCCATAATTCGAATCTCTATGCTGTATTTGGCCTTGATAAATCGTTTAAAGTAAAGGTTTGCATTGGTCTTAGATTTTCGTTGTTTGTGTCGTTTTGGTAAGTTTTACTGACTTTCAAGACTACATTGTATCAAACTACGTAGTATATGGGTGTCTTTTCTTATTTGGTTTCATAAAAGCGTGTTGCTTCTCGTGACTCATTTCGGGTGATCCGATACTACCACATTTCACTCCCAGTTGGCCGACTATACCAAAATGCTCAAAAGGTCATGGAACCATTATTTCATGCAACTTCTGTTATTCAATTTTACAAAAGGTCTTTCTTCAATTGGGTTGTCAATTTCTTTGCAGTTACTCCCTTATTTTGTGATGCACCTGTTTTCGAATGCTCCTGGTTTTGCTGGTTTGTTTCTGGCAACGCTTTATGGAGGTGCCCTAAGGTAAGACGACTATTCAACTACTTTTTCATTAAACGAATAGGCCTATATACTACGCCTACTGGTGTCTACCGTCGTTGAAACCACTCATGCACTTTAAAGTATTTAAGAAAATATAGCAGTGATAAATCAATTATCGCCATAACAGCTGTATGATATCAGGTAATTTACAAAAGCATCGCAATTTTTTTCTGGCTGAAAGGTGATCGATTCCAATTGCAAATTGAGTGTAGGTTTTCCATTGTTCTATCTGTGAATTCCAGTATCCGTCTTATGGATTAGGAAACTGTTTTAAATTAATAGAGACGAATGTGACGTAGTCACTGAAGAGATGATAAGGCGAAAAATGTTGGCAGTACGTTTAGATCATTATCTAGAGTTTAACTATTGTCTGCGTATTTTATCTTCAATTTTATTATGATGCCCTTGCAAATAAGCACCTTCCTCTACGCAATTATTTTAAGCCCATACACCAGTTATTATATCAGTGGTCCAATCATGTAAATATTTCTCTCAATAAGCTCCAATTCAGTAACTCGTAAACGTTTGCGCATCCCTGGGCACAGCAATTTAAATCAAATCACAGTCATGGTAAACTATAAATCGCGATTTGTCAGACGTAGCCACTATTGGGAATATTTGACAGCTCTGTATCATCCTGTCTAAGCGGCTCAGCAGCAAACTGTTCACAGGATGTTATGAGAGGAATATTCAATCGGCTTCCTGAGTACAAGAAAGCCATCGTCAACCGGATATTAGGTACCGTTTGTAAAAATTATTACAAATGAGAATTATTTCTTTGATGTTTCTTGATGCTCAGTACCGTTATTATGTGTTTTCGCTCAAATTTAACACATAAAATTCACTCGACTAGATCCAAATTAAGTTATTTCTTGAGAGGTCATAAAGTCTTGGGCTAACAATAAATCACTTGGAAAAATATCAGCACGCCAAGCTCATTGAAGTTTCGTACATCTAATACGCAAGCTGAATCGGTTATTTCATAATATTAAAAAAATTAACTAAATGTATCAGCTATGGATCTCATAACGTATGTGAGAGTGTGAGCTTCTTAAGTTCAAGTTAGATAGTTTGTCATAGGCCTACCGCCAGTTCAAACCTCTGGATTACTAATATGCATGAACATACCTATGTGTTTATATTGTAATCAAGCGTGTATGCATGCACGTAAATAGAGTATATATATATATATATATATATATATATATATATATATATATATATATATATATATATATATTGTTCTATGCCGTATACAGTGCAGAATGAAGTAGTGGTTAAGTTGGTATTCGTTAGATGGGCAGAGGGATAGCTTTAAAATGGCTGCCGGATAAGTAACTACACAGGGGCGTTGTTCCATGCGACTACTCCTTTTCTATTGGCTGAGTGTATTTCTGCTTGTGACTGTGTCTAGATGATTGGATCTGGTTCGCAAAACTCTATAAATGCCGTTGAAAGGGGACGTGCAGAGTGTGACGTGCGGATGACTGCTACTATTGTACTGCGCGTTTGAGAACTTGTAAAATAAATCTATGAGAAAATAAGCGATGTCTAGCCTTTGTGAACGAAGAACGAGGCTCCTAAACAACGAACCACAACAATATACACTTTGAAGCATTTTCGTGACATTAACTTATTCATACTTTTTTATGTGCTGCAGTTTTAGCCTTCGGCGTCTTAGCAGCTTCAATGGCATTCCTTGCGGCAGTTTTGCCTGGTCCAATTACACAGGTAGGCGTATTCACCTGCGTATAGTATATCGGTAAAAGAGGCTTTAGAGGCACTAAACATGTACACGCGTGTGAATTTATTATACATGAAATGACACCTACAGCTGCCCATCTGAATACATGCAGAAACCAACGACTTGAATTCAAAAAGTGATCCGGTTATGACACCTTGTATAGGGACATACGCTTGTCACTACCATAATATACGCTTTAATTTTGCGGATAACTGCGGTATGAAAGGTGACTGTCATAATTATAGGGGACTCAATTCGCTACACAGTCGGGACTTTTATACGCGTGCCCTTGGCACTGAGTTCATCAACTACTACTTCTCAAAAACACTTTAGTGCTAGTACTAGTAGTAGCATTCACTTTGCTCGCAACCGATATCTAAATTTATATGTATGTGTCTTAGTAAAGCTAATAAAGTCTCTGCTTAACAAAATAAAACTAGACAATATAAAGCCTGACCTTGAAAAGCCTAGCATAAAATATTCTTAGGCGTCTGCATAAGCTTACTGTGTCTTCATCAATAGACCTGTATTATCTAACGATAAGCGATTTTGTTTTTCACACGTCGATACACAGAGTTGTATTTGAAGTTAGTACATGTACAATGAAAATCATAAATGTCTCAAAACCCATGTTCAAGGAAGATACTCTGAAACCGTGGTCTTCATCTTCTCTTGGGCAAGCCCAAAAATCCAAATTTTTAACAGTGTAATTAAGATTAAGAATGACTTCATAATTAACAAGGATCATCTGCACCTAGAGTTTCCTCTTCAACATAGTTGTCGCAGAAGCAGATTTCGTATGGGGAGGAAACCCTTCCACTTCTAAAATACAAGTCTAAGGGAAGAATGGTGATAGAAAGAACAGTTGTGCGCACGTCTTTAGTAGCAATTTTGAGAACGTCGGGGCTATAACAGGGAAGTCGGACACTGTTGCAATAATTGCCCTTGTAATTGATGCTATCTTATTATTCAGATATCAACAACATTTGATGGATCAGTTTTCGGGCCACTCTTTGGCATCTTCTTGTTGGGTGGTATCTCAAGACACGCGAATTGGAAGGTTTGAACTTATACAAACATTTTCATTTTCATTTGCGCTAATCATACGCTTTAATCACTGTATTTTCTAGGTTAAATACATTGTAATTGTAATTGTAATTGTAATTGTAATCGAGGATTTATATAGCGCCACTCATAAACAGAGGCGCTCCCGACCCGTGTCAGTGTCTTCACTGACAAAGAGAAATGTTTTCAGGCGCTTGCGAGACTGGGCAGGAGACAGAGAGAGGAGGACAAGCCTAAAGCCCTGAGGGAGGCTGTTCCAACTGGAAGGGCCCACAACCGCAAAACTACGGGACTGGGCAGTAGCAGTGCGCATCCAAGGGACTAACAAGTGGCCACGGGCAGATGACCGGAGAGAGGCCCGACCAGGCAAACTGGAAACTGGGGTGCAGTAAGCCCTGAGATACAGCGGAGCTGAGCCAACAAGACAGTTACGCATGAGGGAAAGGACCTTAAATTGAATGCGTTGGTGAATGGGAAGCCAGTGAAGGGAGTCCCGGATGTAGGAAGAGATATGGGCAAACTTCATGATGCCCCCTATAAGGCGAGCAGCAGCATTAAGGATGGACTGAAGTTTAGATGTGTTAGTAGAGGACAGGCCAATATAGACAGCATTTCCGTAGTCAATCCTAGTACAGATCAGAGCATGAACCAAGGTCACAATCGCATGCAGCGGAAGAGACTGGCGAATGGCACGAAGTTGGCGTAAATAGTAAAAACACGAGCGAGAGACACTATTGACATGATCAGATAGAGAAAGAGTAGGATCTAGGACAAATCCAAGATCACGGACAGAGGAGGAGAAGTACACATTGGGAAACCTGAGGCGCAGAGAGTCAGCATCAATCCTGGCAAGCTGGACACGATTGCCAAGCCAAATGTACTTGGTTTTATCATAGTTAAGACGAAGGCGATTTGAGGACAACCAGAGATCAAGAGCAGAGGAAGCCTCCAGGATGCGTTCAACCATAAGAGCAGCTGAGTTGGCTGGACCATGGAGGTATGCCTGTGTGTCATCAGCGTATTGGTGAGACAAAACACCCATTGGACCAAGAACCCCAGCTAGATCCGAGGTATACAAAATGAACAGAAGGGGGCGAGGACAGAGCCCTGAGGTAGTCCATACGGGATGTGGGTCCAAGGAGAGCGGGTAGGTCCAAAAACAACAGAAACAGAGCGATCAGTAAGGAATGAGCGAAACCAAAGAAGAGCAGAGTCAGCAATGCCAAAAGATTTAGATAAACGGTCTAAGAGGATGGTATGGTCTACAGTATCAAAGGCAGCGCTGATATCATAAAGAGCAAGTAAAGTGACCTGGCCACGATCAAAGGCTTGAAATACTTCAGCTAGAAGGCGCAGTATAAGCGATTCTGTCGAGTAGAATTTCCTGAACCCAGACTGAAGAGTAGGCATAAGAGAGTTAGAGTCAAGGTAATAGATCAGTTGACAAGAGACACATTTTTCCAGAAGCTTTGAAAGAAAAGAGAGGTTTGAGATAGGACGATAGTTTGAAGGAGAGTTAGGATCAAGGCCTTGGCGCTTAATGGAAGGGAAAACCACAGCCCTTTTGTGCAGTGTCGGGACATAACCTTGAGCTAGAGAAGAATTACACAGCAAAGCCAAAAATGGAGTCAATTCATCTACAAAGTCCTTAACTAGAAATGGAGGAAGCAGGTCTAGTTCACACGACTTAGAGGAAGAATCCAGTATCAGCTGACGGATTACAGATGGCTCAAGTGGTTCGCAAGTTCCAGCAACTGATCATGCTTTGAACCGCACGAATTATTATCCTTGCCATTGTGAGCCGTGTGCTGATTTTGACCGAATTAGTTGACTGATTTGGATGTTTGACAAGATGAAATATCTATCGTTAAACTAAGTGTACGATAATTACGCTAACAGCAATTCGTTAACATTTCAATTTTAACGTTATAGTTTGTTGTGAATTTGCACAGGGAGCCTTCACTGGCGGAGTTGTGGGTGTCATCTTGACCGTTTGGCTGCAAGTAGGATCGATGAGTGTTCCAAATAAATATCCGTCTCTGCCACCCCTGTCAGTCGACTGTTGCATTGATCATCGGAACTCTACGATCTTTCAATCAGCGAATAGTGGCAATTGTACTGGAACCAACCAGCCAACAAATACTACCATTGAGACGCTGACAAGTGTACCGGTAAGTCTTCTATGACCAGCATCTCTGTCTGTCTGTTTTCTCTGTGTATCTTCGTGTGTGTGTGTGTGTGTGTGTGTGTGTGTGTGTGTGTGTGTGTGTGTGTGTGTGTGTGTGTGTGTGTGTGTGTGTGTGTGTGTGTGTGTGTGTGTGTGTGTGTGTGTGTGTGTGTGTGTGTGTGTGTGTGTGTGTGTGTGTGTGTGTGTGTGTGTGTGTGTGTGTGTGTGTGTGTGTGTGTGTGTGTGTGTGTGTGTGTGTGTGTGTGTGTGTGTGTGTGTGTGTGTGTGTGTGTGTGTGTGTGTGTGTGTGTGTGTGTGTGTGTGTGTGTATGTATGCGTGTGTCAAGGGATTTCTTTAAAGCCTTAAGCAATCTCATTAGAGCGCTTCTCGTTAACTTAACTTGTGCTGTAGTTTTTAAAGAGCGAAGAGCGAAAGAGCGTTTTTATACGTAGGTCTCTGGTGGGTTACGTTGATAACCGCCATCGCAAAACCGCGACACACAAAACAGTGAGTGCACAAAATAGCGACACTCAATTAAGCGATTTCATCGAATTTTTCAGTGTCTTCCAATGTCTGACGAGGTGTACATATAACAAATTAGGTACTTACATTATTTTCATTGGAATCATTTGCATTATTCTTTGGTCAATAGTTTGGCTTCAATTTTGCGCTTTATTTCATGGCTCACCCAATTTCTAGCCTACGATTAGTTATATTTAAGTTTTCATCGCTCATCCACGGCAATGATATCAGCGCTAAACAGTAGGCCTATATCTTCATCGCAATTCCAACTACTAGTTTGAGTTTTATTACGTAGTATTTTCATCAATTATCCAGCTTCTGGTTTCAGTAATATTTTCATCAATCATCCAGCTTCTAGTTTCAGTAATATTTTCATCAATCATGATAGTTGCTGGTACATTTAATTAAAGTACCTAAACTGCAGTCTTATCCACATGTGCAATGCTAAACTTGAAGACTCAAATGAGAGATCAGGTCGTATTCTGATTTCTACTGTCTTATATACCAGGCCTGATAGCTGTTTCGAGTCTCGCTGTTTTGTCGCAGTATCGATTTTGTGCGTCGCTATTAAATAGAATTAAATCACAACATTTTTGTGATCGCTATTTTGACGGTCGCGGTTTTGTGATCGCGATTATTAACGTAGACCCTATAGTGTAGCAAGGAAAAGTTATTTTTATCCTAGCATATGTCTAATTCAACGTTCTCTTTTGAACTATGAACTCAGTCGCATTTATTTTCCACGTTGTGCCAAAAATGGTTAAATACATGTAATTTGTTCATATACAATGCAAGCTTATATGTTTACTTTTGCTTAGTTGATTGAACTGTATCTCTATCCTGTTGTACAGTAAAAAACCTTCTGTAGCATATGTCTAATAAACTTTCGCATACAACACCTTATGTGTTATATGCGTAAGTGTATTAGACATATGCTATATATGTTTCTATAAGTTCTTTTGGGCTTGATGTTTGCAGACGGAGTTCCATGGTCTGGAGAGGTTTTACTGTCTCTCGTATATGTGGTATGGGCTCTTCGGAATTCTGACAACGGTGTCAGTTGGGATGATCGTTTCTCTGATATTCAGTAGGTTGTCACTTTCTACGGAGCAGATTCAACGCACTCTACATCTGTGGCATTTTTGCTAAGATTTCAAGGCTCTGACTTTACTTTGGGTTTTTGTACTTTATCGGAACTATGTCAGGTGAAATATTTGTGGCAAATGAATGAATTGTACTGTACCATATTGTCTAGTCATTTATTTTTATAGCTCCTCTCCCTGTCATCCAAACTTACTTAGGTATACTCCCAGCTCCAACGAAGAAGAACAGTTTATTGTATTTCATCTCATCAATCTCATTGTCGTGTAATTAACTAGTGGTCAGTCTCCAGCGTTTAAGTAATGCCAGTAAGTTAGTTATCAAATTCTGCTCATGTCAAAGACCAGGTCGGTCGCTGCGGAGGAAGACCAAAGTGGGTAAATGAAGGGACTTCGACCTTAGTCACTTGTGGCGCTTCAATCTACCTACCGACTCACGACGAATGCGTCTTCTCTCCATCCTATCAACGCCACTTCGTTCAGAGACTGAATATCATTAATACTGACAGTCAGCCTAAAGTTTTATTTACTTGGCAGTAGCACTGAACCACGTCATAGCGTCCACTAATCCCATTTGAAATAATTCACATACCAAGAAATCACTAGAAACAACGAGTGAAACAAAGTGAAACATCTTCTTTGGCAGCAACATAATATCCCAACGAAGGATCTCAAAAACCCACCGTTAAAGATGGGGAGACGAGTGGGCCAAATGGAGAGAACTAACGGGAGTGTTGTGTGACGCCAAAATGCCAACTCAACTCAAGGGAAAGGTATACAAAACAATGGTAAGACCGGTGATGCTATATGGAGCAGAGGCCTGGGCGCTGACAAAAAGGGATGAAGGGTTACTGGAGAGAACAGAGATGAGAATGCTACGATGGATACTTGGGATCTCACTGAAGGACAGGAAAAGAAATGTGGACATCAGAAAGAAGCTCGGGGTGGCATGTATAACTGACAAAGTACGAGAGACCAGGCTGAGGTGGTATGGACATGTAATGAGAAAAGAGGATGATAGCTGTGTGAAAAGAATCATGAATGCAGAGGTATATGGACACCGCAGTCGGGGACGACAGAGGAAGAGATGGGAAGACACGATACAACAAGACCTAAAGCTCCTCAAACTGAAGAAAGAAGATTCTCAAGAAAGAAACAAGTGGAAGAGAAGGATCCGAGTGGCTGACCCCTCTCCAAAGAGGGATTAATTCGAGCCTGAAGGGAAAGAAGAAGAAGAAGAAGAAGAAGAAGAAGAAGAAGAAGAAGAAGAAGAAGAAGACGAGTGGGCCAACCAGATATTACATAGAGGTCACGTATTCTAGGTCGTTATAGATTCTTTATAATTGCTTATCTTCGCTACTTCGCAAAATCGCGCCGGCACGCGGACGCACTAGATACATTTGCGTGTACATTTTGGCTAAACAGTAAGCAATGAAATATTCAAATGGCATCATTCCAATGGCATGATGAAAAAGTTTCACACATGACCGCATGACATTGCGTTGTCAGCGTTGACACAGTCAGCCTAAGACTGTGTTAAGACTTTGAGAGTTTTCGTCTATGTAGTGGTGGACCTGGTGGGCCTATGTAATGTACATTTATGCTTCACTATCATATGAATGATGATGACCACTGATTGACCAAAATGACTGGCAATGTTTTATGTCCTAAATGAGTTTGGGACCTTGCGTCAACTTTTTGACGTCTGACTTTGGCTTCGTACTCTTTAGCAACTACATTGGTTATGCACCAAATTTTCATTTTGATCGAGTAATTTGGGTAAAGAAACCGGTTTGCTTAAGATGTTTCTCAAATCTTATAAGTTAAATGTACAGACCAATTGTCAGCGAGATTACCAGAAAACTGAACAGGATCAAGTCGACCGACCATTTCAGTGACGATTCCATGCTCATTTGTGAAGTACTAAATTTGCCTTTTTAGCACCTTAGCAGCTTGATGAAGCTGTACATTGAACAAACTTCTGTTGTTTCTTGCGGATTGTTAGGAGACAAAGTCTTGGAGGATGCCGTGGAAGGTCGGCTTCTCATGAGGTTCACGGACTGCAGCTGCAGAAGTAGGAAGGAGACACATGATCGATTTCAACACGAAAAGCCAAGCAAAGATGCAAAGGTAATAATAATTTCTAGTATTAACGTGACATAGTAACTACCTATTCGAACCGCCTAATACTTGCATTGCCAAATGATCCTACTGTGACGATTACTAAATGTTCAGCAAGTCTCCATAAAACTTAACGCTAGTCATTATATAATCGCATCGCATAAATAAATGAACAAATCAATTAATTAGTATTATTCTTGATAAGTATTAAAATTTCACAGTTTAATGATTAGCCTACTGTTAAGGACTTCAAATTGAAACAATGTGATTAAAACAGCAAAATATTAATTAAGGCACCAATACTATCAAACGTTAAAACTGACCATCTGCGCCAGAGAAAGAATGCGAAGTAGGTCTATTGGTGTTAAATATTTATTGTTTACATAGGTCACTTGTATCTCACTGCCTTGACGCTTTATATTTATGCTTTTATTTGGATGCGTTTAGTATAACAAGTAATAAAATAAACCTTGCATGAGACTATGACATTGTGTCGTTGTTTATGCTCTGCATTTTCCACCTGCACAGGAGGCAGTTGAGCTTATGGCGTACGAGAGGAATATCGAGAAAGCCACGAAATCATCAATCTGATCCTAACTAAATCTAGGTCTAATGAACAAACGGACTTCAGCAGCACTCGACTGCCGAGAGGTGCTGGCTACGGTTCCTGCTCAATAGTTGAGCAGTGTTAACTGCTACTTCAATTCTGCAATGTCAGAGCTTCGATAAAGAGTTCGGATTAGGAGTCTTAGTTTTTGAATCAGCTTTTTAGATTAATAAACTCAGGTACTGTACTCCACTTCTACATACCCTGAATAAACAATGTCACTGTTTTTAGGATATGCTTTTCATTTTTTAATTCATGTTAAAATAACGTTTCCAAATTGGTTTGTTACGATTACCACAATCCCATTGCTTTAACATTGGACTGATCGGGTTCAATCCTGAAATGTACGAATGAAGATTATTGTGATATCTGGAAGATTGTGTACCTGAAAGCAATGTAGAACATTTTTAAATGTTCAGGCTATAACTTAGAAAATATGACTTTCACCGCACGTCTTGGCATTAGGCTAAAGTTGTCTTTAGCTGCGAAGGATAAGTAGAAGCCTAAATGATGTTGCAGATAGAGAAGGTTATGGGTAAATGTGTGAATAATACAAGTTAATCAGGGTAACTTGAGGCGGAACATAGTGTACGCTATGCAAAACACCAATATAGCAATTTTGTCGACTTATTAATTATATGTTTCTTTTACGCGATGTGGCTGTCAATGAAAAACGAAGAAAGTTATGTGTTAGTTTTTTCCGTTGGCTGATTTTGCCAATATTGATATGAATACGTTTCGTGTTTCACATTTTAGGCTTAGAAAATGCTATAAAATTTATTTCGCTTAAATTAAGAGATAAACTGTTTGCTCGAAACCAGTCAACAACTGAGTCAAATTACTTGTCTTCAATTCAAGACAGAATGATTTCCAGCTTCGAAGGATTCAAAAGCAAAGAAAATTATGCAAGAATCTAATTCTTCTCAAAATCTTGAGAAATTTTATTATGCATGTCCGGAAAAGTAGTAGAACTTGAGCATCCAGAACCATATATTCTCCGATACAATTGAATATATTAGTTTTAATAATATAGTCGTGGACACGTTTAAACATCAGATTCTGAAACTTTTCGAGGAGAAAGGGAGTACAAATGTTGAACTGTAGGTTCTTTTCCTTGTTCGGGTGGATCGAATATACATGTATACACGGATACCGTGCATCAAAACACAAATTTCCTATTAGACATTGATCGTATGCAGCCCCCCTTTCCCAGCTGATGACAAGGGTCATACATTGACATCCGATCCAGTTGTTTTACCGCTGAAATTTATCTCCTATCTAATCACTTGTATCTAACCATACTGTATTACTGCTTAGTTTCAATTCCGTCAAAAACCGCTCTTTTCTTAGCCACAAACGGTTTGGACATCTAACACTCTACTTCTGTCACAATCTGCTGGGTAGAAGACACACAAGCACTGCGTCATAGAGATGCCATATAAAGTACAGTTGTACGTCATCAGCGTATTGTTGGACCCGCGATCCTATACAGCGATGAGTCGAATTAGATGAGTCACGTATAAAATATACCGAAGTAGCCGAGGTCTGCCCTCTCTGAAAAGAGAGCGCAGGTCCCCACTAGTTCTAGTGCTTGCTCTACCAGCCATCGATTACTGGTTGTGCATTTCCAAGAAGAAATACACAAGCTTTTATATTCAATTTGACGAGATTCGCTGTACTGCAGTATAAATTAATATGAACTTACAGTGAAGACATTGCATGTTTTCGCAAAGCACACTGATAAATGAGCATCACTAGACAGGCTACACCTTTAGTGTCTTGTTTACTTCAGTATGATAATGGGCCTATTTGCTATCAAAGGTAATTGCAGGCAGGGCAGGTGGATACAGCAAGGCACCTAGTTATAAGACCTTGGCTAAAATAACCGCTTAATTGGAAATTATCTAACAACGTTTACTCGAGTTCAAGTTCAGGGCTAAAGTCGGCCACACAGATCGCAATTTGTAAGCAGCTCTGCTAAAACATTTATTTTTTCAAATCAACTGTTTTTAGATGAACTATTACTAGATGCCATCCGAAGAGATGTCTTAGGATAGAGTTTTCATCTAAATAAAGCTTAGGTAAGAATGCTGGAACCAGAGGCGCGTTTACAGAAAACGGGGTCCTAGGCGCAAACATTTTTGGGGGCCCTTCTGAAGTTGTAAACTGAGAGTGTGAGACTCTGCCATTGTGGTGTTTAGCCTATCATGTGCAAAACCCACGAAGTTGAACTTAAATCCGTTTTTGTGAGTGTTATTGAGACCGTAGACCCTAATTAGGCCCTATGATTAGTTATAGAAGCTATTTTCAAGGAATGTGAAATTATTTGATTTAATGACTTTAGTAAAAAAAACTGACATAGGGTGTTAAAACAACAATCTACGCGAAATACGTGGCCAGTTTTACTTCTTGAATAAATTATTGAGCTCTTAAATTGTCTCCATTATTGTGATAAATTTATCACAAATTGTATTGGATGATTCTATAATTCGAAAAATATTTTCCATCGTTTGGGGGCCCTCCGAGATTTTGGGGCCCTAGGCGCGCGCCTAGTGCACCTACGTGTAAACGCGGCTCAGGCTGGAACAGAAAAAGAGGAGTGTCCTCGTTCACATATCGGACTCAGTATACATACATATGCTAAATTAACCATAACCCTAATATCGCTAAATGTTGTCTTCACGCAACGTAGTCAACGGTTGAAGGTGTCGTACTGGTTGTGAATCCAATGTATTCCTTTTATCACCAGAGGTTCTTGGACGGACGTAATTCTATAGATTGCTGAACTATATGAGCATTTCTCATTGTACTACTTTCATATTTATGTGCTCAAGTCATTTATGTTAAACAGAAAAAAATCAAAAAGCTGACAATTAGTCCTTCTAAGGAAAATAATCAGAATGCAATCGTCATTGGAATGGCCGGACCATTTGATCCTGGTACTAATTTCCACGGAGGTATCTAGTTTTCTGGTCAGTTCGCTGCAAGGTGCGACCGTACGTACGGTATGTACGTTATTTTTTCTAGAACATACGTAGGCCTACGGTACGAGTACGTTATTATGCCGTACGTTACCCTACATGTACGTTCACATCAATTCATGACGAAAATAAAAAACATAACATTATGCACAAGAAAAGTCAATGATAGTTGGTGAACCTGTTAAATGATCTCTACTTTCAAACTTTTAAATTCCAAATTGCTAATATTCTGTCTAATGTATGTATGAAGATAATTAAGATTTTACGGCACACTTTATAGGATGGTCAGTGCAGAGGTCATTTTATTGGTAATACTAAATTTCGGTACCGTTTGTAATTATCGGGGCGTGGTGGGTCAATGGTAAGTTCGGCGCCTTGTGACCGGAGGGTTGCAGGTTCGAATCCCACTCTAGCCGCTGCATACGGACCTTGGGCAAGTCTTTCACTCGCAATTGCTCGTGGCGCTTCGGCGTGAAAATTCCGGCACAGTATCAAATGCTGTAGTCGGGAGCGCCTCTGAGTAGTAGTAGACTTCGAGAGGCGCTATAGAAATATCCGGAATAAATAAAGAAATAAAGAAATAAATAAATAAAATCTATGCCTGCGTAGGGGGAGATTAATACTGCAGAGCTAAACTGATCTTTTTCGATGTAGGCCTACGCGTTATAAGACCGTAGTTATATTGAGGTTCTTTGTGCATGATCAGATAAACTTGTAGCATTTCGATAAACTTGTGGCATTTTTAACGTACGCGTACTGCCGTTATTTTTTCGATAACGTACGTACGGTACGCGTACGTTATTCCGGTAGGTGACGTACGGTCGCACTATGATTCGCTGCACTGGCCATTGGTCGTCTCCTACATGTCCGCCATCTTGGTGGTAGGAATGACTGAATAGCTATACGGTGCTCAACAGCTGATCCTCAGCGGATTCGGTTTTGATGTCCCTGGAATTAGTGTCGAGAGAATAATCGGTCCATGTTTTCATCCGCTGAAGTTGGTCAGCGTAAATGAAGTAAGTCGTTACTCGCTTTGCAAATGCCTGATCTGCTTTTCTATTGTCAAAGAAGGCTATTCTCAAGATGGTCGCACACTAACTCTTTTGAGACAGAAGAGCCGTTACTGTCTACGCTACTTTAGCGTTATTCATAACATTAGCCTCAGGATGCGCATATACCCGGTTGTCTTATACTCCTTGCAAGGTTATTATAAACATGTGAATATGCCAGCGCTTGGAGCATCGGAGGCCACACGAGGTGAAGAAAATCAGGTGCATCCTCAACAACATGGAAAAGTATGTAACCTTCATCTGCAACCGCTTGTAGTACATCGACAGCTTGCAGTTTATAAATGGCTTTATGAACAGATTGGCTAACAGCCTGCAAGCCGAAAATCTGAAACCTCAAGACTAAGCACTCAAGAGGTCTCTTGAGACTAGCTGTCTCTGTTTCAGAACAGTTGCGTCTACTCACATCATTACATCGACTGTAACACCAACTGTTATAAAATTCGGCTGCCACCAAAGGACGCATTCTATAGACGTATCAGCGAGTCTGGGAGGCACTCTGTTGCCTAATACTACTTAAGTCGCCGAATCTAGGGCCTTTCATCTAAACATCTATCCATAAAAGTAAACCGTTTTGCAGATGACTTTGTGTCAGATGCAGTCCCAATAGAATTTCTTAGGATAGAGCTTTTCATCTAAATAGTGCAAAGGGCAGAATACTTGTAGGTCCAAAGATGATCGATCGGGCTGCCGTCCTACTATGTTTTGTTGAACTATAAAGGCATTCCTACTGGCAGTGTGATTGACACATATATCTACTGTAAAACTTCACCAAGGTGCTAAAGTGCTACAAAGACAAATTTAATACTTGATAAATCAGGATGAAATCGTCACTGAAATGGCCGGACTACTTGATCCTGGTCAGTTTTCTGGTCATGTCGCTGGCCATTGGTCTGTATCATTCACTGACCGGTGGCAGGCAGAAGACAACAGCGGAATTCATTATGGCTAACCGACGTCTTCAAGTCCTTCCCACAGCCATTTCGTTACTCGTCTCTTTCCACTCAGCCATCTTGGTTCTCGGAATGACTGCTGAGATGTACAGCTATGGAGCTCAGTTGATGATTCTGGACGGATTCGGGTTTATTCTGAATGCAATTCTTGTCGAGAGAATAGTCATTCCGTGGCTCTATCCTTTGAAGTTGGTCAGTGTAAATGAGGTAGGCCTAAGTCATTAATTGTTCTTTAAAGCTCAACGCTCTCTGCCTATTGGCTCGATCATTGTTGTAGGCCGACTCTAATATAAATTTTTTTGACACAAGCGCCACAACTGTACAGCGCTGAAGCGAAGTTAGAGTTATCTATGATATTTTAAATCCAGAAGTGCTTGGTGGATAATCGGCATTTTTTGAGAATCGAAAAGTCTATAGAGAACCTTGAGGAAAGTTTCTGCAAAAGAATTAAGCTTAAATTGAAAACAATATCTATAATATATAGCGCCCCTGTAAAAGATTTTACCGATGCAATTCTATCGGTTGACGCACCAAAAGAGTTAGGGAAAACGGCGAAAGTAGATTCAAAAATCTCCATAAAATTACTTGCAAACTTACTTGTATCTGCAATTTGCAATTTGTAATTTAACTTTTGTAGTGCCGGTGTCTAATTTACAATGCACGAACTGATGGGGCACAAAACCAAGTCGTAATAGATCAATATCTAGACATTCAGTTCACAAGCATATGGAGGAAAGCAATAAATATGTGTGCTTTCAAAATAATACGAATCTCGTTGTTGTACTGCAACCACTTCTAGCCAAAACATATCACCAGCTGTATCAAATCTTATGCCCATTGAACCATAGTGTATTCAGTGTACATCTGACATACGGTTGATGAAATCCTATTGGATATCGAAGGAGATTATTGTGACTATTGTCACAGTGATTGCGATCGCTCTCATAAAATGTAAACTGAATCGGCTGAATGGTTTCTGATTTATGAAGAGTTGCGAAAACTAAATAAACCGTTTTCTTGAGACAAGTCGTTGTTGACCACAGGTTTCACTATCGTTGCAACCTGTAACGTATGTGTTGGTTTTGTAATTAATTCCTTTCAGTGTAGTTACAGCCGCTTTTGGCTTATTATTATTATTATTATTATTATTATTATTATTATTATTATTATTATTATTATTATTATTATTATTATTATTATTATTATTTACTACAGAGGTCTTATATAGCGCCCCTTCCAGGTTATCTACTCAGGAGCGCTCCATTATGCGTCTATAGTATGTCAATGCCTCTTTTATTTTTCAGTATTTCTATATGCGATTTGGTTCGAACTCGGTGAGACTTTGCGCCAGTTTGATGGGAATCTTCAGTTTGGTGAGTACATAATTCTGTGAAGACTAGAAACAACATATTTATAAACGTATTTGAAGAGCTTTCTTGCAAAACCAGACAAATCCACTTTTTTGCCTTTTTCCGATATCCATATCTGCGCGTAGCCCATTATTGTTTGCATCAGCCTACACCGTGCTTTCATGCAAAACCATACTAATAAGTGAAGTTTATCCATTGAAGAATAAGACCTTTCGTGCAAAACCGGACAAATCCACATTGTCGTTATATTGTCGTTACATGCAAAACCAGACAAATCCCCAAGAAATCATATGTTTATAACCATGTACCTATTTAACAAGGTCTTTCCAGAAAAATTTCTCAGGCACAATAATGTTGGTCACAGGCCTAGCAAGTCAAACCATTCCCCTTTTCAAATTTGCTGCAGTCATTCTTTGATTGAAAAATCTCATTTTTCTCAAAATCATATTAAGTGGATTTGTCTGGTTTTGCAAGAAAGCTCCTCATTTAGTGAATTAACTATGTCATCGCCGTTAGGTTAACGGACAGAGCGCCTCCGGTCAGATTCTGTGGAATGGGTAGTATAAAAATATTCGACTACAATAATGGAAAATTCATTATTTAAAAAAAATTGTTAAAGCAATTTAATTTGAATACAATAATTAAACTTTTAATACAAAATTCCAATTTAATGGGCAGCACTACTGCGCGATAAGCGTGCCTTCCTTTCCGTAGAAATTTACATCTTGCATGAAATCAAAAACCAGCTTAACGTCGGAATACATCTGCTGTCGCATTATATATGACTATGCTGTAGTGCAGGATAATCTAGTGGCTACGAGCTGGACTGTCAACCGACAGATCGGAAGTTCAAAATAAATAGATTTCGAAATTTATGTCCTACTTGCAGCTCTGTTAAACTTGGCGTGGAAAAAGCAGACGGCGAGCCAGCGGGCTGGCTATTCGCTTTCATATTCCGAGGCTTAAGTCGTAAAACACTTTATACCCATGAGTTGGATTCCTATCGAGTTAGTTCAACGAACTGTTGTAGGTAGGATTGCTTTGTTAGTACTTTGATATATAGATCGTCAGACATTATATAGCAGCGATAAAAAAGTAGTTAATTACTTAAGTTTACACGTAGTACTTCAAAGCTATTTCTCAAATACTTATATAGTAGTCAACGTGCATGTAGGCAGTAGAAAAAAATTTCTATGACAGATAATATTTGAAGCTTGAACGGTGCAAACTATTCGACAATGCTAAAGGTTTACATGTGCTGATCTGAATGGAAAGTCATCCATAACCATTTGAACTTGAGTTGTCATTAAATCGAGTAAGTACTTGCAGAACTTCACAAAGTATGTTACTTGCAACATACAGAAAAGGATCAAGTACCATATACAAAATTATACACTTTAAAGCAAAAGAGAGTTAGAAACGTATCCAAACAGACATGTAACGCTTTTTAACAGAGTCTTAAGGAGATAGGCCTTTCACTCCCAATCCTCCATCTACTCCCTTCCTGTTTTATGTTGTTTTAGAAACCGCTTGTGTTTCATTTCAGATTGCCTACATGGGAACCTCGATGTATGCACCTTCGGCGGCATTGGAATCCGGTCAGTTGACTTTTCGTTTATACAATCTAATATGGGCTTAAATTATTTAAAATAAGTGATTATGAACATATGTGATTTCTAAGTTTATATTATGTCAATCTGCTGGTTTTTGTACTTGTCAAGGGTAATGTTGTAAAGCAGTGTGCAAATAGACACGATGCGTATGGAAAGTTGCTCAGAGCGATCAAAAGAACAGGGCCGGTGTCACGATATAGGCCTAAAGTCTCCCCGAGGATGATTCTCCCTCTGGCTGAAATAATGCATCCCCCGGAGACTCGGCCGTGGGAAGAATCACTTTCTAAACAGTCTGTTGGAGGAGACTTTTAGGGGCAGACTCTGTCACGGGATACCGGCCTTAGCCCCTACCCCATCCAATCAAAACATCATGTTTTAGATGTTAATTAAACCACCCAAAAATGAATGAAAATCATGTGTGAAAATGGTGCCCCTAAATTGTGGCGTTTCAGGCAACTGGCTACTCCTAAACTTAAAGCCGGCCCTGGAAAATTCGGAGAGTAACCTTGGAGTTGTATACATTTGATACAGTTACCGGGTTTCCACTGATGTTGTCGATTCCTCTAATGTCCGGGGTTTGTGTGGCGTACACTGCTTTGGTAAGTGCATCTCATCATAATTATGCATGCAAAACATTTTGATGATCTTGTAAGCGTCTATCGATTTATAGCAGTCTTCGCCCAGCATAAATCATTGAAACACGTTTTCTGGAAGGTGAAGAAATGCGAATTACGCCTGTGTGAATCAGTCTTGTTGTCCTCAAGACCAAGGTCTTGGTCTCGAGTGCACTCGAGTTCGTTTTTAAAAGTCTTGGTCTTGGTCTTGGTCTTGAGGTTCAAGGTCTTGGTCTTGGTCTTGGTCTTGAGGTTCAAGGTCTTTATCTTGGTCTTGGTCTTGAGGTTCAAAGCCTTGGTCTTGGTTTTGCAAGACCAAGACCAAGACTTTTGACAATATGAACAGTCATTCATTTTAACAAACGGCAAGAATTTTAAAAATTTATCCAACAATTACTCATACAGTTATTGCTTTAGTATTTACACGGTGTGAATGAGGCTTCACTGTTGCTCTGGACAATTATTTTGACTTCCGGTTATTTACCATGGAATGATTTCAAAATAGACTCATGATTAATTTGTACATTTACATCCGGTTCTTGAAAAGCTGCTTTGTGTGCTAACGATTTCAGCAATAATTGTAGACCGTGTTTTTCCCCACAGGTCACGTCTTGGTCAGAAAATTCTGAGCAAATTGGTTTTTATAAAATTCAACAGGCATTTGGAATAACATTTCGCATGAAGGACTTTTGTAAATACGAATTCGGAATTCTCTACAGTCTCCATTTAGAGTTGTTTTGCTTGAATAAAAGAAAAAACTCATGTTTTCATTAAAATAACGAGTTGTCCGACAGGACAATTTTTAGTAAGGAATATAAGTCTGGATACGACTGTGATTTTTTGGGTCTTGGTCTCGGTCTTGGTCTTGAGGTTCAAGGTCTTGGTCTTGGTCTTGGTCTTGAGGTTCAAGGTCTTGGTCTTGGTCTTGGTCTTGAGGTTCAAGGTCTTGGTCTTGGTCTTGGTCTCGAGGTTCAAGGTCTTGGTCTTGGTCTTGGTCTTGAGGTTTAAGGTCTTGACAACAAGACTGGTGTGAATGGACGGTGCGGTTTGGTTTTAATAAAAGCTGTAGGTCTGTGGTTCCTGTCTTTTTCCTCTCCTGTTCTTAGTCTCTCTGACGTTTGCTTTTCATATTTGCCGCGATCGTTAAAACCCATCTAATCTCTCAACGTCCTTCTGTTCCACGCGCCCTTCTTCTCTCCATCCCCTCTCCCTTGCCCCTCTCGGCGTAGCGACCTAAGTTTTACTTTCTAAAGGAAGCGGTGCACCGATCCAATCCAACTTGCTCGAGTCCGATCGGAACGCTTCAGTGCAAGATACTCAGTTGGTTTGCTGACTCCGAGTGCAAAAAAAGAAGAGAAAAACTCAGTCTGGAACGATCGGTGTCAGTTTGAATATGTTCAGAATGTCTGTTATTCGTAATGAATAGAATCGGTTCGGTGTGCCGATTGACTCAGACTGTACCCCGTTGACCCGAAACAAGTGGGCGTCTCAAGGTTCCTTAATAATCTCAAGCATCTGTTTTCGAACATCTCCCGATTTTTTGTAGTAGGGTTAAGACGCTTGTTTCGTTTGGTTCCTTTAAACAGCAATGTTTTCAACGCTTTTAAGCGGTGCGTAAGATGAGCTTTTGCAAACATCCAGATACATGCATATAGCAGCCTTCAATTTCGTTGACACACCCAGCGATCTCGATCCCAAACGCCCTTGTGAGGTTCTTCACAGGCGTTGTGCAAATAGCCAGATACATACAGGGCCGTTTTATTCACTAGGCACAGTAGGCACTGTGCCTAGGACCTACGACATTTTCAGGGGCCTACGAAAGTCTGAAAATCTGAAAATGATATATCGAATGATTGACCGGGGAAAGGGAAAAAGGAAAATTGCAAATAACAGCAAATAGCAGCAAATTCAAATTTAATAACTGTACTGAAACAAATTAAGTTAAGCTAATGTAAATGCGTTTAGCTTCAACGCAGAGTTGACAGTTGAGTTGGGGTCTACGAATACAAGAGTGCCTAGGGCTTACGACGACCTTAAAACGGCCCTGGATACATACATACAGAAATGCCACACCAGACTGAAATTTTAAGAGTTAAATAATTTTTAACGATCGGCTGCCCAATAGGCTGACTGAGTGAGAAATCTGACAACGTAGGCCCCTATACGGAAGCCATGGGCGGCGATCCCGTGGGTGGATGGAGACAAGACCCCCATCTTTAACAGTGGTGGGACACACCACACATTTGTCCCCTACAAATTTTGAAGAAATACCAAAAAGGTCAACAATTTATTTACCTCTTTTTTGACCAGATCAGTTCTAAAGTTTCGTTTACGGTAGGAAGATGAGAAGCTGGTGCCTTCTGCCCACAGATATTGCCGGATTTAGGCTTAGGGCTTACCATGTCTTAATCCGGCACTTCCCTCAGATTAGGCCCTACACTAAGCGTGAAGAGGTAGACAAAACGCCTAGTGAATAAGTCACGTAGTGCCACGATGTTATCAACTAGATTAAAAACATATTTGAGGTGGATCTTATTAGTTAATAAACTGTAACACATAGCAAACTAACTGAATTGTATTCGATTGTGAAGGGTGGAATGCGAGCGGTGATATGGACAGATGTGTTCCAGTTTCTCACAATGGTTGGAGGATTGATAGCTGTATGTGTTCAGGTAAAGACCAAATGACCTCTATATTATTGTTTTTCGCTTTATATATTTTTTTTCTCGTAATAATGTTCACTGCCGAAAATATAAGTTGCTTTCATTCATTCTGAAAATTTATATAGCGCACCTTCAAGATACCTAATCATATGCTCGACTCATCCGAAGGGTTTGTATCTTTGGGCATCTTTAGGCATATTATCCGATTATAGCAGAGCTTTTTTCAGCACTTTCCTGCAGCTACTAAAAATAATTTATTTTTTAAATAATAAAAACAATGATTTAGTTATTTTAATTTAATTTCAGTGTTTTGAAATGTTTTCAGTGTTAATTGAGACCCCTCCCAACCCCCAATCACGTTTTTCTCGGGATTTTAGCCCGTCCATAACTGTTCAGTTACGGAACCTATTGTTCCGTTCCGTAACCTTTTTCTATTAAAAAACTGGATTATATAGACACTTTCTCGTAAACCAGGTTTTTCCACAATTAAGTTTGAAATAAAAGTGAATCTTGAGACTGTTTTGCTCTCTAGGGTATAATCGCAGTTGGAGGAATTGGTAATGTCATCAAATACGCTGGAGCGGAAGGACGAATGAATTTGGTTGAGTTAGTATATTCTGCTCACAAGATGCTTGTTGCCATTCTGTAGAACGAAGTGCTATAATGTTTTCTATTGATAGACCCTTTTTCAAGTTATGTTCGGCAGGTCTTGTCTTATAGGACACTCCCGATTGGCCTTCTTGTAACTTCAAATGGCTTTATAGTTATTCTCAAAGATTACTCTTGTGAAATGTTATATTTAAAATCAACGTGTTTTTATTTTTGGTTCTGTGTTCTCTTCTTTACACGTGACTTTCAAGGAGTAAATAGCAGATCTATTATCTGAATACTAAACTGGTGATGAAAATATTCTGTAAATAATCCTATTATGCTCTGTTTAAAGAACTTAAGATACGTCGCAAAATAACATGAATACGTGGTATTGGAATTGCATAGAAGTCAATAGCGTTTTAGATCAGGTAAATGGTAATCAGGCGTGTTAGAATGAGACGCTAACAAACTAGCAGAGAGTTTAGAAAAAGGGCAACGAGGTCTGAAGTTTGTTAGTAGGCAAAGTTGAAATGTTTCCAGCTGGAATCCTGATCCCACCGTGCGTCATACGTTTTGGGGAATCGTGATTGGCGGTGGCGTTGGATGGATTCCTTCCTACGGTTTGTCTCAGGCTGCCGTTCAACGCTTCTCGGCTACACAAAGCCTCTCGAAAGCCAGAATGTAAGTTCAGTTACCGATGGTTATACGTAAGACAAGGGTAGCTTACGTGGCTGCAGATGTTTCGGATTTCAAATAGAAAAGTCGACTCTATACTTAAATATAGGGTTCCACACAAATAAATATTTACATGCATACATACATGTATATATATATTCATACAAACATACACATATTTATATACTCACATATAAACATACCTACATCCATACATACATGTATATACACAAGTATATAATTGAGAACGTCAGTAGCTCGACTGCCATAATTCTCTTTCCTTTGGTCGATGGTGGCTATTAAAACCGATGAAGGAGGTTTTAAACTGGGTGACTTATAATTATCAGAGGAAAATTACGTTAGCGCATTAATACTTACACAAATATATTGCTAGCTTATTTGTATAGGGTGAAAGAAAGGAAGTTGCTTAAGATAGATATGTGATTTAATCAGTCTTGTTGTCCTCGAGACCAAGGTCTTGGTCTCGAGTGCACTCGAGTTCGTTTTTAAAAGTCTTGGTCTTGGTCTTGAGGCTCAAAGTCTTGGTCTTGGTTTTGCAAGACCAAGACCAAGACTTTTGTCAATATGAGCAGTCATTTAACAGAACGCAAGGATTTTAAAAATTTATCCAGTAATTACTAATACAAATGCTTTAGTATTTACATGGTGTGAGTGAGGCGCTTTACTGTTGTTTTGGACATTTATTTTGACTTCCGGTTATTTACCATGGAATGATTTCAAAGCAGACTCACAATTTGTACATTTACATCCGGTACTTGAAAAGCTGCTCTGAGTACCAGTGAATTCAGCACAGTAGAACGTATTTTTCACATGGCAGAATTTTTATGAGGCCCCACAGGTCACGTCTTGGTCAGCAAATTCTGAGCGAATTGGTTTTATAAAATACAACTGTACAGGCATTTGGAATAACATTTCGCATGAAGGACTTTTGTAAATACTAATTCGGAATTCCCTGCAGTCTGCATTTAGAGTTGTTTTGTTTGAATAAAATAAAAGAATCATGTTTTAATTAAAATAGCGAGTAAAACGACTTGACAATTTTTTTTAGTAAGGAATAGAAGTCTGGATATGGTTGTGATTTTTTGGGTATTTTTCTCGGTTTTGGTCTTGAGTTTAAAAAAGTCTTGGTCTTGGTCTTGAGGTTCAAGGTCTTGGTCTTGGTCTTGGTCTTGAGGTTCAAGGTCTTGGTCTTGGTCTTGAGGTTTAAGGTCTTGACAACAAGACTGGATTTAATAGCGAATATGTACAGCAGAAAACAAACGAAGAGATATTTTACAAATGTCGGCCCATAAGGCGACGAAACAGCACGGCAGAAACACTTCCGTAGCAACGCAGCCGAGAAAGCTCAGACAGTCTCAAAGGCGCCTGGTTCCGCACACACAAACGTTCTCCACACGGAAACACAACGTTGAGAGACACCCGAATTCTACACACACAAAACCGTACCTGTCTAAAAGCTAGCTACGTCTCTCCTTAACACATGGCCTCAGCGAGTAGTGTTGCTTTAGTTTCAGTTATTATTAGTTTCACATGCTAGGTGTTTTAGTTATTATTAGTTATCGCTTCTGCATCAAGTTTTAGTTTTTAGCTTCAGTTATAGTTTATAAAAACTAAAACCTCCTACTTCCAGTTTCGGTTTTTTTGTATTTTCGTTTCAGTTTCAGTTATTTGATGACTGATACTTAGCCACTGTGAATGTACATCCATTTATTACAAAAAGCAATCATTAGGTTTACAGTATGGCAATATGCCAGACCTGTACATATAAACATTTAGCCTAGAAACACTGCGTCCGTTGGGAATGAGAACGTGGGAGTTGGAATAACTTGCGCTGGCCGCTGGGTTTATCTCAAATTTGACTGGCATCACTGGTTAGCTGTCAGGAAGTGCCAGGCTGTATTGTTTAGAGTTTTGCTCGATAGTGTAATGGTTAGCGTGCTGGACTGCCAATCGAGAGGTTGAGGGTTCAAATCTCCACCAGGGCAGAAATTTGGTTCGAGATTTCTGCTCAACCTGCACCCCTAGCCAACTGAGCTATGATGAGTACACTGACCGTACACTGTCGGTGGGAAGATGAGACGGCGAGGGAGAGGACTGACCATCCGCCCTCATATGCCGCGGCTATGAAATTGAAGTCGCCAACACTTCCAATCCATGGCTGCCTCAGGGCTAGCTTGAGGGACTGCACTTCTCTTCTTCTTCTAGTTTAGATCAGTACTGATAGTACTAAGTGTGGGTCAACTGAAATGCGCTATTGTTTTATCTTGACAGATACATACATACCTACGTATATATCTCCATACATCCATGAATAACATTTTCTTGTAGAGCTATACTGCTTAATATCCCTGGAGTGTTCTTGTTGACTTTCCTGACGGGATTTACTGGTTTGACGGTTGTGGCCTACTACTCTCAAATACAATGCGATCCTCTGGCAAACAAAAGGATTCACAACGAAAACCAGGTAAGTGTTAGGGGAATATCATTGTAGGATGTCATAAGGTAGCTCGTGTCGCCTAGAAGCCCCGGTCTCCATTCTGCATCCAACAGTTACTCAGAACGATCAGTTTCTTCTTTTAAAACTGTTAAACTCGGAACGTTCCACTTTTAATTGCTCGACAGCTCGATTAATAAAACAACCAGAAGGCAACGTTGACGCCAACCCTACAGCAATTGCAGTCGTAACGTTCCTTAAAACAACGCCCCTTGTCCAAGAATCGTTTCTTATACCAGAGGTTTTCAAACTTTTTGGACCAGAGACCCCTATTTTTTCTAGGCATAGCTCGCGGACCCTAGTATTTACAAAGCAAAATTTAGGCCCCTATCCTTAAAATTTAATTTAAAAAATAACAGGCAGATAGACTATTTCCACAATACACGCTTGCTTATTTATGATGCTGAGGACTATTATAATACAAAAAGTAACACTAAATAAATTGTTATTAACTCCCTGCAATAACTATGGAACACAGTCATTTTTAAAAGAAATTAATAACATCGGTTTCGCCAAAAGCCAGTAATGTCAGCGAGAGGGATGTGCTTGCTTTGCTTTGCAAAAACTGTCCGTAATTGGTGCTAGTTTGGATAGGCCTAAGCACTGTTTTCTTACGTTTCAGAAAGTTATCCATAATACAAACAGCAAAATTATATAGTTAGCATATAACAGCGAACGTGAACGAAATAGGGATATGCTTTGCAAATCTCTGTATTATCGTTCATCTAAAGGCTAAAACCACAAATTCCACAAATTTCTAATTCTACAAGTCCAGAGTAGGCCTACACAATCCGGAAATAGACCAACATATTGCAAATGAAGCCTTCACTGGAGGAACCACTAGAGTCCATTAATTGTAATACGTAATGCTATAGACTATAGAGCAAGTGTGTTTTTCAGAAAACCCAAGTCAGTCCAGAGTTACAATTAGAAGAAAATATAGCGTTTATGTAAAAACAACTAGCCTAGAGTCCTAGCCAAGGACTCTATATAAATATAGAATCCTTGAGTCCTAGCTAGAGCTTCGATGTTTCTTCCATGCATGGAAAAAACAATCAGGCTCATATTCAGTGTTGATTTTCTAAATGAAACACTTGTAGACTTTCAAAGTTTGTTTTGTGAATATCTTAAACTTTTTAAAATGGAATCTAGTTGTAGGCCTACTTCTGATGAAGGCTTCAAATACATCGCGCTTACATTGGGTGCAGAAATGATTGGCAGTCGACTAGCAGAAATTATAAGCCCTATCACAGTATAAATAATTAATTATTTATACTGTGGCCCTATATTAAATTTTATAAAAACACACGCGTTATTATTCTAGAAATGTAACGTGACCATAAGCCTACATCTTATTTACGTCACTGTAGGCTTTATAGTACGCAAAGAATAACTATCAGCAGCATCACAAAACTGGTGTGATCGAATATCCAATCGGATCTTTGTGGATCATACAGTTACAGGCACACTATAAGTAGCGTATGAATTTGAAAACACAGGCTGTTAATGATAAAACCATACAGTGTTAAGCATCACATTATTTTCTGAACGCTCTCGCGGACCCCCGCCATATCCTTCGCGGACCCCCAGGGGTCCGCGGACCACAGTTTGAAAAACTCTGTCTTATACCACTACACAGATAGAAGTAGTTGAGAATAGAATCATTGTATACAGTTCTGTGACGTAATACGTGCTGCTCCTATCGAATCTCTTAATAATAACTACCAGCACGATTATATCACAATATATATATATATATATATATATATATATAAATTATATATATATTATATAATCATGTGACAGTAGATTTAACACTTAAACGAAGAGTTGCATTGGCTTCCGAGTCACGTTTAGTACACTCTCGTCGTTAAAAGGTTAAAACTTTATACCTGGACTCCTGTTAAAGGCTGACTAACTGACCGATTAAAGAGCGACACTTTACCTCTGAAACTCTGTCTTCTTATATTGTTTTAAAAGGAGGATGGTTTGCTTTACCATTTTTAGATAGGTGTTCGGTATATTTGTTACAGGCGCCATTACCTCACCTATTCATACCAGACACCTGCCTGTAACAACATATATATGCGTATGTGTGTGTGTGTGTGTGTGTGTGTGTGTGTGTGTGTGTGTGTGCGTGTGTGTGTGCTACAGTTACAGTCCCTATAATCTAGTCAGACGCTATTGTGATTGTGGTCATGCATTTGTACTTGTTTTCGAAATATATAATGTAATATAATACAATAATCTTCTTTATTAATTCAAACGGACAAGTACGTAGTAAGATTGAAACATAACAGTACAATCAAGATCTTAATTAAACACACGTTTTGGCAGCCATGCAAGGCGTCTGCTCTAGGGGGGGGTTACGGGTATCGAATATAGTGAGAATCTACCCCGTGTAAGAAAAGTAAACGCTCTTATTTTGTTGCATTGGTCTTGTTCTGGAACTCCTTCGAATAATTATACTAGTCCAGTCAGTTGGTGGTATCAGTGCATTTGCTCTGGTCGCAGACCTCTGCATCTATAATTCGAACCCAAGTGCGGCATTTGTCATTGATAATCTGTTAAACATTAAGCTTGCACTCATATTGGCTTATTTTCGTCGGTTTGTTGTAATTCTTTAATTACACTTTGGAAGACGATTGAGACTACATTGCAAAAAGCTGCGCTCATAACCTTACCTTATCTGGCTTAAGTAACTTGAGTCGTTACTTGTGGCTCATGTTAGATGTTAGATACTATACAATACAGCTCCAATCGATATTGCACCGTAAACTTACTCCTAGCATGTTGACTCTATCAAAAAATTCCAAACAGCAAAAAGTTTTTTAATTCATAGGAATGTTGCTAAGTTATAGAACAGGTTTCCTTCAGTTTGGTTGTCGAAATGTTTGCAGTTACTTCCTCATTTTGTGATGCACCTTTTTGCGAATGTTCCTGGCTTCGCTGGTTTGTTTCTCGCAACGCTTTATGGAGGAGCCTTAAGGTAAGACGACTATTCAACTACGCCTATAGGTTTTTTTCTAAACCACCCAAGAACTTACAGGTATTTAAGAAAATTAAGTAGTAAAAATTCAATTATCGCCATCACATCTCAGTGTTACTCGATTTGTAACGGAATCATCGTATTTACTTGCAGCCTGAAATCCGATTAAATTCAACTGTCGATTATGCCTCCCATTGTTCTTTGCTGCGAAATCCCTTACCAGTTTTGTGCGTCATTAAACCTTTTTCGGCAATAAAGGCCCAAGATATGCTAAAGCGGGATGCGTTTAGAGCATCGCTAACACTGACAGAACGGTGAAAGAATAATAGTGTAAACAGTTTGGTCAATTTTTACTGAAATGTTCTAATAGAAAGGGAAAAACAGAGAGGAAAATAGGCTACTTATGTATAGTAGGCCTACGTGAAGTGCCGGCCTTAGGATATTTCGGGCCCTGTGCAGAGTATACTGTACGGGCTCCCCATGACACAAGTCAAATTGTTTTCCACTGCTAATTATTTTATTTTAATAGATTGTTAACGAGTACAACAAGTCAAATTTAACTGTGACCACGAGAATTCTGGGATATAGAGGAACTTGACTTTTCTTGTATTGACAAAAGAGAATATTTAGTCGGAACCATGATATTATTATTTGGGGTGTTAATTTTCTCTAACATTTTCGGCCCTCCTAAGTTGACGGCCCCCGTGCAACCGCACGGTTCGCACGCCTCTAAGGCCGGCACTGGTACGTGAGAAAAAATTACACACATATAGTGGGAAAATGTGATTTGCGACAAACACGCTCAAAAGATAAGCAAGAAGTGACATTAGTTTTCCATTTATTTTCCTTCTAGTGTCAGATATCAAATGTTAGGTAATTGCAGTTTCAGTGCCTCTGGTTTTTTATGTTCAAATTTTTATTGTAGTGCCCAGCAAGAAAAACATCTACCCTCTCAGTTCTAATGTAAAGGCTGGACATCGGTCATTATATTAGACAATCAATTTTCATTTAATCAAAGCATCAAGCTGACATCAACTCAACTTGTTACACAGGAATAATTATAAGGAGGAAATAACTAGAAATCTAGAGTTATACTACAGGTGAATGTATATTTAAAATAAGGTTTGATGTTTTTTTTATTAATGGAGAGACTGTTTATTGACAGGTTATTCGGTCAGTATAAAATTTAGCCAGGCATGTAAATATTCGTTTAGAAAGTCTACAGAAATGTAGTTAATGAATTACACAATTATGAATCCCTTGTTACAGTGACTGTAGTAATGTCATAGTCATTCTGAACTTGAAGTCGCTGCTTGTCAAAAGTAGCCAATGTTGCGAATGCTTGACAGTTCTGTATCGTCTGCTCTAAGCGGCGCAGCTGCAAACTGTTGGGAGGATATTCTTAAAGGGATATTCACACGCCTTCCTGAATCCAAGAAAGCCATCGTCAACCGGATCCTAGGTCAGAGAAACCTTTTGTTAAAATAATATTTATTACAACAATACCAAAAAAGAAATACTTCCTGCCATGTTTCCTGATGTGCATCAATTCTTACTGCCCGAAGTTACAAGACAAATCATGTAAATGAATTGTTGATTTGAAGTTATTTGAGATAAAAATAAATTCATTTGGCAGAATTTGGCGCACTATTAGCCCGCCAAGTTTATCGCAGGTTCGTACATGTACAGAAAAATACGTCATCTGAATCGACCACTTGCAAAGGCTAAACAAATGGACCAATCATATTAGCTAAGGCGGATCACGTATGTGATGCTGCGAGCTTCTTAAGTTCATTTTGCATACATGTAGGTCCTTACAAGTCTACTGCCAGCCCAAGACTCTGAATAACTACTATGTGTATATGTATGTATGTATGTATGTATGTATGTATGTATGTATGTATGTATGTATGTATGTATGTATGTATGTATGTATGTATGTATGTATGTATGTATGTATGTATGTATGTATGTATGTATGTATGTATGTATGTATACATGTATGTATGTATGTATGTATGTATGTATGTATGTATGTATGTATGCATGTATGTATGTGTGTATGTGTGTATGTGTGTATGTATGTATGTATGTATGTATGTATGTATGTATGTATGTATGTATGTATGTATGTATAGTGGTCATACATACAGTCATCCATTCATTCGGTCGTGCACATAATGTCTCTGTTGCATGCGAGCTGTAGGTAGGAAGGCTCAGCTATCATCATCAGCACAAGTCACTTATGTATTAAGAGGCATGTTTTGGAAAACGAGGAGAGAGAAGGGAAGAACGAGGAACGAACGACGATGGTAGGGACAACAACAGTGTGTAGTGAGTGAATTGAGAGTGCGTGTAGGTGAATCGAATATTAACTATTGTAGTCAACGTAGTTAATTGCAAGTTAACAATAAAGTAAATATTAAATTAATGAGTGTTATCTAACAACGAAGTAGCCAACAACGGCCGCTTCAGGTGGTGGAGAACCGCTTCAGAACGATCCGACCTCTCGTCTACATCCGATCCAGCAGTTCCGTTCCAGCAGTTCTGTGACCGCTCAGCTCTGGTATATCGATGAGTGTACCCATCAATCCAACATCTGGCAGATACAATCTTCGATCGGGTAAGCTATTACCATCGTCGTTGGACTTCTCTCCTCCGGAGTCACACATATCCTTGCTGCCGCAGTCTTCGAACATTTCAACTGATTCTTCATCTACTTACTTGGCTCCAGCTGCTGACGTTCTAACCTCTACGCCTCCATCGCCAACAATTTTGACACCACCGGCAGACAATTTTTCCTCTGTGGCACAGTTTCATTTTGGACAACCGGCAACCGCTGTTAGTCAGCCAGTCTACGCTGTCCTTGACGATTCTGACGATGATTCCTCTCATTCCTCTGACGCTGATTCATCTGATTCCGAAATGGCTGGCAATACCTTGGTTCCTGCACCATTCACGGGCAAACCGCAGGAAGACGTTCTCGAGTTCCTGAATAACTATGACCTTTGGGCTACCTTTAGAGCTATGTCCGGAGGTCAGAAATTGGCTGCGTTACCTCTCCTCCTTAAGGATGGTGCAGCGCTGTGGTTCAACACTCAATCACAGGCCACTCGGGACAGTTTCACTGCATTGCGTGATGCCTTGATTCTGCGATACGGTCCACATCCTTCGGATGCCTGGAAACGATCTGCGGACCTGTGGCAGATTCGACAATTGCCACACCAGTCTGTCGATGACTTTTTAACTGTTGTCCAAAAAGCTGCCCAAAAACTTGGAGTTGGAGCTGACCAAACATTTCTCGTGGCGTTGAACGGTCTACGCTCTAACATTCGACAACATGTTATTCACCATGATATAACTACCATAGAGGATCTGCAGAAATGGGGTCGATTGACGGAGTTGTCCTTGGACGATCATTCTGATGCAGGTCAACACATTCGTCAAACGGTCTCTGAACTAGCTGCTATCCGCGAGGAATTGAAACAGCTTCATCTGACCAATGTCGCTGCGGTAAGTTCTACTGGCCACAGAACATTGTCACCTTCGCCGCGTCATGTCACCCCTTTGATTTGCTACCTGATCCATCGTTGGAGACAACACGCCTGGAAGCCTACACGACATCGGCAAGAGACTATCACCCACGCCCTGGTAACTATCAACCGCCACAACAGTCTTATTCGCCGAGGTATCTTGGGAACACTCCGAGGTACTCGCAAGGTCGATCGTGGAATTGCTCTCAACTTCCTTACCGACAGACTTCCTGGCGTTCAGCTTCCAAGTCATCTTGCAGTAATTGCGGAGGTAATCATGCTCCTAATAACTTCTGTCGCGCCAAGGGTGTCACTTGTTTCAGATGCGGGAAAAGGGACCACTTACAGTCTGTTTGCAGGTCAACCAGAGCGCCCTCTGGTCGTTTTAGCCAAACATAGGAATTCGCTTCCCGCCGTCCACAAATGACGGTTGGGGCTAAGAACAGAATTTATGCACAGACTGACCAAATTGCGATGTATAGAAACACAATTACTGTACAAGTTAGGAACCGCACTGCTCAATGTTTGCTTGACTCGGGCGCTAGTGTCTCGTGCATCAGTGCTGAATTTTTGCATAAATTGAAAATTCCTGTTCAACCATTGAGAGATGATGACACCAAAAATGTATTTTTGGCTGATGGTCATCCTGTTCGAGTACAAGGTCGTGCAGACATTACTGTTAAACTTTCCGGTTTGAGTATTCCTTATGAATTCTTGATTTTGCCACAGATGGGATATAGTCTGATTCTTGGGTTAGACTTCTTGACTGACAGTAAGGCAAGAATTGATTTTGATGCAAAGGTTGTCACTTTTTTTGATGATTTGGCTGCGACTCGGTTGTCAACTTCTACTGTGCATTCTTTCTCTGTGTGTACTCTGCATGCAACTGTCTTGAAGCCAATGTCTGAGACATTGGTCCCAGTTTTATTGCCTTCAAAGTATTCAGCTGATATGTCCATTATTGAACCATTTGCACGGGAAGCGAAATGTAAATTTATTTGTGCAAGAAGTGCCATCGATTCTTCTAAGAAAACAGCTGTGTGCAAGGTTTTGAACCCTACCAATCAAGTCATTTGGTTAGCCAGACATAAACCATTGGCATGTGTTGAGCCTATTTTTCCAGAGATATTAGCAATGTTTGCTGATGATAAACTACCACCATCGGCATTACCACCACCACCCACACATTGCAATCATACACCATCCTCTGCACTTGGAGTCCTCAAATCATCCTCCACGCATGATTACGTTTCCTTGGATAATCTGTCTGCTCGTAAAATTCATTATGCGGATGGTTTGTCTGGCAGACCATCGGAAAGTAATTACGATACTGATGATTTCTTAGTCCGTACGGATAAGGTCTCTGGCAGCACTGGAACCGCATCAGATAAGCCGATTGCTGATCCGCTGAATAGATTACCTGGCACTAGAGACTTGCGATCCAGGTCTTTGGACGACCTTAAAGTCAATTTTTACTCTGATAATTTGTCAGCAGATGAGAATGTTAGGTTGAAAGAGTTCTTACAAGTCAATTTAGGTACGTTTTCATCATCATTGGATGATCTGGGCAGGACTCATTTGACACAGCATTCTATTCACACTGGGTCTGCTCCACCCATTCACCAGAAAGCTTACCGTCATTCTGTTGCTGCTAAGGCGGAAATTGCTAGGCAAACAGAGGAAATGTTATCGGCTGGTCTCATTGAGCCGAGTACAAGTGTCTGGTGTTCTCCCGTTGTGTTAGTGAAGAAACGATCGGGTCAATTTAGATTTTGTGTTGATTACCGGAAGCTCAATTCTGTAACTGAATCCATCAGTTTTCCTCTGCCACAATTGACAGATGTCTTTGATGCCATGGGAGAGGTCAAGCCTAGGTATTTTAGTTTACTTGATTTAAGGAGTGGATTCCATCAAATTCCATTACATCCGGACACTAAGGGAAAATCTAGTTTTGTGACACATCAAGGTCAGTTTCAATGGACCACTGCTCCATTTGGATTGAAAAATTTGCCGAGTTTCTTTCAGCTGCTCATGTCCAGAGTTTTCCAGAATTTGCATTTTAAATCATTAATTGTTTACATGGATGATATATTAGTCTATAGTTCTACCTTTGATCAACATCTGGAGTATTTAAAGGAGGTTTTTGATCGCCTAAATGAAGCTAACTTGAAACTTAATCCGGAAAAATGTTCCTTTGGTCTGGATAAAATCTTGTATCTAGGGCATGTGCTCTCAGCGGATGGGGTAGCCGTTGATGAATCGAAAACCAAGGTCATTCGTGATTATCCAAGGCCGATGTCTCCTAAAGAGGTCCGGTCATTCCTGGGTCTTGCATCTTACTATCGCAAATTTATAACTCGATTCTCTATCATTGCAAGTCCATTAAATCGATTGCTTCGTAAAGACATGAAGTTCGTGTGGGATGAGACCTGTGAGGAAGCTTTTATTAAATTGAAGCAGGCTTTGTCGACTGCTCCGGTTTTAATTTATCCTGACATGTCTAAGCCTTTTATCATTAATTGTGATTCAAGTTCTCAAGCTGTGGGTTTTGTGTTAGCTCAGGAGGATGTTACAGGTAGGGAGCACCCAATTGCCTTTGGGGGCCGATCTTTGACTACTTGTGAGAGAAATTATACTGTCACTGAACTGGAAATGTTAGCTGTGATTTGTGCTATCAAGCAATTTCATTGTTATCTTGCCAATGCTACATTTACCGTTTACACTGATCATATCAGTTTGAAGTATTTACAGTCCTTGAAAACGAGTCAAACTGGTCGTTTACTTCGGTGGGCGTTACAGTTACAGCAGTACAATTTTGAGGTTAAGTACAAGAAGGGTAAATGTAATCTGAATGCGGATGCACTTAGTCGCATATCTTATCCCATGCACGTGGATGTTGATGAGGAACTTGAAAGTTTATTGGCTCCTATTGACACTGACATTATTCAGATGGATTTGAATTTAATCACAGACAGTGATTTAGGTGCACCGGAGGAACCTCAAGGCGATGCATTTCTCCAAGAGACTGCGAAGGAACAAAATAGATGTTTAGAGTGTCTTCCTATCATTCGTTATTTGGAATTAGGTGAATTACCTCTGGATGATAGGGAGGCGAGGAAGTTGGTTATTGAGAGTTCAGAATATGCTGTAAACGAGGGAGTTCTTTGGCATTACTATCAGCCTCGTTCTCGGGGTCCTCAACGGAGCTATATAAATCAGCTTGTTGTACCATTGAGTATGAGACAAAGTATTTTAAATGGTTATCACGAAGAGTGCAGTCATCCAGGGTTCCACCGATGTTATTTGTCAGTTCGACGTCGTTATTTTTGGAAAGGCATGCACAAGGATCTGCAGAATCATATCATGTCGTGTAGTTTGTGCCAACAGTGTAAATATCCTCTCCCGTTGAACAAACCACCGATGACGTCATTGCCAATTAAACAATTTTTGGTAGATGGCATATGGATATACTTCAGTTGCCTAGGAGTAAGGAAGGTTACCGTTACCTTCTTCTTTGTGTCGAATCCCTTACAAGATTCCCGGAGATGGTTATGCTGAAAGATCAGACGGCTCAGACTATTGCTGAGGCCCTGTATCGAGAAATCTTTACTAGATATGGTCCACCTGAAACCTTGTTGTCTGATCGAGGAGCTAATTTTTTGAGTAAAATTGTGACCGAATTATCATCATTATTTGGTGTTAAAGGGATTCACACAGCTTCTTATAATCCTAGATGCAATGGCGCTTGCGAAGTTGTGAATCGATCTATTTGGAAAATGTTGAGACTCCACTGTAAAGATGAGGCTGACTGGCCTATTTTTATTCCTGCCATTCTGTATTCTATTCGCGCAACAACGAGTGCAAATATAGGGCACAGTCCTGCGTTCTTGTTGTTTGGCAGAGATTTTAAATTCCCAGTGGATCAACAGATGGGTTTGTCTGATCAACCAGAGACTACTCATGAGTATGTCAGGAGAATTGCTAATGCACTGGAAATGGCTAGACAGCAAGCTGTGGATGAGACTGTAGTTTTGCAAGCTCGCAATAAGAAGAATTATGATCTTAGGACTAGTTCTTCAGATTACGCAGTTGGTGATCAAGTTTGGGTTTTTAATCCTGTTACGCCAGTTGGCAAGAAGCCAAAGCTGTATAAGAAATTCGTTGGACCTTATTACATTACGTCTCAGGTTGCTCCATTTACTTACTTACTACGGCACGCCTTGACTAACAAACTGTTACGTCACCCAGTCAATGTTGATAGATTGAGGCGTTATGTTGATAGAAGGGATTATGAACAAGATTTACAGGTTACGCCTACTTCACAGGTCCTACCTTCACAGGGTACTGACGCAGTTGTCGACCCAGCAACAGTATCTGATGTTGTGACTGAGCATTCTCCATGGATTGAAGCGGAGCAAATTAGTGGAATGAAATTCATTAATAAAAAAAGATTCTATAGAGTGATTTTTAAGAATAGGTCTCTCAAGCCTGAATGGACAGCTGAAGAGGATGTCAGTGATTGCTTGAAGAGAGAATATCACATTAAACGAACCATGACGGGGAAAGTTAGGAAAAGGCCTACTCCTCAGCGGTTTACCAATGGTCCACTAGGTGATTAGACGAGTTGCTGAATGTGTAGTTTTTTTTATTATTACAGGTTATGGTGACCCTGAAGCCTAATGTCACAGGGTCACTTGTCGTGATTGATTACTATTGGCTCCTGAGAAATGTTGCATTTTATATGTTTTAAAGGAGATAGTTGCCTCTTGTGCTTATGTTAAAGCCGCTGTACACTGATGTCAGTGAGTATGCTGTGCGTCACTAGAGCAATTACTATACAGCGCTTATTATATATTCATCTTGGGATTTCTTGTTGGCCAACAATTATTTACATATGTATTACACTGATACATTCAGCGCTAAAATCGACATTTAAAGTCGTGGAATAATGTCGAGATATGACACTTTATTCACCATCCAGACAGCTTTTGTTTGACAGGGTTACTGACGAGTAGGACTGCTTTGAGGTTACTTCCGTGGAGATTTGATTTCTTGGTTGATATTATTCTTGTATATATATTATTTTTTTTGTCCTACTATAGTAGTTGTTTCATGCACCGTTGTTACAGATGATGTTCTACGTACGTACAGGCCTACGCTTCATGTATGGGATATAATGGGTTTTGGCGGAGTTGTCGTAATTGGCATAGGCCTGGGGTTCATCTCATATTACGTGGTTATGTGAGGGTGTATGCTGTGGTTATGCTGGGGTGTGTCGTTGCACGGCCAGTGGTTGGGCAGGTGAATGGGGAAAACCATGCCGGATAGCTGCGCGCTGATATTGTTATCGCAGTGTGCTGTGATAAGCCGTGCTCTGCGTTGCGTGGGGCGGCTGTTTTGCTTTGTATGCTTGCGGGTATCCCTACTTATCTACGGTTTGTAGAGTCATCGTTTGTTTTATTTTTTTTATTTTATTTTTTATTTTCTTTCCTCTAGATTGGATCTTCGAGACATTGATATTTCTGGCTCTGCATTCGTTCCTGGTGATCCATGCTACACCTGCACCCATTCTCAATCGTGGAGCGTATGGTGTTTATTTCCATTCTTTGGGTGTGTTGGAAGTCGGTACCGATGTTTGGGTTCACACCTTTGATATTGCTTTGCCTAGGGTTAAGTTATTGCCACCATTGGGAGATAATCCGTATTGTCATTTCAAAAATACACCTACACACAGCAATTGTTCTGATTACCTGACTGCGTTTACAGCCATACATGACTTACATAGGAGGGCAGAGGTGAAAATTAATAAATTGATTGACCGTATCCGAATTACTTTTAAAAGTGAACGCGTTGAACGTCGTCAGTCGCGTGTTCGTAAACGGGGATTTGTGGATTTCATTGGGGACGTTGCACACTCTTTGTTCGGGGTTGCTCGGGACTCAGACATCCAAGCTATGCAAGATCGTATTAAGCTGGTTCTTGAGGGTCAACAACGTACGTTGGGTCAGTTTGCGGCTGACGTAAGTAACATGGCTAGTGCTACTAGTATCACGAATCAAAGATTGGATGCTATTAAGTCCCAGGTCACGGGTCATGATAAGATTTTGTCTGATATTGGTAAAGCGATGAGGGTGGATTTTAAGTTGTCATTACAACTAGCTTTTTACATGAGTGAAACTTTGTATAATTTTACATGTCTGGAAGCCAACTTGCAGAGTTTGTTGTTGTCTGTTGAGTCACTTATTGCTGGAAGGTTAGAGGCTACTATCTTGCATCAAGGAGATATTCGACGTGTTCTTGTCCAGCTTCATAAGCATTTGAAGTCTATGCGACTGCCTGTCCGGATTTTGGTTAGAGATCCCGCATATTTTTACCGGGTTAATACTCACATTGCCACTCTACAGCGTAATATCCTTTACATTACCTTAAAAATTCCTCTCACTACTGTCAACTTTTCCATGGAATTATACAAGGTCACTGTTGTTGCCAAATCCATAAGTGCTGATAATCCACATGCTACTTTGATTGATCGCTTACCGAGTTATTTTGCAGTTGCTCCAGTCAGTAACACATTTGCGGTTTGGGATTCTTTGCCATTGTTGCAGGACGGGGATGCTTTTCGCATTGTTTCAAAGCATGATATTCAGTTGCGGACTGATTCAGAAGTGTGTATATTTGCTTTGTATGTGAATGACCCTGTTGCTATACGCAAGAATTGTGTACTTCTTCTTCTTAGCCGTAAGCCGTCATCGTTTGTGTATTTAACAGAGAATACTATGGCAATTGAAAAGGGGTTGTCTGATTTGACGCTGATTTGTCCTCAAGGACGGTCGCAAAAGGTTAATGCTTGCACTTCTTGTCATGTTTCTATTCCGGATGAATGTTCTATGGTAAACGAACAATATGTTTTTCCTGCTTCGTGTTCAGCGAGTGATCTACTTAATGCTAGTGAGTCAGTTGTGCATACGTTAAATTTGGCGATTATTCAAGAGTTTTTTGTTCAGGAGGATTGGGCTCTGCTTAAGGCGGACACTACTGTCGCTGAACAGATTACGCTGCAGTTGCCTGTTTTCATTACTCATTCAAATGCTTCTCTGGTAGCTGAGGAACAGTTAGCTGAGGATTTTGCCACTGCAATGAATTCTGTTAAGGAAGGTCAGGCGATATTCAAGTCCAAGGATGATATTTTTCGGGAACAATTGGAAAATTTGAATAGTTTGGATTCGTCCTTTTACTCTGCATCCATATCTTTTCTTATGCCTGTGGGTTTATTTATAATTGTTCTCCTTGCTGTAGTAACGATTTATTTGGTGGTTCGTGTGCATCAATTGTCTATTATTGTGTTGACTTTGTCACGCCCTGTTCAAACTAATTCCGTTCCACCAGTTTGGATTTTTTCGCAGTCAACTGGGATTCCAACATCCCGGCCAATGATTTTATTTGAATATGCGGAATTTCCATGGTTTCAGATTACTGTTATCACGTTCCTTGTGGTTTTGGTTTTGGTTCTGATTTTTCGGAAGGTTTATCGTCGTTGTTGCAAGTCGTCGGTTGTTCAGCCTGTGTGTTTAACCATGCATATTTTTAACACAGAAGCTAAAGTTGTTATTCCTTGGTATAAGTTGCGTTATGCATTAGGAGATTATGATGTTGTCGCTTTGAATGCTATTTCTAACATTAGTCTTTCTCGTCATTGTTCTGGTCGTCAGTTACGTTTCCAGTGGAATATTACAGCTTTACATAAACCTTCTCAGATTCGAGTGTTGTTGCCGCAGTCCTTATCTATTTCTTACTGTTTGGCTAGAAAACTGGACACTATTATTGGCCCTAACAAACGTTATTCTGTTCAACTGTATATCTCTAGTTTGGAATTCAATGTTCCGCTTGAGTTGCAACAATAATCAGTGTTGTTGTTTACATTGAATTTCTGCTTGTTGATTGAACTATTCGTCGATTGATTGCTATCGTTTAGTTCTAGTTGCTTATCTTGCTGACGTTTGTATTATTATGTTCTACTTGTTCGTATTGGGATGACGATTTTTATGGTTACATGGTTATATTTCGGTACTTTATATGGTTATAGTGTTGTGATCATAAATGGTTATATCGTGGTAGTTATGAGTATTGTGTTATATTACGTTAGTTTCTCATGTTGTGCTTACTATTTGATTGCTATTTCGTTTGTTATTGTCACTGCTTCGATTCACCGCACGGGGTCTGATAGAATTATGGACTAATAGACTGCTTGACTAGATTTCTTGCATTGGACTTATGTGTTAGTATTCTTCACTGTTGGTTATTCGTTATTTTGTTGAGGGGTTTAACGGGAAAAACCCGTGGCTCGTGTTTTTTTATAAGGATGGTCATATAGTGGTCATACATACAGTCATCCATTCATTCGGTCGTGCACATAATGTCTCTGTTGCATGCGAGCTGTAGGTAGGAAGGCTCAGCTATCATCATCAGCACAAGTCACTTATGTATTAAGAGGCATGTTTTGGAAAACGAGGAGAGAGAAGGGAAGAACGAGGAACGAACGACGATGGTAGGGACAACAACAGTGTGTAGTGAGTGAATTGAGAGTGCGTGTAGGTGAATCGAATATTAACTATTGTAGTCAACGTAGTTAATTGCAAGTTAACAATAAAGTAAATATTAAATTAATGAGTGTTATCTAACAACGAAGTAGCCAACAACGGCCGCTTCATATGTATGTATGTATGTATGTATGTATGTATGTATGTATGTATGTATGTATGTATGTATGTATGTATGTATGTATGTATGCATGTATCTGTGCGTGAGTGTATGTATGTAAAGTATATATGTAATGAATGTATATATGTATGTATGCATGTGTGCATTTAAGTATGTACGTATGCACGTACATATACGTTACACGTATTGAAACAGTAGCATGTAATCTGTTCACTTGTGTTTATTATTCATGGTTTCTAGTCTTAGTCTTCGGCGTCTTGGCAACTTCAGTGGCATTCCTTGTGGCCGTTTTGCCTGGTCCTATTTTACAGGTAGGCGTATTTGCATGCATTCGATCCAATATAATAATTTCATAGGCAAAACAGATTTCAGAGGTACTACACGTATATTCGCGTGTGTATTTATTGAACATGAAATGATGCCTGCATTTACCCATCTGAATACATGCACAGATCAACGGTTTGCATGCAAATGACATCTATGTCATATAAATGACATCTTGTCATATAACAACTGTCACCCACATTTTATGCGCTATATAGCTTTTTGCGTTAATGTGCTATAGAGGCTGTCATAATTATCATGGGCTTATAATGTTTACAACTCATGCGTACTTGACTCGGAGGTTAACTGCTACTTCTTAAAAATACTTTAGTATCAGTAGTAGTAGATGCATTCATATTGCTGGTAGCCATATTTGACCTTAGATCTATCGAGGTGTCTTAGTAATGATAATAAAATGATAGCTTAGCTAGTGTTTAGTTTCATCAGCCGCCACACCTGATCTTCCATAAGCATCTGCATACTGTGACTTCATCAACAGGTCTGTAGCTACTAGGGACTGACGCGGGACCAGTCATTCTGTCTTTCATAAGTCTATACACAGAACTGTCCTTGTTTTAGTGTAATAACACTCATTGAGAACGACGGGACTTTAGTAGGAAAGTTGCGAATTGGAGCCATGTGTTAGCCTGTATTAATTTACTGTATTTTATCCAATGTTGTCACTCAGATATCAGTGGCGTTGTGTGGCTCAGTGTTCGGACCGCTCTTTGGCATCTTCGTGTTGGGTGGAATATCAAGAATCGCCAATTGGAAGGTTTGAACTAATACACACATTTCATCTGCGCTATTCATACGCTTTAATCATTGGATTTCGTATGTTTTATGAGTTCCAGCAGCCCATATCTGCTTCAAACTGCACAGAATTATCCTTTCCATTATATGCTAAGGGACTTAATACAGCTGACGTTAGCGCTAATTTAGTTGACTCATGAGACTCTTAGAGTTTTGACAAGATGAAATAGATATCGCTTGAGGAAACATAGAATATGTCTTATAGCAATCTGTTATCGTTTCAGTTGTTTGTGCTTTAAAATATTTGTTGTGAATTTCTATAGGGAGCTTTGACTGGCGGAGTTGTGGGTCTGATATTGAACGTTTGGCTGCAACTAGGATCGATGAGTGTCCCAAATAAATATCCGTCTCTGCCTTCCATGTCAGTCGACTGTTGCATTGATCATCGGAACTCTACCATCTTTGCATCAGAGAATGTTGGCAATTGTACTGGAGCCAACCAGCCAAGCACTACTACTTCTTGGATGCTGCCAATTGTAAGTTTTTATGCAATGTTGCTACAGTGTGTACGTCTGGGTGCTTTTCTATGTCTATTGACCTGTATGTAAGTCTAAATTCTATATTTGTTAGGAATTTCACTAAAGCGCATGCTATTGTATGACCATTCAACGCTAACTGTGAAGCTGTGAAAAGCAAATCTTATGCATTTATATTGCATGCGATGTCAAATAAATATCCATATACATACAAACTCGTTCATGTAGGCCTATAATTCTCCATGTCTACTTTGTTCATTGTTGCGTTTGAAGCTTAGCACAGATGGATTCACGGAACAAGTAAGTAAGTAAGTAAGTAAGTAAGTAAGTAAGTAAGTAAGTAAGTAAGTAAGTAAGTAAGTAAGTAAGTAAGTATGTTCTTTAATGAACCACCTGCAAACGCACTGTGGTTAAAGTATGGCATTTGTCATAATTATAGACCTTCTGTAACTTATCTAGATTCACTTTCGCAACTCACATTTTGTGTTTTAAATCTGCAGACGGAGTTCCATGGACTGGAGAGGTTTTACTGTCTGTCCTACATGTGGTACGGGATCTTTGGAATGCTGACAACGTTATCAGTTGGGATGATCGTTTCTCTAATATTCAGTAGGTTATCACTTTCTACAAGCACTTTCAACCCACGCCATAGCTATGGTAATCTGTGGCTGCCTCTACCCCTACTTTGTTCTCATAAACTGACCATTGAAATCAGAAATCCTGGTGGAAGACTGAGTTGGACCGCCAGATATCATGATATTCCACGGACGGTCACTTATTCTAGAATTGACCAGTCTCGTTATTGCTTATCTTCGGTACTGCTTTATATCAGAAAAAATGAGTATTCGCTAAATTTTCATGGTCTTAGCAGCATTGTGATCGATTGATTTATGTTAATAAACCGCTGTGCTTTAAAAGTTAGTTTCTCTATGCTAATAAATTAAATAATGCACAGCGTTTGATTTTTTTGTTTCTCGCACGTTGTTAGGAGACAAAGTTTTTGAGGACGCCGTGGATGACCGTCTTCTCATGAGGTTCACGGATTGCAGCTGCAGAAGTCATGAAATGCAACATGATCAGTCTCAACCCGAAAATCCAAGCAAAGATCCAAATGTAGGCCCTAATAATGCAGTGTATATATAGATTAATATTTTAATTTATATATTTATATATACACACACACATATATACATATGCATCATTATTCATTTGGCCATTTGGCTTCTATTCATTTTCTATTTGGCCCAAAGGCTCTTTTTTGACCATATCGGTTCTTTTCTTATTCATTTTCTTTTATATTTTTTTCTTTTTTTTAACCATAAAGGTTCTTTTGATGGCCATATAAGGCTTTTTTTAAGAAGTTCACATATATTTTATCTACATTAACGTAAAAAACCATTCATAACATATTTACACAAGTAGATGACAAGTAGGCGTTTCAACGCATTCGCCAGGTGGCGTTCTGAAAGCTTTAAAACCCATACAATGAGTGAATCTGAAACCAGAGTTGACGCATTCACCAGGTGGCGTTCTGAAAGCTTAAAAAGCTTAACACGAGTGAATCTGAAACCCCAACCTTTTGGCACTCTCAAGGGCCTACCAGATGGAAAGGAATGGTCATTCAGGGTAAATATGAGTGCATTGTCTGGCGCATTCACCAGGTAACGTTCTCAAAGCTTAAAACCCTTTAAATGAGTGATGGCTTATAATGACATAATTCATATTACGGCAGTGGCGTAGCTAGGATATTTTGCGCCCGGGGACGAACTATGAATTTGGCGCCCCCCGTTTTACTATTTCACATTTTCCACATAATCGAATGGCAATTTTAATTTTTTTAATGAAATAAAATATGAAAAATACAGACAGTACATGCATGTTTCCCCTTAGTGCTCAATGGGGCGCAAAAATCATACCTAAGAACTTATTTGTAAGTAATGAGGATATAATTGGATATATTTGGGGCGCTAAAATTAAATCTTATCCATTCATTTGTGATAAATTAGTTAAAACTGCATCAAAATTAAGAGTAAAATTATTTATCTTAACCCTCATTTTGGCGCCCCCTTCCCTTGGCGCCCGGGGACACATGTCCCCCCTGCCCCCCCCTAGCTACGCCACTGTATTACGGTGCAAAATCTAGACATATCTACGAGACGCTTTTCAATTTATTAGAGCGCATTTATGGGGTACTCAAAACAACACAGATACACACACCTACAAACACAGGCACCTGCAGACACACATACAGACACACATACCCGGAACTTGCCTATACTCTGTTTATAGAACAAATTAAATTTTAAGTTACAGATTCGGATAGAGGGTGAAAAATCCGGAATTTTGCGTACCTACACGGCATACTTCGCTTCATAAATAAAGAAACGCAGTGCTGACCCATTTAAATCTTCAGTCGTGAAGATCTTTCTGGGCCACGGCGGGAATCTTAACGACTGAGATACGTGGCCACCTAGCGAGTGCGGCGTTAATACGATAGACATAACAAACTGAAATATGGATGTTTTTCAACACTCGCTCAGTAGCTACATTGGTAACAGCGTTAGGCATGATTGTTCCGATCCCAGTTTGAATCCCGAAGGCGGCATGTAATACTTTATTTATTTAAAATCTTGGTCTATCACGGTTTGTATTATACACTGGGACCTTAAATTGCGTGGTTCCGATCCATACGGGCAGCGGTGATGAAGATTCTCATCCGATCAATGATCAAGGTCGAGGCAATACAGTCGCTATATATAAAACATGTACATTTGCAGGGTTACCATTTCAGGTTACACGATGGCTTAATTGATGCAACCATCATTTGTGGGGCGTGGTGGCTCGGTGGTAAGTTCGGCGCCTTGTGACCGGAGGATTGCAGGTTCGAATCCCACTCTAGCCGCTGCGTACGGGCAAGTCCTTCACTCGCAATTGCTCGTGGCGCTTCGGCGTGAAAATTCCGACACAGTATCAGATGCTGTAGTCGGGAGCGCCTCTGAGTAGTAGTTGACTTCGAGAGGCGCTATAGAAATATCCGGAATAAATAAATAAATAATAAATCAATGCAGCCAATGTATTAAACTATACAGCGGTTTCAATCAATAAGCTACACAATGGACCAATGCAACTAAGAAATAAATTTTTAAAAAATAGAACAGGTTGTGTAATGCAATCATGGAACAAACCCAACGGTGTGGTAACGTATTGGGACGTCTGCAAAATTTTGACCCCTTTTAATAATTTTGCTATAAATCAAAAATTAAGCCTTCTGCATTATTAGAAGTATGATAGGGGTGTGGTAACGTATTGGGACGTCTGTAAAATTTTGACCCCCTTTAATAATTTTGCTATAAATCAAAAATTAAGCCTTCTGCATTATTAGAAGTATAGTACGGGTGTGGTAACGTATTGGGACGTCTGCAAAATTTTGACCCCCCTAATAATTTTGCTCTAAATTAAAAAAATTAAGCCTTCCGCGTTATTAGAAGTATAGTACGGGTGTGGCATCACTTTGGGACGTCTGCAAAATTTTGACCCCCCTAATAATTTTGCTATAAATTCTTAAAAAAGCCTTCCGCGTTATTAGAACTATAATGCGGGTGTGGCATCATTTTGGGACCGTTTGCGAAATTTGGACCCCCTGTTAGTTTCGTTATAAATTAGAAAAATTAAGCATTCTGCGGTATAATGCGGGTGTGGTATCATTTTGGGACCGTCTGCGAAATTTGGGCCCTCTGTTAATTTCGTTATAAATTAGAAAAATTGAGCATTCTGCGGTATAATACTGGTGTGGCATCATTTTGGGACCGTTTGCGAAATTTGGACCCCCCCATAAATTTCGTCATAAATTAGAAAAATTAAGCATTCTGCGGTATTAGAAGTATAATACGGGCGTGACACCACTACGAAACGCCAGCAAAATGTTGACCGCCTCCTAATAATATGCTGGTGGTGCGCTAGGAATTACAGACTCACTACTCCAACCACCTACGATGAAAACTTTTATTTTGAGGTTCGCGGGGAAGACCCAGTGCTGGTTAGTTTCTTGATTAATTCCGCCACCATCTGGTCTTTGCTTTGACTCGGCAACTCTTTTTTTCCATTCTTGCTTTGTATATCACGTTTCATCGTTCTATATTTCTCCACCTCTCCCAGAATAAGTTTATATTCTTCATCGCTAATAGCCGTGTCTTCCAACGCCTTAGAAATGTGGTCATGGACCGTGTTTAGCTTACTTTCCGCCAAAATACAAATTTCGTCGTGTTTTGAAGCTTTAGCAACAAAACTTCTACTAATAACATTTCCAATAATATCCAGAAAACTCGTCGCTATGGCTAAACTCTCCAGAACAATACCAGGAATAAAACCAATACCAGTGGCTAACATAGCTGCCCCACCCACCCCAGTTCCAAGACTAACCAGAGCAAGGCCGGCCGAGGCCCCATTAGCAACATCCACAACCCTCTTATACTTTTTGCACAGTTGTCCTCGACTTATCGCCTCTGACCTCAGGAAGGCTTCTATTTCGCCGATCTTCTGCAAGCGAAATGTTTGCGACGTTGTGTCTGACAAAATTGTTGACTCCGTAAGCGTTGGGTACAAAGACATTGTTTTTATAGTTGCTCTATCAGTAACGTTATGTTTAAGTCGATAGATGAAGTACTTTCAATGCCTCTCTTTTTGCCTTCAATTCTAAAACTCGTTTGTCCTGGAATGAATATTGCCCTAGCTACATCAAATTGCCCACTTGAAATATCGACTGTACGATCGATGCTACCACCAGCAGCTGCCGGTGCTATAACGCGAACTGTTGCATCACCACCGCAAACACCAAAGACTGTAAGCTTCCAGAACCCGCACTCTAACGAAACCCCCTCATTGGTGGTTTGCAAACTTATACACGGAAAACGCGCAGCGGTCAATGGAAGAGTTTGCCACGCACTGGTGGTTACCGTTCCGGCCGCCGTATAGATATCGCGGTTGTGGTAATCGTCAGACACGAAGTCGATGTGCTGTTGAGGCACCGCGGTCAATAGCTCTGCGGTGGGCTTTGGGATGTCGTAACCCCAGTGGCCTACATCACCTAGACTGTCTATGCTGTATTTACACATGTCTATTTCTCCGTGTTGACGGAGATACCCTCGAATCTTGTAGTGCGTGTCAGTCATATTTTTCTATACTATTGACTGTCCCCCGTGTCTAAAATATGTATAGATCTGGAAGTGGGATATTCCAAAAGTAGCTTGTGGTGGGCTGGTGGCCAAGACCACCAGCTTGAATGCTTTGAATTCTGTGTTGTCGGCAAAGCTAGTAGTGAAGATGAACTCTTGTGCAGAATTAGTCAAAGTAACATTGGAGGTCATGAGAGTTTGGAGTGCAATTCTACCAGGTTCGGTAGAGGATGGAGTCCCATCAATCTTCCAGGACGTGATACGTGGTGCAGTAGGACTAGATCCCCCAGCCAGACTAACCTTCCATACTCGCACACCCGTCGGGCATTCAATCTGTAGCCAAGTCCCCGTAGTATCAACTCTCGATGTGGACGCCGTCTTCCACTCACCTCTCACACCCGAGTTGAATGCCATATGAGGCGGGTTAGTGGGTAAAGATTCGTTGGCTGAGGCAATAAAACCCGTTTCGGAAACGTTTCTGGATAGGGGCGGAATATGGCCGCTGTAGTTGAGAATCTTGATATTCTGCGCGTATCGCCTTTCAGTAGCTATCTCGTTGTCTACATACCGCTTGTTAGTCAGGTACCGCGGTCCCGAGGGCAGCGTATCATTATTCGTAGTGGCGATGGTGATCAGCCGCGTCACTTGTTTAAAACTCACAGCGTCGCTATCGGATCCTGAAATTTCTGTTGGGAGCCCAGTCACTCTTTTACCACCCATAGCCAGATCACCGGTCATGGTACTGCCGGATTTGAACACGCAGGCGTTCATAACGATAGCATCTTGCTCGTTGGCGTACCTCTTAGCAGCTTCAGCTTTCTGGTCCGCATAGAGTCTAACGGAAGCCCCAATATCAGCATTTTTCACGTCAACGTATCGTTTATTTGCCACATGCAACGGTTCTGTTGGTACTCTATCACTCTTTGTCATGTTGTCGGCGATCAGCTTCGATACTTGTGCCATACTCGCCGCGTCGCTTTCGGACGTTGCTGCGCTCGTAGGGAGCCCAGTAACTCTTTTACCGCCCATGATTAAATCACCAGTCATTACATCACCAGCTTTAAGCACGCATGCGCTCCTAACGATAACATCTTGCTCGTTGGCGTACCTCTTAGCAGCTTCGGCTTTCTGGTCCGCATAGAGTCTAACGGAAGCTCCAATCTCAGCGTTTTTCGCGTCCACATACCGTTTGTTAGTCAAGTACTTTGGTCCCGCCGGCGCCGTATCATTATTCTTAGTGGCGTTGCTGATCAGCTGCGTCACCTGTTTCAAACTCGCGGCGTAGCTATCGGATCCTGGAATTTCTGTTGGCAGCCCAGTCACTCTTTTGCCACCCATGGTCAAATCACCAGTCATAGAATCGCCGCTTTTGAGCACATGCCCGCCTCTTACGATAGCATGCTTCTCGTCCACATATCTTCTAGCGGTGGTGACCTTCTCATCCACGTACTGTCTGTAAGAAGCGTCGCGGGAATCTACATACCGCTTATTCACCACATGCAACGACTCCGTGGGTACTCTATCGAGTTTTACTAGAGCGCCAGCGACCGCTGTTGACACTTGTTTCCAACTCGCTGCGTCGCTATCGGATCCTGAAATTTCTGTTGGGAGCCCAGTAACTCGGTGGCCACCCATAACTAAACTTCCAGTCATTACGCCGCCGGATTTGAGCACGCACGCATTCCTGACGATAACATCTTGCTCGTTAACATAACTTTTAATAATAAGGTCCTTGTCATCTGCATACTGCCTAACGGAATCTCTCAGCCCCGCATTCTTCTCGTCCGTGTACTGCCTGGCATCGATAACCTTTTGGTCTGCATGATTTTCGGCCGCGGTCGCCTTCTGGTTCGCGTATCTTACCACTTGTGCCCAGCTCGCTGCGTCGCTTTCAGACGCTTCTGCGTCTGTGGGAAGCCCAGTAACTTTGTGACCACCCATTTTTAGAACGCCAGACATCGTTCCACCGGTGATTTGTAAGTTGTCCTGATCTATGATGTCTGCATAAGCCTTTGTCGCGGCGTCTGTTTCCATCGTGGGCGTTCCCACGTTTGTCAGTCGAAAACCTCCAGCCGACAGAATTCCCATCATGGTATCACCCGCTTTGTGGACGAGCCCAGCGGCGCTTATCTGCCCCCCTCCCACCCCACCTCCACCGTCTCTTCCAAATTTATCAACCGGCATTTTTTATATACAAAAAGGTGACGGAAGTCTAACATAGGTCAAGCACGATGTCTTCAAAATTCTTTCCGGCAGCGAGCTCTCTTAGCACGGTCAGGCAGAGATGACCACATACCACATCATCAGGCCCCTGTAGCTGGAACGTTTGAGTTCTTATGGAACGGTTTAAATATCGAGAAATTTCGAGAGGCGGATCCAGCCCATAACTGTCAAAATAGATGGCTGTAGGCCCATCTATCCAATAGGCAACCCAGTGAGTACCATCGCCGGAACCAGAATCTAAATTAACAACTCCACACTCCTTCTCACGAGCCGCGGCATGCAGACCATCTCGCATGAAAAACCGCGGAAATGCGGCAGCGCCCTGGCAACTTTCTCTATATCGAAGTTGCTAAGAGGTTTTAGTTTTTTTGTCCGATGTAGAGACCCGATCCTTTACACATTGGGCAACAACCACCACGAGTCTCACGCCCGAGATATAAACCAGTCCCGCGGACCTGGGCCTCGAGTTCGCGATTGTGACGCGCCGCCTCCGCCAGTGCAGCGTCGCCGGACTGTTTGCTCTGCACAGCCTTTACTACCCCAGCGGTCCCACCAGCCACGGCACCCGCCGCGGATAACCCACCAAAAATCAGTGGGAGGAGAGCCAGTAGTGGAAGAAATCCGCCCGATTTTGTCATCTTTTTCAATTGCGTTTTGGTGAATCTCAGCTCCATGCCAACGCCTTCCGAAATCTTCTTCACGATTCGGGCGGCTTGAACTTTTGTCAGCGCGAGCTTATCGTCTCCACGAAGCTGGCCATGAGCGAGTCGGATCGTGGCACCAGTGCCGGCGCGCGCAGCTTTAGCCAATGTTTGCTTTTGCCCTTCGGTCAGTGAAAGGCCGAACGCAACGTATTCAGTTTTCATTTTTGGAAAAAATATATCTAAAAGAGGGCCTTGTATCTAAATGTGAAAAACCGATTTCTAGTAGACGACGTTGAATTTGCTGCCATCCGATTCAAAATTCAGGAGTCGGTCGCTGATCAGGACGGCATATGCCGTCGTATTATTTGGTACCACTTCGTTAAAGTCCACCTTGATTTGTATGTCCTGTACAGAGGTTTTTAGTCGTTCAGATTGCCTGCGCACGTCCAGGACGAAGATCGGAAACATATCTACAAAGTCGATTGGTGTAACTTGGCATGACGACTCACGCGCGTCTATACCGCAATATTCTTCCTTGAAGTCACGTAGGGCCTTGTAAGCGCGAGAAGTTGTCCTCTTGGTGAAGTCGAGATTCATGTCAACCACCGGGTAGCGATCGCTGTTGAGCATAGCGAAAATGTTGCGAACCTGTGCATGGTCAAACAGTGCAGGATTCTGGCCTTGATGTGCATTCCTTCCAGTCTGAAAAGCAACAAGAATCCACCGCGGTTTTTCCGTGCCCGACTTAACGCTCAAACGCCAGGAAAAAGTCGTCGCTCGTGGCACCGCAATGTTGTCGCATTGCATGGCGCGGAATGCTACAGGTACCTTAACCTTGGCTTCAATCTGCTTCATAAGCATGCTTTTATACTCCAAAGCGGGTATTATATGCGGCATGAACCAGGAGAGTTTAGTCAGCGTGATCTGGCCATTGGTCGCAGCGGCTTCCTTGAAGATCGCGTCTGCATCCCCCTGCCGGCTCAGCAGTAAGGAGTGTTTAATCCCGTATACGACCTTGTGATAATCATCGCAAAAACCGAATAGATGTCTTAAGGGAACGATGAATGAGAACGTTCCAATAGGGATGGGTTTTCCAATGATCATCAGTCGACGGTTCTCAAAGCCGAGATTCAGAGCCGCCGCCGCCGCGGTCGTGTCCTTTTGCCAACACATGTTTAAACCTTCGGCTTTGGAAAAATCATCGCCGTATACCAGCATGCCTTTCATCGTCGTGGCTTGCCCAGGAGACATGACATTCTCTATCTCGGTGTTGTTAGCCAAGTATCGAATCTGAGAAAACATGTACGGGATGGCGTTGTTGACGAATGACACCAGCGAGTCTGCGATGTAAGCCGCGCCAGTTGATGTAAGCCTGCCCTCCACAAGAAGGTAGCTCTTGGAAGGCTGTGTGAAAATGTCTTGGTTCTGGATGTCTATCTGTATGGCCTGGCCATTGTTGATAGCCGCGGGATTTTGTGAATCATACTCGCGGTATTCAAACGATTCAATGCTATTGTCATCGGACACCGCCGAAGCGATGTCCAACATTTCACTCGGCACGTCAAATGCTGCCATTATTATAAGTAAAAAAGTTCAAGCTTCAATTATTAATCATGCTGTAAATGAATTTCATATGTGGTGAGTTAAACATTTGTTAAATTGCGTTTTGTGAATTAGTCAGAAATGTTTTTTATTTTGCGAGAAACAGACCCCTACCACCACGACTCGGCTTTATAGTCTTGAAACCGGATCCAGCAATGCGGCTGTTTATGTCAGCCATTGTCGGAACAACGGGTGGCGGACTTACAGCCAGTTGTTTTAAGTACTCGATGCTCTTGTCGCTGAGCGCCTTCTCCAAAGGTGCGGGAACCGCTATTGGTGCTTTTGCGCCGGCAACAGCGCGTCTCGCTTTCACGGCATCAACGATCTGCCTGACGGCAGACGCTGTTGTGGCCCCAGCTTTCACCACATTACCAACTACATCCGCAACATTTGTTATTACACCTTTATTAGCCGAAATGAAGGATCCGGCACGTCCTAGCAAGCCCGCGATTTTGGGTATCCAGTCGAAAAGTCCACCACCCACGACACGACGCCGCTTTTTAATTCCAAGAACCAACATGAGAATATTTAAGTGTGAACATTTACGCAATGCGGATGTGAAACCTTATAGTTACTGTCTCACCGCGGAGGTTTAATTGTTCACCATTCTGGTCGGTCAGCCACACACGAATGCCCTGTACGTTGCCAGCCGGTGCAACTGGTAGGTACACCAGATTTTTCGGAGACTCGATTACCTTGTAGCCGGGCGATACATCCGGGAAAAAACTGTAGATTACTGGCAGCTGACTGCCATTGCGATATGATCCAGAGATAATGTCACATTTAACCAGGATTGTGTCCACCCGGAGAATATCGACTGGATTTTCTCCCTCTTTATAACCACTACCAAGCCTCTGAGAGTTAAAACCGAGCATTTGCCTGATAGTAGATTGTGCCATATTTACCTTATATAAGGCATTCGTAATTTTTATGAAGGCGCGAAGGGTAGATGCGTTAGCTCCTATGGTAATAGGAGAATTAAAGCCGAGTGGTGTCACACCCGTCGGAGAATTTTGCTTTTCTAACTGCCTACCGATTTCATCATTAATCTGTGCGATCTCGTAGCTTCCGTCGGGCAAAATGATCGTCTTCCACGTCACACCATTGTCGGTGCTGTAGACGAACTTGTTATTTGTGCTATCGATGTTGGGAATCGAATTATAAGTTTCAAGATTGACCAAAGCAAGCTCAAAGCGTCTTTTTGGATCCAGGTACAGCGGTGGTGAGAAAGCCGTGGTCCACCCTGTAGTATCTGAGGAAACAACTATACTAAAATTTTCCTTAGGCTGCAAAAGGTCTCGAATTTCTTCGAGCAGTTTCTCCGAGCGTTCCATCTGAGCCATGAATTTTGTTTTCTATTTCTATTTTATGAACATGTTTCTATTCAATTCGAGTGCCAGCTCTTTGGAGATCGCACCGGAACGCAGTAACTCGTCAAGAATGGCGGAGATTTCGTTGCCGAGACCAGTGTTTCCCGCGGCCCTAGAGGCCACCAAAAGCTGCAACCTCTCTACCAGGGCGTTAGGGTCGTTGTAAAATTGCACTGCACCGCCACGAATCAGCTGGAACTTTTTACTTTTCCGGCCATGAATGGGCAGACCAGACATCTGAACGAGCTTTTTAAAAGTCTCGATCGCCTGAGGCGAGTATTGCTTAGTCTTAACGAAGCGTTTTGTTAGTAGGCTGAACAACGACTCATCGGCCGGAGATTTGAGCACGAGGTTCCCACCTTTAAACACTCTCAGTCTACCAGCAGACAGCACGACGGGGTCAACGGAGAGCTCACCCAAGGCGTTACCTTGTAATTTCAGAGGAACGGCTGGGACACTGAAACCCTTTCCCTTTTTGATGAGGCTGTGGCCCGCTAGCAGTGTATGGATTCGCTTTTTATATTCCCTTAGGGCTTCGATATCTGCAGTCACCTCATCTACCTTTTCTTCGTCTCCTTGCTTATTGGCTTTCTTTTTCTCTTTGCCCAGGGTATGGCGATTATAGTGATTTACCTCGCCGATTATCTTTTCAGCACCTGCAATATCGGCTAGATCGAGCTCGCTCGGAGGTTTAAACCCATGCCGTGTGATTGCCGCGACGTTGAGATATTTGTTTGGATCGACTAACAATGCGGGGGGAATTCGGGATGCTGGAAGTGCTGGAAGGGCTGGAGCAGCTGTTCCTGCGGTATCACCGAACAAAGCTGCTATCGGGTTATAATTAGCAGACTCTGAAATCTGCGCCGGCAAATCCTGTAAAGCGCTGGTAACTTTCTGCAGCTCCTTAGACGTAGCCGCCTGGGATTCAGCCGTGGCTGTGGCGATTGGTTTGAAAAGCTTTGCCGCATCGTACTGAAGGTTGACTTCACCAAGCTTCTCATCCACGAAACGCTGTCTCAATCGATTTCTGCGAGCTAAATAATCCTGAGTCAGGGCGTCTCGCTCCTGTTTAGACGAAACTTTTGTCCACATCGTCTTTGTATGTCGACTATATGTCGACTATATCGTGTCTTTAAATACTTGCCTTGGGCTTATAGAAGCGATCGAACCCGCAGCGATATTTTCCATCGTACACTTTAGACGTCAAATCTATGACTGCGAATCCATATGGCTGGGCAGCACACTCGCTGAAGAACGTACGGAACTCATCGAAAGACATGTCGCCGCCCACGAACGTATCGTGAATGGCTCGCAAATTTTTGCTGTCTTGGTTGAAGAGGACGATAAGATTAGCATTGTCACGGATCGCTTGCTTGGGAATGCGGAAGTAATTTTGAGTTAAGTAGAAGCAGCCCGCGCCACCGTGTCGACCCATAGTGAAATACCTTTCGATGGGCGACTGTTTTTCAAGCATGACGTCATCGAAAACTAGAAGGCTTCTGGCATTCTTATTTAATGATTCAACTGGAACTATTTCATCTGAGCAAGAGTGAAAGGAAGCTACTTCCTTCCCGGCAACTTTTTCGAGTTCTGTTATCCAGTCCCGAAGAAACTGATATTTTTCCTGTCCCAGAGACTTTGAGTAGAGGTATAGCCGATCAAAACGCAGGTACCCCTTCTTCAACAGAAGGTTAAGCAGTAGGTTTGTTTTCCCACATCCGCTAGGCCCACAGATTATACACCGTATGCTTGATGGCAACAACCAATGGTGGTGTTTTTTCCCATCGTCGGCTTCGAGATCGAAATTTGTTATTTCCATATAGAGACAACGAGTTATGATTGTATTCAACGAAAACAATGTATTGCCTACGATGTAAGAAACATACTGAGACTTCAAATGAAACAATCGTCGAGTTACGAAACGGTCGGCCAGCCAAGAAGGGAACCTGTGCCGTCTGCGGTGCAAAGAAGAGCCAGTTTTTGCCTTCGAAAGCGCGAAAGACTGGTGGTTCTCTACTGAATAGGGCCCTCAACGTTCTTCCTCTACCAGAAATGCATATGAGCCTTCCATCCGGTATGTCTTCGGAAGATAATCCGGGAGGTTCTTTTCAGAATACGGGAAAGTACTCTTACTGTGGACCATTCACAAAACTCGATAAACGGCTGTCACAGCGCTATCACGGTGTTAATCAGCTCGATCGTGCGTGCCTCCACCATGATGTGGCTTACGCAGTTCATAAAGATACTCCGGGGCGTAACCACGCAGATGACATCCTCGCTGCGGCCGCGTCGAAGATCGCACTCACCGATGAAACTCCGGATTATGAGAAGAAAGATGCCCGGCTTGTATCGGCCATTATGTCGGCGAAGTCCAGGCTGGGGAAGGGTGTCAGAACAAAGGGCCAGCGAAAACGCAAATGAAAATCATTTGTGTATGTGTTTACCTGTTTGTAATATATAGTTTTACTGAAATGTCTAAGCACCTTTCAACTGTCTATTACAGCCCTAGAGGTTACTGGCGAGGCAAGGCTGCGGTGAAGAAACTAGCCTCAGCCGCCAAGGTTTCAGAGGCGGAGGCTCGTGATTGGTTGAAGAAACAAGCTGTGTGGCAGATTTATTTACCCGTTCCGCGCCGCATACCGCGTCCAAAGTTTGACGAAAAACGACCAAACTCCGTACACCAAGCCGATCTCTTGTTTTTACCTCACGATAAAGTAGGTCGAAAGACTTATAAATACGCCTTGACTGTTGTCGATGTTGCTTCACGATACAAAGAAGCTGAACCGTTGATCAACAAAAGTGCGATCGAAGTCGCCGCCGCTTTAAGCCGGATCTATAAGAGGGGCCCATTAACTTGGCCTCGACTCCTTCAGGTCGATCCTGGGCGCGAATTTATGGGTGATTTTACACCGTTGCTGGTGAAACACGACGTTCTTGTAAGACGCGGGCAGGCTGGAAATCATCGCCAACAGGGCATCGTTGAACGCTTTAACCGTACTCTAGCTGAGCGACTTTTCGGTGCCCAGTACGCTCAGGAATTGCTTCTGGCTGCAAGGGGGTCATCCGAACGGTCAGTGGAATGGGTTCGCCGAATGCCCGAAGTTGTAGCTGCACTAAACAATGAGCCGACGCGTTTGCTCGACATGAAGCCGGTTGAAGCGATGAAAGCTGCTAAAGTGACACAGAAGCCCTCTCATTCACAAATGAAAACTCGTTTGTGGGGAATGGATGAGCCTATTCTTGGACACGACGTTCTCGTTCGATATTTGTACGCTCCCGGCGAGCTCGAGGGTGGTAGCAAACGAGCCACCGACCCTAACTGGTCGCTCACCATCCACGCTATTTTGGATGTTGTTCGGCGGGCTGGCCAACCGGCTTTATACCATCTAGTTGATGGGCCTGGCCGCGGGTTTGTACGCGAGGAGCTGATTCTGGTGCCTATGGGCACTGAGTTACCCCCCGATAGAATACTCAACCGTCGTTGATTTTGTAGTGCCCGTATGCCAGCGTTGTTATCCCGTCCGGAGATATCCACTTTTTTGTGTCTAATGGAGAGAGGCTGATCTTATTCTGCTCGTACACTCCGATCTGGTGGTCGTGGCTTCGAATCACGACTTGTGTGTGCCGCTTCTCTTCTCGTTCGAACAGGCATTCCTTGTATAGCTCGTGGTGCAGATCCTTCTTCACAACTGCTCTCTGAACGCCTTTTGCTTTCCTGATCTCTGAACCGCCCGATTTTAAGATCGAGTACATCTTCGGACGCAATCCTACGAATTCAGCGATGGCCACTCCGTTACATTCATCCTTGAACTTGCCCACGACTTTCTTGTTCTCGACGTCGTAGTACGGGCTGTCCCTAGGAAACTCACTAAAGTCGTATGAGTGTTTTTTGTTCCACATATCGGCATAGGCGTTCGGAGTTTCCACCTGAAATAACAGGCTGTCAGTGTCTGTGTACAAGAGTTGAGCATTGTTGCCGTACTCGTTTTTCACATCGTTGTACCAGAAGTCGTACATCAGATGCTTGCTGAGGTCGAGGACAGCCTGGCCGACATATACAGGTCTGTTTAACTTGAGCTTGCTCTTCAAACTGTGAATCGCGGCGAGTTGGTCGTTGAAGATTTTGTGTGATATGTAGGCCGGGTCGGCAATTAGTTTACGAAGTTTGTCAACTTTTGAGGTCGGTACCAGGTTGACCCTGATTCTTTTTCTAAGATTTTCCATGGTTTTTCCGAAAACTGCATTATTAGCCAGTTTGAAGAAGTCTTTTTCAAATTCTGACGTTGCCTTCGCTCTCAATTTCGTGTTCATCTCGATGTAGGGAGCCATCCACGCCTCCTGTCTAAACTTAATAGCACGATGGATCTTAGAAACTCGCAGCCCCAACGAGTGATATAGTTTGAGATTTCTATAATGGACCACATACCGCTCCTTAGGTCGCAGGCTTGGTACTAACTTCACATGCTTTGTGAACTTGCCTCCCAACTCGTTCATAAGCACATTCTGATAGTCACTCAACCACTCCTCTTGGACTGTCAGGGTCTCCGGTGCTAGGGGATAGTCGCTATGTGATTCGTGGAGGTGCTCCGGGTACTCAAGATCGACTTCGAGCAGAAAGCCTTCAGGCGCGTCGTCTGGAGTTTCCAACATTTCATCGAGAGTTGGACTTTCCCAGCTAAATCCTCCAACTGGCAATGACTGTTGCATCGCCCAGCCGTAGAGGTTATTAGCGTCGAGATACATGATCCAGTTTTCTGGCTTCGTGGTATCGTGATCTGGGCATTGCGGGTTGTTGGCCTTTGCGAATCTCTTGGATACCATCGAGATTCCACCTCGGAGACCTTTCTCTACAAACAAATGCATATCTATATCGGTTAAAAGTTCGAGCTCGATCTTCGTCTTTTTCAACAAAGCGTCCCAGGCCATTCCTGGCAGGCTGAAGTAGTTAGCGGGGTCCAGACTGTAATGCTTCATCGATGTGGATCTGAAGGTCTCGAATACATCGGCTAGTAGGAGTACATCCGTTCGGAGATATAAGTCGTGATAGTCGCCCAGAGTCTTACATTCGAATTCATCCCATACTCTTTGAGCGTGTTGATAATCCTCATCAGAAATGTTCTCACGGGACAGCCTACTGTAGAACGCTTCTTTGGGTGGAAGTTGTTCTTCAACGAAGCGGTGGTAATCATGGATGTATTCGTAACAATAAACACCCTTTCGTCTGAGCAGATCTAATTTTAACCTTTCGTTATGAGCGAAATTTCCGTTTATATACGCCGTTGTGACTTTGAGATCCTCTAGCGACAGGTTTCCTGATAATTTATCCAACGAGCTATTTAGAAACTGGAGGCTGTCGATGAACTGTAGTTGTCCTATGTTGAATGTCATGTACTTCTCCATATTGTTTGGAATACAGTTAATTTCAGTTTCCTCATCCTGTGCGGCCTCACAGCTACCTATCGCTTGCATTATGAGGTGGCTGTCGTAACCTCGCAGATTGTGGAAGACCACTGGTACCTTACACTTATCTGGATATATTCGAAGTTTGAGGTTGCAGGCGTTGTGAGCGGCACCTCGGTACTTACCGGTAATGTGACAGTGGTCGCGAACTCTATCCTCTTCGAGCGTTTCTCCGCAGATATGACATTCAGTAGCCTCGCGGAATGATTGGCGATCAACTGCTGACATCATCATTTTAGCTGGGGTGGCCAATCTTTGTTTGATAGAGGCTAGCTCGCCTTGTAGTCGTTGTAGGAACTCTTCCACGGCGTTCTCTCCCCGGTATAAAACTGGTTTCTTCGTGCGACCGTCGCATCGAACTACTATGTAACAGAAGCTGCACGGTTTCTGCTCAGCTATCTGTCTGGTGTTGCTCTCGCTGGGATTCATGGCTGCACCTTCGATTGGTACGTTTAGAGCCTCGAAGTCTGCGTAAACGATATACGGGGCTCGCATCTGTTTGCGATGGTTCTGGAATTTGAGGATATTTTCATCCTCTTTTGGCATCTCAATCCGCTGAGGCTTCTTACTAATACCCTGACAATCTTTGATATGGGCATCCAGCAAGTCTTGTCTACAGAATATGTGTAGGCACCGACGACATGGATGTTTTCGTCCATGAAATTTGCTGTTTTTATAAAGCATGCGGGCTAGATCCTTGATCCAGACATAATGAAAATTTTCATTTGCGTCGTCGGCCAGTAGTAGAAGGTCAAGATTGTGGACACTGGCCCGGTTTGAAATGTGAATTGGATACAAAGCTGTATCCCACCCGAAGACTGAGACGCTTATAGTTGGATTTTGACGCTCAAACTTGTCGATATCTGTGACTTTCACTGGAAATTCTATACCGCCAAAGTTTAGCTCCTGGAGGTGGGTACGATACTTAGTTGGGCGTTGAGGGTCCTTTTCTACTGGATACATAGCAATTAAAATGGCCCACTCAAAGCATCGGTTATCTTCATTCTTGACATTAATAACCGTGCGAGGGGGGATGTACTTTGGTGTGGGAAAGTAGCTCTTACCTCGGAAAGGCTTATATCTTGCAACACCGAGGTCTAGCCCCACGACCCGCTTCAATCTCCACCCCGATCCCTCATTGGTGTACTCTTCGAGGAGGTTGAGTACTTCAGCCTTGGCCTTTCGTATAGCCCCTTGGATTTTACCCGCATTGGTAACTGGCACTGCTTTGCTTCGAAAGTAGACCGTCTTGGTAATAGTACCCGGGGTCGCGTTGCCATCATACAAATTATCAACAGTCGGAGCCAGCTTTTCCAACTCAACTGTCAACACTTGCGAGTATTTCAGACCGTCTTGTTTCAACAGCTCTTCGTTGAGTTGCGCCTCAATGTTCTGCTCCATTGCACTCAAGAAAGCCAACGCATCTCCTTCCAGCCTGTGGTTAAGAGGCACTTCTGCACGGAAGTCTCTCAGAAGCTGATTGGCGAGCTCTTTGTGTAGTAGAAAGGGTGGTGGTCTACCTCTATCCTTCTTAACTAGGAGTGGATCAAATTGTGCCAGAAGGGCCTTACGTTTTGCCCCTCTATGCTTGCGCACTGGCGGAATTGGCCTTGGAAGCAGTTGCTGTAGTAAGCGCCTTTTGACTGCATCTGGGATAGGTTCGTCTAAGATATTCTGTAGAACAGCTCGAAGAGCTGGGGGACCAGTAAACTCACCCAACAATTGGTCAATTTTTTCATTCGTAGACAATGCCATAGTTATAACTAAGTTTATATTACTGTGGCAAACTTTTCTTTAATATAATAATTATATCATTTGTTCAAAATGAAATTTTGTTTACTGATATTCGATTGACGCTTGCTCGTCTGTATTACCTCAATACAATAACTATATCATTTGTTCAAATGATAATTTTTTATTCTACTGATATATTTGATAGTCGCTTCCATTCTTTATTAAATTCACGGACTAACCCACCTCGTCGAGCTCTGAAATATTTAACGAAATAACCACACTTCATACACTCACCCAAGCGGTTTTTAATACCCCTCCCACATTTAGCGCAGGGTTTTGTCCCGCAACCGTTTCGCAGTCGTGCTAAATGCTTGAAACAGTACTCCCCAATGCATTTGTGACAGCAGAGAGTTGTTTTGCCTATCATAAGCCATTTGCAAAAGTTTTGCCCTAACATTATGTTTTATGTATACCACAACCTATTCATTTATTTAAATTGAAAAATGACCCGGTTTGGGCCGGCCTCGTGGAAGGTTCTCGGCCGGCAGCAAACGTTGGAAATCTCATTTCTTTACCCTGAATGACCATTCCTTTCCATCTGGTAGGCCCTTGAGAGTGCCAAAAGGTTGGGGTTTCAGATTCACTCGTGTTAAGCTTTTTAAGCTTTCAGAACGCCACCTGGTGAATGCGTCAACTCTGGTTTCAGATTCACTCATTGTATGGGTTTTAAAGCTTTCAGAACGCCACCTGGCGAATGCGTTGAAACGCCTACTTGTCATCTACTACACACAATGTTCAATATACACATTTATAATCATACATATTGCTTCAATATTCAATATTAACATGACAAGGAAAGTATTTAGTTCTTATTTAGAGGTTTCAATAATAATATCAATATTATTCAATGTCAGTACTATTTCAGAATCAGTTGAAATGATTGATCCCATACATTGATTTACAGACACACACACACACACACACACACACACACACACACACACACACACACACACACACACACACACACACACACACACACACACACACACACACACACACACACACACACTCACACACACACACACACACACACACACACACACACACACACACACACACACACACACACACACACACACACACACACACACACACACACACGCGCGCGCACACACACACACACACACACACACAAACACACATGCACACAAACACACATGCACCGATTTAGCTGTATTGTCTAAGGACCAATAATATTATAAATATTATTAGTCTTCGATTGTATCCAATAAAAAACATATCAGGTTATGAATTCTATACATTTAAATAATCACAAACCACCAATTTATATGTAACAAGCAATCATCAGTGTCCAGAAAATCAAATCAAATCAAATCATTTTACTGAATCGAATACAAACAGAAATTCGAATACAAACAGAATACAAACAGAAATCTACGACATTTATCGTCTCCCCAATTAGCACTAGGCCTACTAGTGTACAAACATTATCGAGGCATTCTGCCTGTAACATTTAGCTCCTATTTCACTATAAATGGTAATATTCATAGTCATAATGTGGCGTACCACCGGGGTCTAAACTTTTACCAGGCTGACCACCCCGGGGCGACTATCTTCTTCCTCCGGAATCCCGCGTGAATAAGGCTCCCGTTGTATGTCAGGAGACTGTAGGTCGTTTCAATCTTTTATTTATGCAACTCTGAACACAATATTCTCTTCGTAACAAAGGAAAGAACGCCAACCCGGCGTAAAGTTCAATCGCTTAAATTCGTTATCAATGTACAAAAACTAATCGCTAAATATCCGTGGTTACCACAGTTTGTGTTGCTTGATCCAATTACTCTTTGTCCGACCGAATTCCACTGTCAGCTCTTACGCTGCTTTCTTGTACGTCTTTTCCTTATGTTCGTCCGTTCTTTATCGCCGCAATTCGCAACTTGACGCTTCTACATCGTCATCGCTTCAAAGTAGTCGTCCAACGTACTTAAATCGCCCGGATATCGTCCACGGACTACCGCTTCAAAGTCGTCGCAAGGTCCGCAAAATCCGCTCTTGCGCTCTCCGAAATCCGCTCACTGAAATCCGCAAAATCGTCCGCCAGTAGTCCCAAAATATCCGTCTCTGTTCAATTGCGTGGCCTTTATATACAGAACGACGAAGGCAGCCGCGGCAGAAGAGGCAGCCGCGGCAGCCGAGGCAGCCGCGGCAAATGACGACGATGAGTCACTATTACGACGATGAGTCAGAGGAAGGCAGCCGCGGCAGACGAGGCAGCCAGCCGCGGCAACGACGAGGAAGGCAGCCGCGGCAGCCGAGGCAGCGACGAAGGAGGCAGCCGCGGCAACGACGAGGAAGGCAGCCGCGGCAGACGAGGCAGCGACGGGGAAGGCAGCCGCGGCAGACGAGGCAAGCAGCCGCGGCAGACGAGGCAAGGAGACAGCCGGAAGGCAGACGACGAGGAAGGCAGCCGCGGCAGCCGAGGCAGCGACGGGGAAGGCAGCCGCGGCAGACGAGGCAAGCAGCCGCGGCAGACGAGGCAAGGAGACAGCCGAGGCAGCGACGAGGGAGGCAGCCGAGGCAGCGCCGAGGCAAGGAGGAGGAAGGCAGCCACCAATTAAAATAAAATAAAAACTAAAAACCAAAGAGCCGGGGGGCAAAACTGTCACAATCCCCTGGGTCCACGGAAACTCCCCAGGTCCCTTATGGGGAACCATCACCAACCCGGTGATGTAAAGAAAGGAAAAAAAACAGAAACATAACAGGTCTATCCAGCTGCTACTCTATGACTATGACTTCCGTCTCCATGCTTCCCTGGGCATCCTGTGGTCCGCCTGGACGCAACCTCTTATACAATACCCTGGGAGCCCAAGCGGGGCATCCGGGGATCTTCTCTGCCACTATCTCCGAAAAACGCTCCAAAGAACAGATGGGGACATAGGCGTGTGTATGTGCAGCCAATGCGTCAAGCATGTCCGGCTACAAAGGCTGGACCCCACCCAACGGAACCGGACTACTCACCAACGATGCTTCCAAAAAGGTCTCCTCCACGGTGTCCTGAACTGCTGACGCAGTCTCCGGAGCACGTGATGTGGAAGGATCATCTGAGGTTGGCAAGGAAGCGAGGTAGTTCATCAATCCTTGATCGTGGTCCTCACCCAGAAATTCTTCCAGGGAAAGAAGTTCCCCTAAGTCCAAACTAACTTCCAAAGCGGCGTCCAAGTCAGGGGGAAACTCGCTGACAACTTCCTCTGGCTTCACCACGGTCGCATTGTCTCCAGAGTACACACGCCGACTATTAGGCTTGTGCTTCTTTCGAAAATGGCGTGTAAGCGATTGTCTGGCATACAGACCGTGATAAACTATCTCACACTCCTGGCAAGTAACCTTTTCCATGTTTATCAATATTCACAACGCTTATGTCACCAGAACAAAGATCAACGAGGCTAATGACTGGAGATTCCTATTACGCCTGCATTTATGCATGCAGCGTCCCCATCCTATGACGTCATAGGTATCGAGCCGGTCGCCTAACAGCACGCCGCGGCCTGTCTCGGGCAAGCAAATTGGCCGCGGCCGGTAGCGACAACCTCGGCGGCGAAGGCAGCCGCGGCAACAAGGGCGGTCTCGGCAGCGAGGAGGCAGGCAGCCTCGGCGGCCGTCGGCAAACGACCCTCTCGGCGGAGGCTAACCCGGTCAACCCCTGCCGTCCTCCCTCAGGCCGACTCTCGGCTATGGCCGGAAAAGACTGTGGCTGGTCCTCGGTCAACTGGAAATCCACCTGCCGCCCGGCTTCAGTGCTCGACTCGAGGGCTGGCTCCCTCCATTGCCCCCTCTCTCTTCCATAACAGGGGCGCAATTTGTCAGCATGTGCAACGAAGGCTTTTGCCTTCGGCGATCGCTGCAACACAAAGTTGACGGGCCCACACTAGGGTGCATCGATGATAATGGAAGAAAATTTTTTTGTCTCATTTTTATTTCTAATAGTGCAAAGTAGTTGCCATTTGATGTCAGCAGTATTCTGGTGCAATTTCATCAATCTAGCACATGACCTTGAGGTGCCCCAACGACCTTGAAGTTTTGATATTAGACGCACAGTGTTTGTCCATGTTATGCAAGGAGTAATGTCCAGAAAAACAAGCATCTACAGTATGAATCTGATGAGAAGTAGAATGCAATATTGGTATAACATATTAGGTATATTATTCCATCATTATGTCCATTACACCAATGATGAAACAGTGAGTTGAGTCTAAACTACAGTAACGGTGAACTACAGTAGTAGTCTTATCCCATTAATGCAAGTAGGCTTATAAGGAGTCAGGCTACGCGATATTCTTTCTTAGTGTTAAAAGTCGGCATTATTCGCCTGGATTCCAATCTTGTTCTTATGAAACCGTTCCTAGCTTTGATGTCGCAGACTGCAACTGCAAGCCTCAGTCCCAACTTTAACATAACGCTCCACTGTCTATGAGTGGTATGGGAATCTAGGAGAGTCGAAGTTTTGTGCTGGGTGCGTCGATACAAATTGCATCATTACTTCATCAGATACCTCCAATGTTAGTGGTGTTCTGCTACGCATATTTGCCAGAAAATGAGTTCAGTTTCATCAGTGGCATCAAACAGGAAGAACGAATTTCGAATTCCAGACCATACAGTTTCCAAGATTTCAGGATATGACGCATTTTTCTTAAGGTCGTCAGTTAACATGGAGCAACAAGCGGTCGTCGTCCTTTCTCTGGACCAATTGACAATGGTTTATTAACGTGTAAACAGTTACCAGTAGTGTTATTTGATAAAATTGAATAGGATTTTCCACCTGCAACTTTAACTGGCCCAGTAGTGACCGGCAGTATTATGGGACATTAGTAGCACGGTCGTTAGAGGCCAGTGCTCGTTGAATTAATCTAGAAAAAGACCATGGAACATTGAATCACTTGCGGTGGTTGACAACTGCAATAGAATATTGCAATTGTACATTGGCAGTTGCAAACCATCAGTAGAGCTTCAAATGCTGGCGATGTATGTAGTGAAAGTAGCCTATTATGCTCCGATGTGTTTAACAATTTTGCAAGGCTGATCTAGTCGTGGGTGATATGTCTGACGTGAGTCGATCCTAGTTCCTTCATTCACCAACGATACGTTTTCCTCGGTAACAGCTCACCTGTAGTATACTTACTTCCTTCCTTGACATTATGTACTATAGAGTTTTATCTTTTCGACCATCAAAAATAAACCGAGTAAGTTTTAAATCACCTACGTTGTTCAAGTCTTCCAGCTCGTAATGTTAATTTCATCGTTCGTGTCTAACTTTATTTTGGTCAATAACATTTGACAAATCAGCATCACATAGGCCTAACACCGAAATCCTGCAGCACGGATGGTGTTATCTCAGCAGCTGCTCTGTCTGGAACACCATAACGATCACAGGCTTAACTTAAATCCTCGATTACAATTACAATTACAATTACAATTAAATGTTGGTAGTCTACTTCGAAAGTCTCTTGACTACAACGTTCGCTGCAGGTTCATCACAAGTTGATTACTACTAAATTGAACAGCGTGATCTTTAGTTTCATCTTCTAGTCAATTACAAGTGTTTGACCTGCTGGTATTGAAACTAGATTCAGAATCGTCTACTGAGTCATCATTAACATCCATGACCTCACCACACAATGACGCAATATATTTCGACTCGTTGAACTTGCTTAGCTTTTCTTTTCTGCTTGTTAACAAGCCTATTTGTTGTAAGTTTGTCGACACTGCTGATACACATCAACCTTACTGTTCTCTGGTCACTTAGGAACTCCTGGTCATCTTTGGGAACTCGAATGGATTGCTACCTACCAGTGGCGGCGATCCTGTTTGACAGGTGGGGGATACTTTTGAAATGATCTGCTCAAAAAAGAGTTTTGAACTGATCTGGCTTAAAAAGAGGTAAACAATTTTCCCGCTCACGCACGATAACTTTTTTACCTTTTTTCGTGTTTCTTCAAAATTGGGGGGGGGGGAACAAATGTTTGGTGTGCCCCACTGTTAAAGGTGGAGTCTTGTCCCCCTCGATCCCCCGGGATCGCCGCCCATGCTACCTACCTACTAAAAGATCAACAGAACTCTTTAAAACTATACATTAATTAGTTTGCCCTACAACAAATTACCGAACGTTAAATGCAGTGCTCCGGAGCCTTCAAATCATGAACATTTGAGGGTCCTTGGGGCACCTCAAGAACTTATCAAAAAAATTCAAAAATTTGCATGCTAACTAAGCAGTATAAAAGGCAACTATCGGTAACTATTAGAATATTGTTTTCAAAAATTTTTTTTTTCGATGCACCCTAGCCCACACGCCCGCTGAATCATGTAAGGGCCCGTGTAGCACCTCTGCCATTTGGGGCTACGCCCCTGAAACCTTCTTGGCGTATAATACCATACCCATTGGCCCTTGACAAACTGGACGGGGTGTACCCGAAGATCATAGCTACGTTTTCTCCTTTCGGCAGCTCTTCCTAGCGACTGGCGAACCACTCGATATGCTTCCTCAATCCTTTCCTCCAAATCGGCCACGTAGGCCGAGTAGGTTGGCCGTTACGGCTTTTCTTCTTCTGGAAAGCCAAAAACTAAATCAACCGGAGCCCTCGTCTCCTTCCCAAAAATGAGGAAATTGGGAGAGTACCCAGTCACCTCATGCTGCGAGGCTCGATAAGCAGCCAACACGTAGGGGAGAAAATCATCCCAATCTCTCTGGTGCACATCAATAACCTTGCCAAGCATCGAGTTCAGAGTGCGGTGAAATCTCTCAATAAGGTCATTGCATCGAGGATGGTAACTCGACGTTCTCACCTTGTCAATCTCAAGCAACTTACACATTTCCTGGAACACATGACCCTCAAAATTCCGACCCTGATCCGTAAGGATCTGCAAGGGCACGCCATACCGCACAACTATTGTCTCCACCAAGGCTTTAGCCACTGTCACGGCTTCCTGATTTCGTAAAGGAGCTGCCTCCACAAACTTCGAGAAATTATCCATCATTGTGAGGATATATACGTGACCATGTTTGCTCTTAGGATGAGGACCGGTGATGTCCAGGCTCACCCTCTCCCACGGTTCACCGCACGGTATCGGCTGCAAAGGACCTTGTCTAGGCGGCGGTCCACGCCGATACTGGTTGCACTGGGGGCACTCCTTACAATAGCGCTTCACATCTTTCGACCACCCCAGCCAGTGAGCGCGTCGTCGAACTTGCCATCGTGTCCTCTTTACGCCCAGGTGACCCCCGGTCAAGCCTGTGTGAGCCATCCTCATGAACTCCTTCCTTAACGATTTAGGCACTAACACCTGCTCGGTCCCTTCTGGAATTCGTCTACAGAGTACGTCACCCTTTAACAGCAGCGACTCTCGCTGGTACCAGTAGACCTTCACCGTCTCGCTCTCGCACAAAATCTCGGATAAGCCCGGGGCTTCGGATCCTGCTTCCAGCCATCCCCTGATCAGACTCAAATCCGCATCTTCGTGCTGAGCCTTACTTAAGGTTCCCATCTCATCAGCGTCGACAGGACCTGGGTCAATAACAACTTCCCTAATCATCACGGGTTCATCCACGGAGTAGGACTCTCCGCACTGTCGACAGAACTTACGAGACATAGCGTCCGCGTTTCCATGTTTGCGCCCCGGCCTATGGACGATCTCAAAGTTATATTCTGCTAATCTTTCTAACCATCGACCCTGCTGGCCAATTGGTTCCGGCGTTTTCCATAACCATTGAAGGGCGGCATGATCAGTACGGAGGATAAAGCGGCCTCCCAAAAGGTACTGACGATAAACCTTCGTGAAGTGAACCACGGCCAACAACTCCTTCCTGGTTATGCAATAACGCCTCTCAGAATCCGAGAAAAGCCGACTGCCGTACGCAATAACTCTTTCCTGACCGTCCACTCGTTGGGAGAGCACCGCTCCGATTCCAACGTCGGAGGCATCACAATCTAATACGTAGGTGGCTCCGTCCACCGGCAAAGTCAATACCGGAGCCGTGGTCAACGCAGACTTTAAGCGATCAAAAGCAGTCTGACAATCTTCCGTCCATATAAACTCATAGCCCTTCTTAGTGAGTGCAAATAACGGCGCGGCTATACTCGAAAAGTCCATTACAAACTTTCGGTAATAGGCACAAAGCCCCACGAAAGCCCGCACGTCCCTTAATCTACTCGGAGTCGGCCAAGAAACCACTTCCCGCACCTTGGATGGGTCGACAGCTACTCCTTCAGAGGAGATGATATGTCCCAAAAACCCGACAGTCCTTCTTAGCAGATGACATTTGCTTGGCTTGAGCTTCAGATTGGCAGCCCGTAATCGCTGGAACACCAACTCCATCCGTTCCAGGTGTTGCTCCCAACACTCACTGAAGATTATTACATCATCCAGGTAGACTAAACACAGCTCAAAGTTTAATCCTGAGAGGACAATATCCATCAATCTCTGAAAGGTGGCCGGCGCATTGCACAAGCCAAAAGGCATAACTTTCCAGCGGAAAATTCCCCGTCTAGTCACAAACGCTGTCTTATCCGCGTCTTTAGGATCCATAGCGACCTGATGGTATCCACTACGCAGGTCTAAAGTGCTAAACCATCCTGCTCCAGAAAGAGCATCTAAGCACTCATCTATTCTGGGAAGCGGATATGAGTCCTTTCGGGTCTTGTCGTTAAGTTGCCGATAATCAATGCAAAATCTTAAGGACCCGTCCTTTTTCTTGGCTAGCACTACATTAGCAGCCCATTCACTCATGGCCGGTTCTATCACTTCCGATGCTAACATCTGGTCCAGCTGCTGATTAATAGCAGTCTGGTACACCAGTGGTTGTCTCCACAAAGGCTGTCGAATGGGATGCGCCTCACCGGTGTCGATTCTGTGTTCACTTAGGGTCGTTCTTCCCAAATCCCCTTCTGTAGCTGAGAACACGTCTCTATAATCCTTCAACAGCTTCTGTAACTTCTCCCTTGCCTCCTCTGGAACATCATCTGGAAGATCACTTAGTAACCCTTCCACCAGAGTGGCATCTATCGGCGCCTCTTCCCTTCCGTTACTTTCTACATCCTCGGCAACCTGCACGGGAAATAAGCCACCTATCAATTGGTCCTTACTTAGCATGGCCGAATTCTCCCTCAAATTAATCACCCGTACCTGTGCTAGGTCGGCTTTGTCTTCTACTACTACCCGTGCAACATGCACACCGGGAAGGATCTGAGTTGCCTCAGTCATCCATGCGGGAGCTGTAACATCCAATTTTCCATACAGCATCCTCGAGGGAACATCACATTGCGACTTGGGAGACACAATGACATCCTCGGCTACTACAACCCGCCGGCACCAAGAAGAGCCGTTGCCTTTTACCAGCGGAATGCGCCTCCTCCCTACAAAGAGTGCACCTTTCCCGAATCCTATGCGACAACGATGTGTCCGGAGCCATTCCATACCCAACATGGGTTCGAAAACCTGGTCTGACACCAAAAATCGAGTGAGAAGAGCAAATCCTCGCCAAATCTTAAGGGGTACCGTTACTTCCCCAAGGACCCTTATCTCAGTACCATTGGCAGCTAACAAAACCCGGGTGCTAGGCTGCCAATCCAAACCCTGGACATGACTGGAAGGTATTATACTCACTTCGGAGCCCGTGTCGATGAGACAGAGTCGTGACCTCTCGTTGATGGTTGCCCGAATATAGATGGCGTTACTGGACAGGATCATGGAGCGTTCGCGGGTGGTATGGTTGGTTACGACGGCATCCTCAGCGTCGACCTCCACTTGGTGTGTATCGACAGGCGGTTCACGGGGTCGACGAGGTTGACGACAACGGCGCGCGATGTGCCCAGGTCTTCCACAGTTATAGCAGGTCAAGGCACGCTCGGCAGGTTCCACGGAGCGGTTGGCATGTCCGTAGTTCGCCTCCGGTCGGGGCGGACTCTGTAGCTCTTGCAGACAACGAAAGAGTTTCTCCTCCAGTTCCCGTTGCCACTTCTGCTGCGCAGCGAAGAAACCGTCCAATTGCTTCTGGACCGGAACGCTGGCGTCACTTCCTTGCGTCGCTCGGACTCGATTGGCTGGTCTCCGTCGATCGTCGGCATCAGACATCTGCTGATAGGCACTCAAGCGAAGCGCCATCCGGTAAGCTTCGTCGATCGTCTTGGGTTCTTTTTCCCGGACCTTGAGCGACAGTTCACGGTCCCGGATTGCCTCTAGGAAAGCGTCCCGAGCAACTATTTCCGTGGTCTCGTTGGAAGGCACCGGGTAGGCAAGAACAACCAGCCGCCGAACATCGTGCAGGAGATCACTCAGGCTTTCATCTGCTCTTTGCCTCCGGTAGTACAACTGAGCGCGAAAGGTTTCGGCCTGTCCTTCGGTACCGTAACGTTGTCGTAATCGTTCAGTCAGTTGCTCGTAAGTAACGTCCGTTCGAGCACCAAAATCCCAAAGCAGTTGAGTTGCTGCCTTGTCCAACGAACATCGGAGGAAGTCGACCTTATCCTCATCGGACCACTTGTTGTGCCGTGCGCACACTTCAAATTGCGCCAAAAATGATTCTAACGAACCGGTTCCATCAAACTTGCCCGGCTTCATTGGCGTCTTCTTGTACCCGATAACAACACTAGCATTCTCCAGCGGTTTCGGTGTACTCGGTAGCTCCCTCTTCACACGCGACGGTTTCGACTTCGTTGATCCCAGGTCGTCGAAATCAATACTTTCCAACAGTCGATCCGGGTCGAAGCTGGCCTTCTTCGACATCTTCTTTGCAGCAGGAGTCGAACTGCTCGGCTGAAGAGAGTGCGGCTCACCCACATCCAGGAGTGAATAGATTATTGTTTCTTCCTCGTCAGCAATATCCATTTCCAAAGAGTCAGTTTTCCGCTGTCCAAAGCGAAGACGACGACCTCAACAAAACTTTCGATTCCGATGACAGTTTCGTCGCAGTACCCCACTTCTGGTACCAATTTGTGGCGTACCACCGGGGTCTAAACTTTTACCAGGCTGACCACTCCGGGGCGACTATCTTCTTCCTCCGGAATCCCGCGTGAATAAGGCTCCCGTTGTATGTCAGGAGACTGTAGGTCGTTTCAATCTTTTATTTATGCAACTCTGAACACAATATTCTCTTCGTAACAAAGGAAAGAACGCCAACCCGGCGTAAAGTTCAATCGCTTAAATTCGTTATCAATGTACAAAAACTAATCGCTAAATATCCGTGGTTACCACAGTTTGTGTTGCTTGATCCAAGTACTCTTTGTCCGACCGAATTCCACTGTCAGCTCTTACGCTGCTTTCTTGTACGTCTTTTCCTTATGTTCGTCCGTTCTTTATCGCCGCAATTCGCAACTCGACGCTTCTACATCGTCATCGCTTCAAAGTAGTCGTCCAACGTACTTAAATCGCCCGGATATCGTCCACGGACTACCGCTTCAAAGTCGTCGCAAGGTCCGCAAAATCCGCTCTTGCGCTCTCCGAAATCCGCTCACTGAAATCCGCAAAATCGTCCGCCAGTAGTCCCAAAATATCCGTCTCTGTTCAATTGCGTGGCCTTTATATACAAAACGACGAAGGCAGCCGCGGCAGAAGAGGCAGCCGCGGCAGCCGAGGCAGCCGAGGCAGCCGCGGCAAATGACGACGATGAGTCACTATTACGACGATGAGTCAGAGGAAGGCAGCCGCGGCAGACGAGGCAGCCAGCCGCGGCAACGACGAGGAAGGCAGCCGCGGCAGCCGAGGCAGCGACGAAGGAGGCAGCCGCGGCAACGACGAGGAAGGCAGCCGCGGCAGACGAGGCAGCGACGGGGAAGGCAGCCGCGGCAGACGAGGCAAGCAGCCGCGGCAGACGAGGCAAGGAGACAGCCGGAAGGCAGACGACGAGGAAGGCAGCCGCGGCAGCCGAGGCAGCGACGGGGAAGGCAGCCGCGGCAGACGAGGCAAGCAGCCGCGGCAGACGAGGCAAGGAGACAGCCGAGGCAGCGACGAGGGAGGCAGCCGCGGCAGCGCCGAGGCAAGGAGGAGGAAGGCAGCCACCAATTAAAATAAAATAAAAACTAAAAACCAAAGAGCCGGGGGGCAAAACTGTCACAATAACACTCGTAATAAAGAAAACTATAGATCCGAGGTTTGCAATACTAATGTACTCAGCTTCCCCATTCGAGTAAAAGTCCCGCAACTCTGGAATTCAATCGATTCTAACCTACGTGCACTGAGCTCACTAAGTGTTTTTAAGAATGCTTACAGAAAATTTTTGATTGACCAATATAAAAACTAACTAACTTCATTCTTACTATAGGTGATTGTATGCTAATGATAATAGATTTCATCTAAGTGTCACTCCCAGCTGATCGAGTTTATATGGAATTCTAATGACCGGGGATGACTCGATAAGCTATTACAGCTTCTTCTCCTCGGACCTCGGGAATCGTCTTCTAATGTATCTAAGCATTTCTTGCAGTGCTAGTGACTTCAAGCTACATAGATATGATCAGTCCTAAAAATAAAAACAATCTACCTTATACTTTGTATATAATTATGCTACTTACTCTAATAATACACGATGTTATAAATAGCTAGTCGACTGAAAAATATTTCTGTTTGTATTCTGTTTGTATTCGAATTTCTGTTTGTATTCGATTCAATAAATGATTTGATTTTAAAAAAAGAGAAGAAGATGCATGTATGCATGTGTATTCTGTATGCATGTATGTTGCATGTATGTATTTTCGGTATGTAAGTAAGTTGTATGTATGCATATTCCTACGAATTCCGGAATAGCGGACCCCGGAATAGCGAACCCCGGAATAATGGACCCCGGAATAGTGGGCTGGTACCGGTTGAGGTGACGTTACTGACGTAGATCCGTAAGTTTCTGGCCTTACCATGCACTTTTTCCACTTGTATACTAACCGTAGCCTGGATGAAATTTCAACATCGCTTCTGCAATGTGTAATGATTTTCTAATGCGATTTCGTTTGAATCGATTTTGTATCTTGAATATTAAGATGACGGTGCTATATAAGTCATAAGATTAGATTAAATTAATATCTTAATAAACAATTAATTGTTCATGTCTAACTGGTATTGTTTCTAGTGAGGGGATAGAGTAGTGGTAACACTCATGGCCAGGAGAGCAGCAGTACGCGGTTCGGTTCGATTCCAGCAACCACCCTTCGGGCGAGCGCCTTGCATGGCTGCCATAACGTGTGTTTAGTTAAGATTTTGGTAATTGTACTGTTATGTCTCAATGTAATCTTACTGCGTTTGTCGGTTTGAAATAATAAAGAACAAGATTAATATTAGCCTATTATTATTATTATTATTATTAGTATTATTATTATTATTTTTTTCCCCCGAGGACATATGATCCCTCGGGAGTTCAAAAATTATTATTATTATTATTATTATTATTATTATTATTATTATTATTATTATTATTATTATTATTATTATCTATACATATAATATCCATATAGTGCCCGTCTGTCGGGGGACGCTACGTCACAAACGGGTTCTGTTCTATTGTGAAACATAAACCGGTTGTCTTGACGACGGCGGTCTTGACGACGGCGATAACCAACGATACATAATTATAGGCCTATAATATGACGTCATAATATGACGGGCAAATACACTAGTTATTAAATAAAACGCCCTTTCTTCGCGAAATAGTTTGAGAAACTGATTTACGCACGTTTGCACGACAATACTATCACGATAAAAACGTCCCTGCTATCTACGTCTAACACGATCTTTCAGACTTCTATTGTCTCTGTAGAAACGTCTTTATTGTCATTCGCTACGAATGTCTCTATACGGTTACAGCGTTCACCTGTAGATGAATGTTCAGTTACACTACGTTGCTCTGACGATGATGAGATGACTATAGAATGCGATGACTACAAGAACTTCTAGTATAATAAGCGTCTTAACATGAACGCCTAGTATCTACTTCGTATTAGACATGACTATTTTACACGTCTACGGCCAGAACATAAACTCTGCAACTCGTGAGCGTCCGATTGCAAGCACACCAACTTCCCAACTGCCGAACAAGCCTTCTCTCTAATTAACTCTTCCCGCAGACCCCGCTTCCCTTTGTGTACCATATTGGCCCAAACCTCTACTGACCAGTCTGACCAATCATATGCTTACCCGTATAACTTCATGCCTATCAGAATACCATACATACATTTAAATATCAATGAACATTATGTGGAGCTATCTTATTGGACAGCAAGCATTGAGTCGAGTCAAAGTCTTTTCCAGTTTCCCTGAGCAACCCCGTGCTTAACCGTCTAAGTCTGTCTATCTGTATACGTAGATACTAGCGTGTGTCCGCATGACTCTCCATGCCTTTCACTCTCTAGGTTCTTCTTTCTTGGAATAGGATTTCATCAGCCTGGACTCTTTGTGTTCGGCCCGTTGACCCACTTGTAGAACTGGACCAGTCGGTCAACCTGACTCACTATTCTGCATTGCCATGTCCTGCCCTACGCCCAATATATAAATATATAAATTAATACCTAGTTTAATAAAGAAGATTATTGCTATAATTACCTTACATACCGAAACATACTCTGTGATAATACTATTGAAACTAATATATTCAAGCTATACCTGAAGAAAAAATGGCTTCCAATCTGGTCGTTCAAGTTCTACGGCTATTCTGGATATGCATAGTAAAATCTATGAAGCTTATGACAATGATTAGATTTAAATGAAATTTTTTAGCTTTGGCAAAGACAACTTCCGCTATGTAAGGAACTCGTTTAAGTTAACACTTTAACGACGAGCCGCATCGGTTTCCAGTCACTTTTAACACACTCACGTCGCTAAAGTGTTAAAACGAACGACTAGTTCCTATGAACGTAAATTGTTCCTCTGTAAACGTTTGATGTCCTTAAATAACTCATGCATTACTAATTTATCCGATTATAAATTAGATAACTATGAAACCACAATACTAAAGAAGTCTAAGATCAAATCTTTGAAAGCCTTTAAAAATGCGATAAATATAAAAGTAGGGGGCCTACGTTGATTACCTATAAATCTTAACAACACATGCAAAATCGATACTTTAGACCTCGAGAGTCTGCAAAATCTAATAACTTTATCTTATAACTTTATCAAAAGAATAAATATATTAGTTTATTGTATTTAAGCTTTGTCATTTTTGATCTAGCACAGTCCATTGTCACCATCCAACTTGAATAAGTGGTCTGCTCCTTCACATAGCCTTGCTATTATTGACTATGTTTTTAGTTGCTGGAACATGGCCTAGCACTACTATTTTGAAGTCAGTGATTCCTTATCTACCTATAGTGGTCAGGCAGTAGGCCTACTATCTTTGTCTATGGTGGATGAACCTTGGCTTGATATGTAGCCAGGGGCGTCTATCCCCGCCTAAGTCATTGGAGCAACGTCCTTTCCCCTCTTCTTCCCCCCTCGCCGTTCTTTCCCCCCTAAAATGGTGGCACACACACTGACAAATCTTCCCCCCTTATTTCTTGGATGGAGCATTTGCTCCAAGGTTTCTATGGTGTAGACGCCCCTGTATGTAGCATATATGGATGTCCTGTTATAATATATATTGATTTCCGTTAGCCTTGACCGGATACTTTGACTCTTCGTGCTTTTCTGTAGGGTTGGTAGTTGTGTAATATGTTTTTCCACTTTTCAATGTCTGACTGCATCGCCTTAAACACAAATTGTAGTATCTTAGCACTTAGCTAGACACTTTTACTTTAAGTTCTGTATACACTGCCAACAATTTGTTAGCTTGCTCAGCCTTCTTCAGTAGTTAAGCAACCAACAATCACTGATCAACCATTTTGGAAGAAGTGCAGCCAGTGAGGACCTCTCAGCTGTCGAGTGCTGTTTGCGATGTTCGTAAAGTCCGCGTGTTCATTAGATCCAGATGCAATTAGGATAACATGGATAATTACGCGGCTTCCTCGATATTGCCATCGTGTGCACGAAGTTCATTCGCCCCCTGTGCGGGTAGAAAAATGCGGATATAAACAAATTAGCAGAAGTCTACTTATTACTATTAATAAAAATTTTAATACAATTGAAGCAGTAAATATTTAAACGCCATTATTTCGCTACCTTCTTGCTGCTGGTGCAGATGGATTAACATCGGACTGGGACCATTTAGGAAGCATTTTAATTTCAATCGTGCAAGGGCACCGGGTCAAACTTGGCCCATAAGATGCAGCATTAGACGAATTAATTTATTTTAGGCATATCATGCTCATAATACAAAAATATAAATAATTATAACAATATTAATAATAATGACAGGCCTCAAACATTGCTGTTATTATTTTAAAGTGTTAGTGAAAATACCAGTTGATTGAATAGAGCGATTGTTGCAACGTCATTGTCAATGGTAGTTTAATGATCACTTTTGGAATTAGCATATTTAGAATATTTTTGTGTACTGACATATAATTAATTCCTTCCGGCCCTAGGAGCCTTGCATGCTGAAAAAAGAGGGGCCCGTGTGTCTTGGCATACGGGCACAATAGCCAGTCCGTCACTGAGATGGGGAAGCTGAAGGCTTGAAACTACCAGCGCTGCATATAACATTTTGCAGTTTTAAATGTTTTTTCATTGATAAGTCGATAACACTAATCCTTAAACTGTGAATATTTTGCATCAGTTAAGTTTCATACTAAGGGCCTATTTATCAATGGATTCCTTTTATTCATGTGACGTCATAACAATGACGAGCGTTAAGTTTTATAAGGACTTGCTCTGCAGTATTGAGCGTCTCAGCTGAAGCTTCAGAAACCCCTACTTAGAGGGCTCGTATCAGTCGGTCAGTCACCATTTGACGTCACTACCGAAAACTGTATTATTACATTTGCATCTTTGCTTGGCTTTTCGGGTTGAGACTGATCATCCGTCTCCTTCTGACTTCTGCAGCTGCAATCCGTGAACCTCATGAGAAGACGATCGTCCACGGCATCTTCCAAGACTTTGTCTCCTAACAATGTGCGAGAAACCACAAAATCAAGTGCTGTACATGATTTAATTTATTAGAATTGCGAAATTTCTGAAGCACAGCGGTTTTTTAGCATAAATGAATCGATCACAAGCCGCTAACACAGTGAAAATTTAGTGAATTATCAGTGTTGTTGCTAATTAGTACCGAAGATAAGCAATGACGAGCCCGGTTAATTCTAGAATAAGTGACCAACCGCAAAATACCCGAATATCTGCCGGGCCCGCTCAGTCTTCCACCCGAATTTCTTATTTCAATGGTCAGTCTATGAGGACAAAGTAGGGATAATAAGTTGTGGCCAGAGGACATGGATATGTTCCAAACTTTTTTTCATTCATTGATTTGCTGATTGATGCTATTGCGTGTCTTAATGTTAATTCGAAATGACTAAATCTTCACGCTGAATTTCAGTAGCGCTTTCTAAATCAGCTGACTTACTTGTTAACTCACTTGCTGACATTACTTAAGCCCTGGAAAGCAATCAACAAATTAATTACAAGGCAGCGAAACCAATGCAATGCATTAGACTACTGTCTTTCGCTGGGTTGGAAACATTACTGAGTAAGAAGATGTGCTATAGAAATAAAAGACTAACCCACATAAATATTTAGCGACTGACAGAGTTGATGCAATGTGCGAAAACACAGACTTTAAATAAACTCAGAACCTAGAAATGTTAGCTATGGTTTGGGTTTAAAGTGCTTCGAGAAAGTCGTAACTTACTGAATATCAGAGAAACGATCATCCCAACTGACAACGTTGTCAGCATTCCGAAAAGCACATACCACACGTAGGACAGACAGTAAAACCTATCCAGACCATGGAACTTCGTCTGCAGCCATAAAGCACAACAAGGAGTTGCGAAAGTTAATGTAGATAAGTTACAGAACGTTTGTATGACAAACGCCATACACGTGCAGTGTGCGCATCATTGCATCTATGGTAGCCTTCAAACGCAGCGATTAACTAAGTCCACATACATAAATATATTGTACATGAACGAGTTTGTATGTATATGGACATTTATTTGACACCGAATCAAAAATAAAAGCAAAAGATTTCTTTTTCACAGATCAAAGTTAACATTGAATGGTCGTACAATAGAAAGCGCTTTCGTGAGATTCCTAAAAATATATACTTACATTCAGGTAAAAAGTGACGTAGCTAGACTTAAATTAAAGAGGAGGCAACTGCCTCCTATTGCCTCAATGTGGCTACGCCTATGCAGGTAAATAGACATAGGAAAGCATCCAGACAGACTTACTGTAGCACCATCGCATAAAAACTTACACTAGGCAGCATCCAACTAGTAGTAGTAATTGCTGGCTGGTTGGCTATAGTACAATTGTCAACATTCCCTGATGCAAAGATGGTAGAGTTCCGATGATCAATGCAACGCTCGACTGAGAGGGAAGGCAGATACGGATATTTATTTGGGACACTCATCGATCCTAATTGCAGCCAAACGTTCAATATCAGACCCACAACACCGCCAGTCAACGCGCCCTACACAAATTAACAATGAACATTTCAAAAACGTAAACAACTGAAATAAAAACAGATTGCTATAAGGATCTGTATGTTTTCTCAAGCAATATCTATTTCATCTTGTCAAAACTCCAAGAGTTATAATACCAGTCAACTGATTAGCGCTAACGTCAGCTGTACCGAGTTCCTTAGCACAGAATGAAAAGGATAATTCTGTACAGTTTAAAGCAGAAATGGGCTGTTGGAAGTCATGAACCAAATGTATTCAGTGAATCCAGTGATAAAAGCGTACAAATAGCGCAAATGAAAATGTTTATATAAGTTCAAACCTTCCAATTTGCTATTCTTGATATTCCACCCAAGACGAAGATGCCAAAGAGCGGTCCGAACACTAAACCATTCAACGATACTGCTATCTGAGTGACAACATGAGATAACATAAATTACGCAGGCTAACACATGACTCCAGTTCCAAACTTTCAGACGTTCAAAGAGAAATGCTATTAAAGACGTGCGCAGAGGTTTAATTCAATCATGATTCTACTTTTAAACTTTTGTTTTCGAAGCGGACGGATTCCAATAGCCACCAAATCTGCTACTGTCACAACTCTGTTGAAAATGAAAATCTACGTGCGGATGATGTTTGTTAATTACGAAGCCAATGTTTCCTCAAGCGAAATCTATTTCATCTTGTTAAAACTCCAAGAGTAGGCTAATATGAGTCAACTAATTACCGCTAACGTCAGCTGTATCGAGTTTTTTTTGCACGGAATGAAAAGGATAATTCTGTACAGTGTACAGAATGTACTTAGGCTACACATTCAAAATGTAGATCTTTGGGCTTGCCCAAGAGGCGATGAGGGCTTCGGGTTCTGGGGACAACTAACAAGCCCAAGGGGAGTGGAATAGGCCTCGGCGTCGACCTAGAACAACGTTGACCAGAGTCATCTAAAATAGGATCTGTTTGTCTTGGAGGTTTCTGTTGACTTATCCATCCGTTTGCTGTAAGCATCAACTACAAGACGAACATCTTCTCATAAAACGGTCATAAATAGTCTAAGTGCACTCGCACCCAAGGTCTTGACTGATAATCCCATGGACGCGATGGAGCCTTTTCCTGATCGTGCCTGTGAGTATGACATGACTGGCACTGATGACCATTTTTTCAGAGTCTTTATCTAGGTCAAGCCACTACACATTATTCCGAGCCAAGACGGTCATGCAAAATGCTCCCGCATTCATTTCATGCAATTAATCACGAATGACCGGTGGCACAATAATTACTCGACTACCTCTCAGTAAGCATTCATCCTTCTCTGGAATCGCACGCGACGACGCCACTGCAACCAATCGCAGCCGTTATTAGCTTTGCCACTTTTCTCTATGCATATAGCTTTCTTCATTCTTACTTTAGCCGTTCAACTGGTCGGACAATCATTGGATTGATGGGATGATGGGATGGGCGCCTCGCAGGAAGCCAACACGCAGATTTATTTTTGTTGTTTAACGCGTGAATTTTCTCTCGTGTTCTCTTCAAGAACACATATTAATGAAAACGTAAACAAGTTGCGTCTGTGACAGCCTGTATTTATCAAATAAACGAATATTGAATTGAATTGGAGTACATGTGTTTATTCTTCTCAGGAATTATATGGATATGTTGCCTATCTCTTAGGTATAGGTAAGTGGCTTTTAAGCGTCTCTTCCAGCTTTACCCCATACAGCAGAGCAAGTCCTTTTTTTATCCAGCTGAGAGTTCTACGTCTTGCAAGCAAAGGCTGTAAGCTTCTCTGAGCCATCTTCCATGATGCGTGGAGCACTGATTCACAACCACATCGCAATGAATCGCAAGCCACAATTAAATCTTTTCTCAAGTCATAGTGAGTTCGGGATTCGGAATTCGTTGACAAGTTTTTTACTTCCTCAAAAGCTGTCGAGGCTTCTGTATTATTCTTCCGCTGTGCAAGTTTGCGAAGACGATTATGTAATATGTATGGGGCCGAGTGTTGTAGAAAAATGCGGTTGGAATGCTTTATAAAAAAAATTCGGCGTATACCCAGAAATACACGCAATTCGGTGGAATTCTGGCCTCGTAGTCCGGTCATTAAATAGTTGAGGTTCAACAAAATTTGAAGAAAAGGTTTCTCGATGGGTTTCACTTCTTTGATACGTCTACATTACAGGATAAAAAGGTTACCAAAATATGACATGGGGAACTGTGTGAAAATGGGTCAAATCCAAGATGGCCACCATCAAAATTAATAAAAGTGGAAAAAATTTCATATATGGAACCACTCAAGTTATATGAAGGATATGGAGGAAGATGCTGAGAATATCTTGGACTGAGAAAAGAACGAACGAATCAATACGAGAGGAGATTGGAGTTGAGAATGAAGAGTCGTTAAAACAAACTGCGACAAGAATGAAGCTAAGGTTCTTTGGACATGTTATGCGATCTGATGGTCTGGAGAAGGAAATGATGCTGGCGTGCGGTGAGGGGAGGAGAAGACGGGGTCGCCCAAGGAGGAGATGGATGGATGAGATACAAGATGTAACTGGCATGAATTTGGTGGAATTAAGGGACTTGTCATCGAATAGGAAACAATGGAATGTGTTCACCAGGACGATCGCTAGAGCTCCACGAGCTGACAGCACAAGGTGACAAGGTGACAAGTTAAAAACATCTGTGATCAGTCTATTCATATCAGCATATACATATACATGTTATGGAATGTAATTTTCAAGTTAAATGTTAAAAAAAAACAAAATGGCCACCAAGATTTGACGAAAAAAAGCAAAATTATCATATCTACATATCTAACGGCTATAGTCTAGGCAATTTACAGTTACACCTGGGCAAAATTGCATCAGAAGGTTTTTAAACGGTTTCTTGTTCAGAAAAACTTGCTGAATAACATATAAAAATCCCCCTAAATCCGACCATGGGAACACCCCCAAAAATGATTTTAAAAATGGCGGATTGGGGGTTTCCTAAGAAATGCCAATAATAATACACATAATTTGCAGTTAGACCTGGGCGAAATTGCTTCAGAAGCTTTTTAAACGGTTTCCTGCTCAGAAACCATTGCTGAATAACATATCCAAAATCCCCCCCCCCAATCGGACCACGGGAACACCCCCAAAATGACCAAATCCAATATGGCCGCCATCGACCATATTGGAAAAATCACCTTTTTTGTTTTTTAGAGTATATGCACGTGTAATACCTCTAATATTACTGATTTCGGTATGTAGAATTCATTTCTGATGTTGTTTTTGCCATTCGGGGTCATCGTCACCTTGAAAGGTCATGGTCAAGGTCATTTTTGGCAGATTGGAAAGTTAACTGTTTTGTTTTTTAAAGTATATGCACGTGTAATACCTCAATGTTGCTTATTTCAGTGTGTAGAATTCATTTCTGATATTGTCTTTGCCATTCTGGGTCATCTTCACCTTGAAAGGTCAGGGTCAAGGTCATTTTGTTACATCGATGACGCCATCAAGCAAACTTTCCATCATTCGGTAAATGTAAATTTTTATGTGTTGCTGTTCTTCACTGTGACCATATACACACAAATTAAGTTTCACAATATTACTGTAAGAGAGCCTGTTGTTATTCACACGTGCAAATTGTGTGTTAGTTCTGTGGAGTACTGTTGTATCCGAGAGAGAAAGAAACTGAAATATAATTGCGGCTACTGTCGAGGATTCTATGCCAATCTACTTATTGGGGAGATTGAGCCTAGACTGAATCTCACCCAATGGCTTCAAAAGTCTACTCTTGCCAAACATGTTGTGGTAGATTTGATGTCTAAGATGCAGCAGAGGCCAATAGCACAATTCCCTAAGCTTGGTGTGGTCATCGACACCATCATAACCTCAGCCTCATCCCTCTACCAAAATGTGAAATTCATCCATCAGGTACTTGCCTCCTACACTGAGATGTCTCAGCTGTGGAAGCGATGTTGTTGCAGCAGCTGGAATAAGTGTTAACATTTTTGTAGATCTTAGACGTGAAATTTACCACAACATGTGTGGCAAGAGTAAGCTCCTCACGCCATTGGGTGAGGTCCAGTCTAGGCTCAATCTTCCCAGCAAGTAGTGACTTGTTGGTGTGAGCTGGAATATCACTAGTTATCGAACAGTGGAGATGCTGAGAGCAAATTGTGTGTGAGTACCTGCCTGGGGTCCATACCGCGCTCCTTAGCAATGTCCATGTTCTTATGCACCTCTGTCATCTCCTTGGATGACTGGTCGTTCTTCTGGTTCTCCATTGTTGATGGTGTCTTCTGAGGATGAAGTCGTGCTAATTTTCTTCGTCTTCTCAACGAATCTCTCCTGCCTGTGAGCGGTAGGCATGCTGACCATGCTGATCATTCTCAAGAAAGTTAAACAAGTTAAGCAGGCGGGAAGCCACCTTTCGGTCAACATCCACCTTTGTGAGCAGGTTGTGCAGTTTGGCACATTGACTGTCGCCGAGTATAAATTCTGCCGCTCTAGCATGAAGTCTAACAGCTTACACACGTTATGGTTAAATGCAAGACGGCGAGTGATGCTCAATGCATGCTGTAGATGGCATTTTGTGTGGACCCATCGACATTCGCTGGATGGTCTGCTCGACCTTCATGCCACCTCCGACAGCACAGCACCATCCTGGGCCATCCTGAACAACCCACTGGCTCACACAGAAGCGCCGATAGAGCTCAGGATGTGTGAACTCCAACACTTTGACCTGTTCCAGATACCACGATCCATAACGTAGGAAGTTGATGCAGTCACATTCTGCAAAGATTGGCATAGAATCCTCGACAGTAGCCGCAAGTATATTCCAGTTTCGTTCTCTCTCAGTTACTACAGCATTCTTGATGACGGCGACCAACTGCGGCCAAACTCAAAAGAATTGGCAGAGCTCAGATTTGGCTTTGAACTCCTTCTCAAATTCCCGGAAGTCCTGATGCAACTCCTCCACTTCTCCAATCAGGGACTCAAACTGTTCACGGCAATATTGTTTTTCAGCCGGTGTAATTTGCAGTACCTGCAACTGTGCCAGCACTGGATATGTGGCTTTGCCTTGTGATTCCAGAATATCTCCCACTGAAGCGACCGGATCAGGTCCTCCACAATAAGAATAACAACAGACTCTCTTACAGTAATAATGTGAAACTTAATGTGTGTGTGTTTATGGTCACAGTGAAGAACAGCAACACATACAAATTTACATTTACCGAATGATGGAAAGTTTCCTTGATGGCGTCATCGATGTAACAAAATGACCTTGGCCATGACCTTTCAAGGTGAAGATGACCCAGAAAGGCGAAAACAATATCAGAAGTGAATTCTACATACCGAAATCAGTTACTGATTAGAGGTATTACACATGCATATACTGTAGAAAACAAAAAGGTCAATTTCTCAATCTGCCGAAATGACCTTGACCATGACCTTTCAAGGTGACGATGACCCCGAAAGGTGGAAACAACATCAGAAATGAATTCTACATACCGAAATCAGTAATATTAGAGGTATTACACGTGCATATACTCTAAAAAACAAAAAGGTGATTTTTCCAATGTGGTCGATGGCGGCCATATTGGATTTGGCCATTTTGGGGGTGTTCCCGTGGTCCGATTGGGGGGAGGGGATTTTGGATATGTTATTCAGCAATGGTTCCTGAGCATGAAACCGTTTAAAAAAGCTTCTGAAGCAATTTCGCCCAGGTCTAACTGCAAATTATGTGTATTATTATTGGCATTTCTTAGGAAACCCCCAGTCCGCCATTTTCAAATTCATTTTTGGGGGTGTTCCCATGGTCGGATTTAGGGGGATTTTTATATGTTATTCAGCAAGTTTTTCTGAACAAGAAACCGTTTAAAAACCTTCTGATGCAATTTTGCCCAGGTCTAATAATTGTAAATTGCCTAGACTATAGCCGTTAGATATGTAGATATGATAATTTTGCTTTTTTCGTCAAATCTTGGTGGCCATTTTGTTTTTTTTACATTTAACTTGAAAATTACATTCCATAACATGTATATGTATATGCTGATATGAATTGACTCATCATAGATGTTTTTAACTTGAGTGGTTCCATATTATGAAATTTTTTCCACTTTTGTTAATTTTGACGGCGGCCATCTTGGATTTGACCCATTTTCACACAGTTCCCCATGTCATATTTTGGTAACCTTTTTATCCTGTAATGTAGACGTATCAAAGAGGTGAAACCCATCGAGAAACCTTTTCTTCAAATTTTGTTGAACCTCCATTAAAAATTGTTGTTTAATGACTGGACTATCGGTAATTGTCTCGACATTGGATGTTGAACAGTGAGTAACCAGTGACCACACGGCGCAGTGTACCACTACTGGAGCACAAAAAAGCGCTTTGACCGTTTCAGACGTAAGCCTGCCTCTGAGATTCGACGTAACACTTCTCGTAAGTTACTGAAGACGTTGAGTTAAGATCGATTCACCTCCTACTGAGGTTATTTGCAAAATTGAAATCGCTCGACGATGACCAGTGGCCTAGGAGTGTAGTGGACGTCCAAGAGATCCGTTAACTCCTTCAAGGTTTTGAATGACTGGTTTGCCGGCGCAGTGAGACCTTGCAGCAGCGCCCGGCAACGAACCCCATGAGGCTCAGCTGGGCCGGCACGTGTTTCTCTGTAGGTTTGCCGTTCGTCGTGAAATATATCAACAATCGATCATAACACGATACCCAGTCCTCACCGTCCTTGAATGGATCCAAGCTTCCGATTATCGCCGTCATTGTATTTGCGCTTTAATCTATAACCTGGTCACCAGTGAGTTTTATTACACCAAAACAAGGACAGTTTTTTGTATACAGACTAATGAAAGACAGGATGACGTCCCGTGTAAGTCCCTAGTAACTAAAGACCTGTTGATGAAGTCACAGTATGCAGATGCCTATGGCAGATCAGGCTGATGAAACTAGACACTAGCTAAGTTATCATTTTATTATCATTACTAAGACAATTAGAGCTAAAGTCAAATATCGGCTACCAGCAAAGTGAATGTTCTACTGTATACTACTGAAAACTAAAGTATTTTTGAGAAGTAGCAGTTAACCTCTGAGTCCAGTGCGCATGAGTTATAAACATTGCAAGCCCATGATATGACAGTCAGCCTACATAGCACATAAATTTTACGCAAAACCGCAAAAAGCTATCTTCGGTTCCTATTCATGCAAAGGATCGTATTCGTGCAAATACGCGTACCTGTAAAATAGGACCAGGTAAAACTGACACAAGGAATGCCATTGAAGTTGCCAAGACGCCGAAGACTAAGACTAGAATCAACAAATAATAAATACAAATGAACAGATTATATACACGCTAATGTTTCAAAGCGTGTAACATATTTACATGCATGCATACGTACATACTTAAATACACACATTCATACATACATACATACATACATACATACTTAAATACATACATACATTACATATATACATTACATACATACATTACATACATACATACATTACATACATACATTACATACATACATTACATACATACATACATACATACATTACATACATACATACATATTAGTTATTCAGAGTCTTGGACTGGAAGTAGACCTATAAGGACATATATAACCTGAATTTAAGAAGCTCACACGCTCACATAAGTGATGAGACATAACTAATGTAATTGACCCAATTGTTTAGCATTTGCAATTGGTCGATTCAGATGACGTATTTGTATGTAGACCTACGAACCTGCGATAAACTTGGGGGACTGATAGTGCGCCAAATTCTGCCAAATGGATTTATTTTTAGCTCAAATAACTTCAAATCAACAATTCACTTATGTGATTTTTCTTGTAACTTCGGGCAGTAAGAATTGATGCACACACGAAACATGGCAGGAAGTATTTCTTATTTGGTATTGTTGTAATAAATATTATTTTAACAAAAGTTAGGCCCTACCTAGTATTCGGTTGACGATGGCTTTCTTTGATTCAGGAAGGCGAGTGAATATTCCTTTCAGAACATCCTCCCAACAGTTTGCAGCTGCGCCGCTCAGAGAAGACGATACAGAACTATCAAACAACCAGGCCCGGATTAAGCCCTCGGGGGGCCCCTCGCCAAATTCTCCGGGGGGGGGGGCCCCTTAATTTCTTACCCCTTCCCTCACCATACCCACTTCTTTCCTTCCCAAATTTTAATGCTTGTATATTATATTGACTATAACTCAAGCTTAATAATGTGTAGCTTAATAAAAATACCAAAAAACATGTTAAAATTAGGGCTGTACCGAATATTCACTGCGTATTCGGTTCGGGCCGAATAGTGGGCCAAATAGCTATTCGGTATTCGGCCGAATAGTTGCAGTCGGACCGAATACGAATAGTGGTCACGTGACATCTGTTTCTGCATATGCGGCTGCTATAGCGAGTGGACTGAACGTTAAGTGACAATTTCTAAGTTTATTTAAATTATTTCCATTCCTAGTTTACACAGACTGGCAGAAGGATGCAAAAATTACATGTAGGCCCTAGTTAACTGTTTACTTTTAGTTTATCTATTAAATTTACTGAACTGAAACTTTTGCTTACATTTGAAAGTTTGAATGTTGTCGGTAGACCTATTTTGTACACTATTCGTATTCGTAGGTCTACTCGGCCGAATAGTTGGTCCAATTATTCGTATTCGGCCGAATAGTGATAATCACCTATTCGGAACAGCCCTAGTTGTTACCGTGAAAGCAGTGCAAGATGCTGTACCTCACTCACAAATTTCCGACACAGCTGATGTACCTTCAGTGCAAGGCATATAGTTACCAGTTTCGCACTGTGACTGAAATACCACCAACATTTCGATCCTGCCCTTCGTCTGGCTCATTTGATGTGACTGTCTGTTTGGAGTGTATACCCTGCGAAAAATCTGTCCAATTTCGGAACAGAGGCAACGCTATTTCTTTCCCTGTCAGTACGTTCTTTAGCTACTCACCTTTTTTGAGCAGTGGAAAGTTGAACTATTTTATTCTTTGGCATTGTTCACTTTTCATGAATATAACTATATAATATTCAGCACGGTTGTTTATTTGTTTTTTTGAGACGAAGACGAAATCATAATTAGCCTACAACTGGTACAGATATATAGGAGGCCATTGATCGCCATCATAAGAATCAACGGCCAATTCACAACTTACTCTTGACGTAAATTTACACTGCCCTTGAAGAGAAAATCTGAATAAATGTGAAAATGCACAGTAAAAAATTCTTCTTGTTCACGCGGGGGGCCCCCTGACGACGGGGGGCCCCCCGCCATGGCATAAATGGCATACTGGTTAATCCGGCCCTGCAAACAACATCGGTTTCTTTTGACAAATTGCGACTTCAAGTTCTTAAAGTCGCTGTACCCAAGGATTCATATTTGTGTAATTCATTAATTAAATTCGATAAACTTTCTAAAACGAATATATACATGACTGACTACTAAAATAATGACCAATGTCCAGCCGTTAACTTAAGGCAGAGAGGGAAGATGTTTTTCTTGCTGGGCATCGCAATAACAAATTTGAACATAGAAAACAAATGGAAGACATAATCGACAGTTGAATTCAATCGGCTTTCAGGTCGCAAATGAGCACAATGATTCCGTAAAAATCGAGTATTATACAGCTGTAATGGCTATTATTGAATTATCACTAATCCATGTTCTTAAATACTTGTAAGTGATCGAGTGGTTTACAAAACCCTATGGGCGTAGTTGAATAGTCGTCTTACCTTAAGGCTCCTCCATAAAGCGTTGCCAGAAACAAACCAGCGAAACCAGGAGCATTGCCAAATAGGGTCATCACAAAATGAGGAAGTAACTGTAAACATATTGACAACCAAACTGAAGGAAACCTCTTCTAAAACTAAACAGCATTCCCATAAATAAATGGCTTTATGATGTTTTGAATATTTTGATATAGCCATTTAGCCAACCTGCTAGGAGTAAGTTTACGGTGCAATATCGATTGGATCTGTATAATACAGTATCTAACATCTGACATGACACACAAGTAACGACTCAAGTTACTTAAGCCAGATACGTTAAGGTTTTGAAGTGCAGCTTTTTGCAATGTAGACTCAATCGTCTTCCAAAGCGTAGGCTACTTGAAGAATTACAACGACCACCCGACGAAAATAATCGAACATGAGTGCAAGCTTTATGTTTAACAAATTATCAATGACTTTTAACAACTTATCAATGACAAATGCCGCGACTTATAGGTGCAGCGGTATATTCTGTGAACAACTCAAATGCACCGATAGCATTCACAGACTTAACTAAGACCAATGCAACAAAACAAAAGCGTTCACTTTTCTTACACCGATGGATCCTCTGCAAGGACATATGCATGACCACAATCACAATAGCGTTTGATTTGACTGTAGGACCTGCGATATATATATATATATATATATATATATATATATATATATATATATATATATATATATATATATATATATATATATTGCAGGCAATTCGTTAAACCAGGGATTTTGTAAATGCCTGGCATCTTAGGCAATTTGTAAAATCCTTGATTCACACAGGCACTTTACAAAATCCCTGAAAAAACCAGGGATTTTGTAAAATCCCTGAAATCAGAAGATGAAAATTTGACAGATTGCCTGAAATGAAAATGACGAACATAATCGAAGTTTATTATGAACAGTTGGATCCAGCACAGAGACCGGGGCTCGTAGACGACACGAGCTACCCTATGACACCCTGCAGTAATATTCCCATAACACTTACCTGGTTTGCGTTGTGTATCTCTTTGTTTTCCAGAGGATCACATTGGATTTGAGAATAGTAGGCCAAAACCGTCATACCAGCAAATCCAGTCAGGAACGTCAACAAGAACACTCCAGGGATATTAAGCAGAAGAGTTCTATAAGAAAATGTTATTCATGGATGTACACTGTTTATGACTTTTTTTAGTCATTCGTCCAACTTTTTACACTTTTTCTATAGAAATTACTCTCTCAAAACCTTGATGACCTTTTTTAGGAATTCATCACCTCTCAGGGGTAAACCATATATCCTGGGGGAAATTTTCCTCCCCAAAAAGGTGTCTACATTATAATATTGGTGGCCTCTGGGGGATCACAAATCCTGGGGGGAATTCCCTCCAAAGACGTCTAGATTAAACACTGACGGATGTATATAGGCCTACCTATGTATGCATGTATCTATATCAAGACATTATAATTGTAATTGTAATTGTAATTGTAATCGAGGATTTATATAGCGCCACTCATAAACAGAGGCGCTCCCGACCCGTGTCAGTGTCTTCACTGACAAAGAGAAATGTTTTCAGGCGCTTGCGAGACTGGGCAGGAGACAGAGAGAGGAGGACAAGCCTAAAGCCCTGAGGGAGGCTGTTCCAACTGGAAGGGCCCACAACCGCAAAACTACGGCACTGGGCAGTAGCAGTGCGCATCCAAGGGACTAACAAGAGGCCACGGGCAGATGACCGGAGAGAGGCCCGACCAGGCAAACTGGAAACTGGGGTGCAGTAAGCCCTGAGATACAGCGGAGCTGAGCCAACAAGACAGTTACGCATGAGGGAAAGGACCTTAAATTGAATGCGTTGGTGAATGGGAAGCCAGTGAAGGGAGTCCCGGATGTAGGAAGAGATATGGGCAAACTTCATGATGCCCCCTATAAGGCGAGCAGCAGCATTAAGGATGGACTGAAGTTTAGATGTGTTAGTAGAGGACAGGCCAATATAGACAGCATTTCCGTAGTCAATCCTAGTACAGATCAGAGCATGAACCAAGGTCACAATCGCATGCAACGGAAGAGACTGGCGAATGGCACGAAGTTGGCGTAAATAGTAAAAACACGAGCGAGAGACACTATTGACATGATCAGATAGAGAAAGAGTAGGATCTAGGACAAATCCAAGATCACGGACAGAGGAGGAGAAGTACACATTGGGAAACCTGAGGCGCAGAGAGTCAGCATCAATCTTGGCAAGCTGGACACGATTGCCAAGCCAAATGTACTTGGTTTTATCATAGTTAAGACGAAGGCGATTTGAGGACAACCAGAGATCAAGAGCAGAGGAAGCCTCCAGGATGCGTTCAACCATAAGAGCAGCTGAGTTGGCTGGACCATGGAGGTATGCCTGTGTGTCATCAGCGTATTGGTGAGACAAAACACCCATTGGACCAAGAACCCCAGCTAGATCCGAGGTATACAAAATGAACAGAAGGGGGGCGAGGACAGAGCCCTGAGGTAGTCCATACGGGATGTGGGTCCAAGGAGAGCGGGTAGGTCCAAAAACAACAGAAACAGAGCGATCAGTAAGGAATGAGCGAAACCAAAGAAGAGCAGAGTCAGCAATGCCAAAAGATTTAGATAAACGGTCTAAGAGGATGGTATGGTCTACAGTATCAAAGGCAGCGCTGATATCATAAAGAGCAAGTAAAGTGACCTGACCACGATCAAAGGCTTGAAATACTTCAGCTAGAAGGCGCAGTATAAGCGATTCTGTCGAGTAGAATTTCCTGAACCCAGACTGAAGAGTAGGCATAAGAGAGTTAGAGTCAAGGTAATAGATCAGTTGACAAGAGACACATTTTTCCAGAAGCTTTGAAAGAAAAGAGAGGTTTGAGATAGGACGATAGTTTGAAGGAGAGTTAGGATCAAGGCCTTGGCGCTTAATGGAAGGGAAAACCACAGCCCTTTTGTGCAGTGTCGGGACATAACCTTGAGCTAGAGAAGAATTACACAGTAAAGCCAAAAATGGAGTCAATTCATCTACAAAGTCCTTAACTAGAAATGGAGGAAGCAGGTCTAGTTCACACGACTTCGAGGAAGAATCCAGTATCAGCTGACGGATTACAGATGGCTCAAGTGGTTTCCATGACGAGAGGGTAGCTGTAGTAGAAGTGAAGGAAGGAGGTGGTGCATTTTCCGTTGATTTGCGAGTAGAATCTATCTTGGTCTGGATAAAGTTTAGGTAATCGTCCGCCGTGAAAGGAGTCTGAGACGGAGAGCAGGAGACAGTAGAACGACCGAGTACGTCAGCAATTGTCGCCCAGAGCCGGCGTGGATTTCCCTTTTCACGATCAATTAACGATTCCCAATATGCAGTCTCCTTTATCCGGAACTCACGGTACATATCCCGAAGGTTATTAATCCAAATAAGCCGGTCAGAGGGGGCATATGTACGGCGATATCTACGCTCAAGACGTCTAACGTTCCGTCGTAGTGTACGGCAGTGATGGTCAAGCCACGGCTGTAGCGGTCTGGCGCGAGTTCGATGTTGACGTAACGGAAGGAGGGCATCGATGAGAGGTTGTATCGTCGAGTCATAGAGGGCGAAGAGGTCGTCAGTCGAATGGTCTGCTAGAGTCGAGAGGTCACCACAGAGAGGGCTGCTAAGGAGGCCAGCACGGAAGGCCTGCTGGTCAAGGTGCCTCCAACCACGAGAGATCCGGAGGGAGAAGGTAGGCTGGGCGCAGAGGAGTGGCACTGTGAAGCGAAGGAGACTATGATCAGAGATAGACGGGGGTTCAATGAACAGGTCAGAAATTTGGCAGTCATCACGCGTGATAACCACATCCAGCCAACCACCGAGGACATGAGTTGGTGCAGCGACATGCTGGGTAAGTCCAAACTGCGATAGAAGATCCATAAAGTGAATAGTGTCTGGAGAGGAGGAGTTCTCTAGATGAATATTAAGGTCTCCAGTAATAAGTAGATGAGAGTTGAATGTGGAAAAGATCTCAAGGAGGGAAGAGAGCTCAGAGAAGAAAGTCGACGTACAGCGCATTTCAATTGACTCACACTTATAACTATCATTACTAATCTAAACTCTAAGAAGATCAGTCCATTAAGCTAGCCCTGAGGCAGCCACCGGTATAAAGTTTTAGCGACTTCATTTTCTTAGCCTCGGCATATAAGGGCGGATGGCCAGCCCTCTGTCACGAATTGCCCTTAGTAAGAAACCGGTAGGCCTGTATAGACATAGGCTTATAGGAACAGTAGCATAGTATGTATTTAAGCTAAAGACTATATATATATATATATATATATATATATATATATATATATATATATATATATATATATATATATATATATATATATGAGATAGTATACGCTGTATATAGTCGATAGCCTAATATATGCATTATATAGATATATCGGTTGTAACGAATGTAGGGAAGGTAGGTCTATAAATATACAGATAATATAGCGATGTTGGCGATGACCTTGGGGTCCAAAGGAATGGGTTAGGTCAAGGTGAATCGCCGAAAGGAGTGATCTACGGAAGCAAAGACAGTCAGGCTCAGTGAGTCGACGAGAACAGTCGAACTCGGACAGTCGACAAGAAGATTCGAAGGAGGACGGTCGACTAAAAGGAGTCGAACGGAAGACAGTCGATGAAAGCGTCGGACGAATCCAGTCAACGGAGCTGCAGGTCGTGGACGTATTCTTCGACGGTGACGACGACACGGGGTCCGGAACGTGCACTACAGACGGACGTAAACGGTCGCAGACGTTTTTCGTGGATGTTACGAGGGAACGGATCTCAGGCGTTTTCTACGGACGGACGTATGGTCGAAGTGGAACTGAGGTCGACATTGACAGCGCCAACGGGTGCTGTTGGTCTTCTGCCAGAGAAGTCTGGTTTTCTTCGACGTTCTGGTGAAGGAACGGAGTCTCGGGCTTCAACCGATAACGTGGTCAGGAAACAACGCAACGGACGGACGTGGAACGACGGAAGAGCGTTGGATCGAGCTACGAATTCAACGCAACCGGTCGCGGAAGGGAATTCTTCTCTTGCACCGTCGCAGGTCTCGAACAAGTCGGAAACTGCCAACACTTCGAAATGTTGGTTGTGTGAGTCATTTGCAGAGTTTTGGAGGGGGCCTGGGGTGACAGCGGCTGTCGCTTTAATGCTTGAACGATAGACTTAAAGACATGTTAGAAGCTTGAACGCTTGAAACCAAAGAATAGAGATATATTGTACGATTGAACGCTTTAGGCCAGACGTAAGGAAGAGGTAACTCTTGGAACATTTTAAGGCTATACAGAAAGCTCTGTGATATCTTTGAACATTGTAATACTGCATATACATGTGGACTATTCTTTCGTAAGTTTGTACATATATTATGAAGCTTAGTTGGGAAAGGACTATTATATTTTGAATAACTACTAGTGTGTTTTCAATGGCCCGTCAGTGCTTCCAAACAACCTGGTCCATACCAGGGCATAACTCATCATCTCAGGTCAATCCTTGACATCCTCTCCCTCACCGTCTCATCTTCCCGTCTACAGTGAACGGTCAGCGAACTCATTACGGCTGAGTTGGCTAGGGGGTTGCAGGTGGAGCAGAATCCCGACCTCTCTATTGACAGTCCAGCATGCTAACCATTACGCTGTCGAGCACACCCCTGAACAAAATAGTTTGCAAATTTATGGTGCAACAAACGCAAGGCAACAATACACGATGTCTATTCGCTTGCACATATATGTTTGTGTTTGCGGGACCAGGCGCGCTTGAGACTGGCTGGGTTTTCTCAGTTGCGTTGTTGCGGAAGTGATATAGGCTACTGGCATAATACTGCAGTGCTGTTTCGTCTCCTGGTGCGCTGACACTATATTGAGTCGACTTATATCGCGTATTTTCTACTTGAAATCCGAAACATCTGCAGTCGCATAAGCTAGGCTTGTCTAACGTACTAACATTGGTTACTGAACTTACATTTTGGCTTTGGAGAGGCTTTGTGTAGCCGAGAAGCGTTGAACGGCAGCCTGAGATAGACCGTAGGAAGGAATCCATCCAAAACCACGACCAATCACGATCCCCCAAAACGTATGACGCACCGTCGGATCAAGATTCCAGCTGAAAACATTCTCAATTTGTCTACTAACAAACCTCAGACGTCACCGTCATTTTCTCTAAACTATCTGCTAGGTTGTAATAGACTTATTCTATCGCATTTGATTAACACATGACTGATCAGAAACGCCATTGAATTCGATGTAATTGCAATACCAAGTATTCATGATAATCGACATAATCAATATTATGAAACTTTTGGAAGTTACTCTTGATTGCTTTTGATTTCTTGACGATTCTTAAGTTCTGTAAACAGAGCATAATAGGATCGGGCCTACAACTTACAGAAAATTGTAATGACTCATTTAGTATTCAGATAAAAATTGGTCGGCAGTTTACTCTTTGAAAGTTATTCATAGTCACGTGTGAAGAAAGGAACACAGGACCAAAAATACCAACACGTTACAGTGCAATACTAGGATTATTTACAGAATATTTTCATCACTCGTTTAGTATTCAGATAATAGATCTGCCATTTACTCCTTGAAAGTCACGTGTAAAGAACAGAACACAGGACCAAAAATAGCAACACGTTGATTTAAAAATATAACATTTCATAATAGTGATCATTGAGAATAACTATAAAGCCAATTGAAGTTACAGAAATCGAGAATGTTTTAACATACATGCCAAACATAACTTGAAAAAGGGTCTATCAATGGAAAACAATATAGAACTTCGTTCTACAGAATGGCAACAAGCATAATATCAACAGAATATTATACTAACTCAACCAAATTCATACGTCCTTCCTCTCCAGCGTATTTGATGACATTACCGATTCCTCCAACTGCAATTATACCCTAAAGAGCAAAACAGTCTCAAGATTCACTTTTATTTCAAATTGATTTGTGGAAAGAATTTGGATTACGAGAAAGTGTATATATAATCTGAAAATATGCCTAGATGCCCAAGGATACAAAACCTTTGGATGAGGTGAGCATAGGAATACATGTGCACAGGAGGATTAGCGCGTGATTAAATAGTCTTACCGTGTCTTACCTTACAATACCTAACGGTATCTCACCGTTTTATTTTATAAGGTTTTTGTCTATGACTTGACGACACATAGCGCTTACTCAACATACATGCAATATTCTCTTCTGCCGAGAGTGTCTTATTTTCTCAATGGTCTTACTTTCTGTTAGTTATACAATACAATGCAATAAAACTGTAATTTGATAATGCCCTTCTTACAAAGCTCAGAAGTGCACATTGAAGCCAGGCAACCATTAAGAGCCATAGGCAGATTGGAAGAGGTAGGTTTTCAGTTTAGAGCGAAAGACAGTCTCGCTAAGAGAGTTGCGAACATGAGCAGGTAGAGAGTTACATCGAAACATTTGTACATGTCTGAATCAGTAGTATCTTTAGATTCAGAGTATAGAACAATCGAAGCGCAAAACGTCTTTTGCCTAATATGTCCATTGTCCACGTCTGTGAAATAACCTCCTGAGCTTGTCTTGGAACAGTGCCTAGTTATCCGTGTCCTATTATACATGTAGGCTATCTTCTACGACTCACATTCGCATTTCTGTGTGATTTTGCGCGCGTTAAAAATGTTCGTAATAAACAGTATTTTTCAGCCGGAACGCGCCTGAACTGCGTTCCGGCACCTTTTCTCAGCTACTACAAATAATTTAGTTATTTTAATAATAAAAACAATAATTTAGTTCTTTTAATTTAATTTCAGTGTTGTGAACTGTTTTCAGTGCTCATTGAGACCCCTCCTGTTTTTCTCGGAATTTAAGCCCTTCCATAATTGTTCAGTTCCGAAATCTATTGTTCAGTTCCGGAAACCTTTTTTTCTAGAAAAAAGAACTGGCAATAAATAATAATAAATAATACTCGTCAGGTGTCCTATGAGTTTACGTGATTGCAGATAGACAGAAAGCATCCAGGTCAAGTTTTCAAATCCGCGCAGTACTTTAGCACGGCTGGTTTCAGACTGCGATGTGGTGCACTTTGGGACAGCACTGAGAACGATGTCTCAACGATGTCGCTCAAGAAAGATCCCCACTTTAATCTCTCCTCAGCCAGAAGCTACAACGTTTGAGGAATGTGAAGATATTTCCAAACTTTAGGTCCAGCAAGAGAAAAGGCTCGTTCACCAAGAACAGTTAGGCTATATCTTCTAGTCATGACCAGAAAATATGTTCAGATTATCTCCTTGAATAATATCCATGATAAGTGTAAAGAATCAGTAGGCCTACAGTTTTAAAATACTGCTTGTTCTGTAAACTATGAGCCCCAGCTTACAGCATGTCCTTTGCTGAATAAGAAGGACATGCAAATATTAATCACGGGGGTTATATGCTCAAATTTTGACGTACTAGATATAGCCACAGCAAAGGAGTTCTGAAGTCACTGTAGTTTTATTGGTATTCACAGATGTATATCTAATTCTGCATTTGTATGACTGCACAGATATAATGACCTACATTTGCATTATCTACAAGAGACACAGTAGATTTGAAAGAAAGCACAAATAGTAGGCCCTACGATGAGCCCGCATCGTCGTACGAAAGCGCGGGACTAACAGATATGCTATAAGACAATGGGATTGTTTATGAATAGGCTCAAACAACGCACCTTGCAGAACAATGCAAATGCTCAACCAGCTGCTAGTCACAAGGTAACGATTCGCCAATGCAACTTATATTTTCCACAGTGAATATTATTACGAGAAAAACAACAATAAATTAAGCGAAAAACAATAATATAGAGGTCTTTTCGATCTTTACCTGAACGCATACAGCAACCATTCCTCCAACCATTATGAGAAACTGGAATACATCTGTCCATATCACCGCTCGCATTCCACCCTTCACAATCGAATACAATACAATTAGTTTACTCTGTGTTACAGTTTATTAACTAGTAAGATCCACTTCAAATATGTTTTTAATCTAGCTGATATCATCATAACACTACATGACTTATTCACTAGGCGTTTTGTCTACCTCTTCAGCGTAGGGCCTAATCTGTGGGAAGTGCCGGATTTAGACATGGTAAGCCGTTGGCATCCCCTTGTTAAAAACATTACACCAGAAGGTCTCGTATAACTTGAAAACATATATGCCTTTTAATTATTAAATGGCAAGGTATTTAAAGTGAGTTTTAAAAATTATTTTCGAATGAATGCATTAACTGATGGCATGTTTATAATTTTTTAAAAGCACCCGAAAAAATTCTGAATGTTTTAGGCCCCTGCGGATTGTGAGGCCCAAACTGTAGCTTTTTAGCCTATGCTTAAATCCGGCAATGTCTGTGGGCAGAGAGCTACAAGGCACCAGCTTCTATTCAGCCTACCGTAAACGAAACCGATTAATCCGATCCCACTAGCCAATAGTGTCGCTTCCTTAAATACGTTGCCAGATTTCTCACTCAGTCGGTCTGTTGGGCAGCCGATCGTTAAAAAGACATTTAAAAATTATTTAACTCTTAACATTTCAGTCTGGTGGTTTACTTATGTACATGTATGTATGTATGTATCTGGCTATTTGCGCAACGCCTTTTAGGAACCTCACAAGGTCGCTTGAGATTGTCTTGGTTGGGTGTATCAATGAAATTGTATCTGGATGTTTGTAAAAGCTCATCTTACTCGCCGCTTAAAAGCGTTGAAAACATATTTCTTTAAAGGAAGGAAAACAAGCGTCTTAACTTTACTATAAAAAGTCGGTACATGTTCGAAAACAGATGCTTGAAATTATTAAGGAATTTAGACACGCCCACTTGTTTCGGGTCAACCGGGCACAGTCTGAGTCAGTCGGCACACCGAACCGATTCTATTCATTCCAAATGACAAACATTCTGAACATATTCAAACTGACACCGATCGTTCCAGACTTTTCGCTGTTTCGCTTGTTTTTCTTTTGGCACTCGGAGTCAGGAGACCAACTGAGTATCGTGCAGCGAAGCGTTTCCATCGGATTCAAACGAGTCCGATTAGGTCGGTGCACCGCTTCCTTTAGACCAGCGGTTCTCAACCTTTTGGGACTTAAGGACCACTTATAAATTATGTGTCTCGGTCGCGGACCACCACTAAAAATTCTGCCACTGGTGTACATATATGCAACCTTATAAAATTATAACTTTATGTAAAATTATTGTATAAAATAATAAATTTGATAAGATTAAGTATTTTACTAATTCTTTAATATTAGTTTAAATAAATGTTTAAACTTTTAAGTGAAGAAAGTAGCCTACAATATTCGTTTTAAATCTAATGTGAGCCTCGAGCTTGCATATTTGAGCAAAGTTTATCAAAAGAGGTGTAGGCCCAATGCTTGAAAGACTAAATCGGGTCATCTTCGACTTCAAGTGTTGAATGATATTTTGTTTTAACCAGCACAGAAAATCCACATTCACAAAGAGGCGATGTTGCAAAGGTAAAAGTTTTGAAAGCGTTCTCATACAGTTCTGGATATTCATGTGAAGCTTGTATCCAAAATTTCATCAAGCTCACTCTTGGATGCACCATCTTCATCGCTAATCAGTTCAATGAATTTGTTTAATTCCGATATTGGTAAATTTAATGAATCAACGTTTGCAAGAAACGGTCTGGAAACCCAAGAAAACTCTGAATGTTCAAATCACCAAAGTAGAAGTTAAATTAATCCAGCAATGATTGAATATGTCCGGAAATTAAATTCACAAATTTTGACTTATTGATTTCTTTGTGCATTCATGCAATTGATCAAACATGTCAAAGTTGACTTCCAATATCCTTTTTTTCCAGAGATCAAGATTTTCGTAAAAGCTTACACTTGCCGCTGAGGGTTATTAAATTTGTCTGTTTGCATGTTTTTAATTGTAAAAAAAATATATAAATTATAGGCCTTGCTCGCGGACTACTAGACAGATGGCCGCGGACCACCAGTGGTCCGCGGACCACAGGTTGAGAACCGCTGCTTTAGACAGTAGACCTTAGGTCGCTACGCCGAGAGGGGCAAGGGAGAGTGAATGGAGAGAATAAGGGCGTGGAACAGAAGGAGGTTGAGAGGCGAGTTTTAACGTCGCGGCCAATATGCAAAGCAAAGGTCAAGAGACTAAGAACAGGAGAGGAGACGGACAGGTGCCATAGACCTACAGCTTTTATTAAAACCAAACCGCATCATCCACAAACATCAGCGTCATTCGCATTTCTTCATCTTCTAAAACAAGATAGTTTAACTGATTTATGCTGGGCGAGGACTGCAGCTACAAATCGATGGACGCTTGTACGTCAACATGTTTTGCATATAATTATATGATGAAATGCACTTACCAAAGCAGTGTACGCCACACAGACCACAGACATTAGAGGAATCGACAACATCAGTGGAAACCCGGTAACTGTATCAAATGTATACAACTCCAAGGTTACTCTCCGAATTTTCAGGGCCGGCTTTAGGTTTAGGAGCAGACAGTTGCATGGAGCGTCACAAAGTTAGGGCGCGCCATTTTCACACATGCTTCTCATTCAGTTTTGGGTGGTTTAATTAAATCTAAAACATGATCTTTTGATTTGATGGAGTGGGGCTAAGGCCGGTCCTGTTATTCTGATCGCAATGAGCAACTTTCCAGTAAAGAATTACACAGGCGTGTGTATTTCCACACTGCGTTCCATCATAACCCTTAGCAGGTGCAACAACCAGCATATTTATATAAATTATACAAGCTTATAAATTACATATGCATGTATTACGTTCGTACTCACTTATTTTGAATTATTTAATCCCATATTAAACTGTGTAGAAGGAGAATCAACCAACCGGATTCCAAGGCCGCTGAAGGCGCATACATCGAGGTCCCCATGTAGGAAATCTGAAATGAAACATAAGCGTTTTCTAAAACGACACGAAACAGGAAGCGTTTCATGGCTGTTCGAATACGTTTCTAACTGTCTTTTACGAACGTAGACTCGAGCAGTTCTATGACAGATAGCCTACATGATTATTTGAAGCTTAAACGGTGCAAACTATTCGACAGTGCTAAGGGTTTACGTGTACTGGTCTAACAAGAAAGTCATTCATAACCATGTGAACCTGAGTTACCGATGAACCAATTCTGCCGCTGTGCTAGCAGAACTTCACAAGGTATGTCATTAGCAATATACAGAAAAGAATCAAACACCATATAAACTCTATAGTTCTAAAAATACAGTTAGAAACGTATTCGAACAGTATTTTAATCGGTTGACAGTCCAACACGTAGCCACTAGATTATCCTGCATTACAACATAGTCCCGTTTATTTCGTGCATGAAACTAACAACGCAAAATCCTACTTACAGCAATTTCTTGAGCTAAGGCGATATGGAACCACCTCATGGGCGTAAAGTGTTATGCGACCTAGTTTGTTTAGCCTCGGTATATGAAAGCCCTCTTCTTCGACGTCTGATCTTTCCGCGCCAAGTTTACCAGAGCTGCAAGTGGGGGACACAAATTTCGAAATATTTTTGTTTTGAACTTTCGACCTGTCAGTTGACAGTTCAGCACGTAGCCACAGGTTATCCTGCACTACAGCATAGTCCTATTTAATGCAACAGCAGATGTATTCCGACGTTTTACTGGTAGTTGATTTAATGCAAGATGTCAATTTCTACCGAAAAGTTGGCACGCTTATCGCGCAGTGCTGCCGGTCATAAAAATGGAATTTTATATAAAAAGTTGAAATTGCTGTATTCAAATTAAATTGCTTTAAAATTAGTTTAGTAAAAATAATTATTTTTCCATTTTTGTAATCGAAAATTTTTATACTACCCTTCCACAGAATCTGACCGGATGCGCTCTGTCCGTCTGACCTAAGGGCGATGACATAGTTAATTCACTAAATACGTTTATAAATATGTTGTTTCTAGCCTCCAAAGAATGATGTACCCACCAAACTGAAGATTCCCATAAAACTGGCGCAAAGTCTCACCGAGTTCGAACCAAATCGCATATAGAAATACTGAAAAATAAAACAGGTTTAGACTGCTGGGCGCATGATAAGCTAAAAGTAACTATAAGCAAAATGAAGCGAATTAATAACAAAACCAAGACATGAGTCACAGTTTGCATCGATAATTAAACCAATCCTCAACAACGACGTGTCCTAAGAAAACGGTTTATTTAGGTTTCGTGAATCTCTTTATAAATGAGAAACCGTTGATCCGATTTACTTTAAATTTGACGAGAGCAATCATTGTGACTATGGCCACAGGAATCTCCTCCGAAACCCAGTAGGGTTTAATCAAACGTGTGCCAGATGTACACTGAATAGACTATAGTGCCACATGCTTTGCATTTTAATAAATGCTATGCTGAAATTTATAGGCAACAGCTTCCATTATAAATGGTCATAAGATTTGATACAGCTGATGATCTGTTTTGGCTAGTTTGGTTGTGCAATAACATCGAGATTCGTATCATTTCGAAAGTACAAATATTGGATGCATTTCCTCCATGTGCTCATGGACTAATTTTCTAGGTATTGATCTATTGCAACTTGGTTATGTGTCCCATCAGTTCATGCATTATTAATTATACACCGGCGCTACAAAAGTTAATTTACAAATTGTAAATTACAAACACAAGTAAGTGTGCAAGTAATTTTATAGAGATTTTTGAATCTACTTTCGCCATTTTCCATAAATTGTTTATGCGCTAGCCGATAGAATTGCATCGGTAAAATCTTTGTTATGCCCTATAGACATTGTTTTCAATTTAAGCTTAATTAGTTTGCAGAAAATTTCCTTTTCTATATACTTTTCAATTTTTAAAAATGCCGAAATACACATCAAATAACTTCCAGATTTAAACTACCATAGATAATTCCAGTGCTTTTTTCTGGAAAAAAGGTTCCGGAACGGAACAATAGGTTCCGGAACGGAATAATTAAGGGCGGGCTAAAATCCCGATAAAAACGGGATTGGGGGTTGGTAGGGGTCTCAATAAACACTGAATTATTGTTTTCATTATTAAAATTAAAAAAAATATTTTTAGTACCTGAAAAGGTGCCGGAACGCCGTTCCGGCTGAAAAAAGCACTGGATAATTCTAATGTCGCTTCAGCGTTGTTTTGGTGCTTGTGTTACAAAATATTTCTATTAGAGTCGGCCTACAATAATGATCGAGCCAATAGCGAGATAGCGTTGAGCTTTAAATAACAATTAATGACTTAGGCCTACCTCATTTACACTGACCAACTTCAAAGGATAGAGCCACGGAAGGACTATTCTCTCGACAATAATTGCACTAAAAACAAAACTGAATCCGTCTAGAATCATATACTGAACTCCGTAGCCATACATCTCAGAAGTCATTCCGAGCACCAAGATGGCTGACTGGAATGAGACAAGCAACGAAATGGCTGTGGGAACGACTTGAAGTCGTCGGTTAGCCAGAATGAATTCCGCTGTAGTCTTCTGTCTGCCACCGGTCAGTGAATGATACAGACCAATGGCCAGCGAGATGACCAGAAAACTGACCAGGATCAAGTAGTCCGGCCATTTCAATGACGATTCCATCCTGATTGATAAAAAATTACAAACTGTTTAATTTTGTCTTTGTAACATAAATGACGTCATGAGCTTAATAAAAATTTGCAGCAGTAAATATGCCAGCAGTATTTTATAGTTGAGCAAGCTATAGCGGCACGTCAGTTTCATAGACTTTGAACCTATAAATAAATTCCTATTACACCTGCCGCCATGGAATACATTGCGTGAAGACAACTTTAGTAACAGTAGGTGAAGGTTCAAATTAGCATGCATAAGGAGAGTGAGTCTGATGTGTGAACGAGGTCTATCATCTACTCCTCTTCAAGAATTCTTACCTTTTATGTCTTTAGATGAAAACCTCTTTCTTAGGAAATCTATTCATCGAAAAATGTTCATTCGGAAAACAGTTTATTTGAAAAAGAGATGTTGAGGTGAAATTCTTTACAGATAGCGACCTAGCGATTTACACAGTTCATTGTAGCCTTGAATTTGATACCACGTTAGCGTTGCCGGCTAATTGTCAATTAAGCGGAAAAATAAGCCTATGATTTCGAGATGCGTTACTCTGCCTGCATTTGCTTTTGATACCAGATAGGGTGATACCAGAGCCACAAGTGGAGCAACAACACTGATATATATATATATATATTAGCCTCTCAAATTCCACTCATTTGTGAATGCATACAAGTCTACATTTAAGTTCATAGTAGGCCCTAATTTATGCTGCAGTGCAGCGAATCTAATTTAATTAAATTCCAAAACTGATGTGCTTTCGTTTTGGAAATGCACAGGTATTAATCGATGGCCGATACAAAGTAACAAAAGCACTACAGAGGGACGACGGTTCTCGGACGTTCCTGTACCTATAATATACGGCCGATATAATTCGACTCATCACTGCTATGGGAGTGAGTTTCCAGCAGTACGTTGATGCATACAACTGTACTTATAAAATGCCATCTATCTGACGTAGGTGCTTGGGTATCTTCCCAACAGGCCATTATAGTGGAAGCAGGGGCGTAACTTTGGTCTGAAAAGTGAGTGGTACCAATTTCTTACATACATGAAGCAAGGTAGAGACTGCGATCTCTGGGAAGGCAAAATAATAAAATATTGATTGGCATTGTTCAAAAAGTGGGGGTACGATCCCCCCGTCCAAAAAGTACCACCCACAAATTACGCCTATATATGAGTGGAAGTACACAGTTGGATATTTTCAAATCGGCTGCGCCTGAATTCAAGTCGTCAGTGGGCTCCAGTTTCGGGTGCGCCTTACAGTGAGAGTGTTAACGCGTTTAGGTGCGTCAGGTTTGTAAGGAAAATGTTTTGAAGGCAGTTAGCAATTTTACGTTGTAGCAGGTGAAACCAGATACATTGAATATTAGCACAGTAATTGCCTCTCTTAATTTAGGCGTAGTCGAGAAAGTTGTCACCAGTAATCAACGTTATAGGCACAAATCCAATTTCCAAGGTCTGCTACTAAAATAAGAGTAGGTCTATTTGACCTATGAAAGCGGTTTTGGACGGAATTTTACCTGAGCAGAATTGCAGTATATGGTCAGACAACTATACTTCGGAAGGGAGACAATTCAACGGTAGAACAGATGGATTGGGTTATTAAAAGGCGAATGTATGGCCATCGTCGTCAGTTTGGAAAGGGGTTTGCTGCACAGGATCACAGCCGGATAGGAGATCCTTTTTTAAAGCATAATTCAGAGTATCTGTGTATATGATGAATTCACTTGATATTAGAAAATCAGTCCAGTGGAATAAAAGCCAATGTACTCATATGAAGTGTTGTTCGTTCACTGGTTCAAGCAGGCAATGTTATTAATGTATACAAATAATAACGGGATATCAGTTTACTACGCTATTGCTTTATACTGAAAGAGTTTAATTCACAAATATTGGTCGCTCTCTAGCACCTAAAATCCAGACATCCAAACCCCTCTTTCAAAATTTCATTAAAAGTCCGCTTAAAATGATTTACAACGACAATTCCTAATTTTCAGTTTCTGATTTTCAGTTCAATTAACAAAAAAAGATATTTAGAGGAAATATATTAACAGCGAATCTTCCTTATCTTTGGCTATTACTGTTCATTATATAGTCCAGGGGCTGTACTTGTACTTATGAGTCACTCTGAGTCATTTTCAGTGTATGACTAAGAGTGGCAGTCAGAGGACGGGTGTGGATAGGAGGAGGCGGGAGGGGTGTGCGTCCAATTTTTTTAAGCCTGCCGGCGCCCCTGATGTAGTCCCATAAAACAGCATAAATACAGGAAAGAACTTTCCCGAAATAGACTCTTAAGAATGCCTACAGGCGAAGGTTCAATTAGCATATGAATGTTTACTGAGTTAGATGTGAACGAGAATTTTGATCTTTTTCTGCTAAAGTATTCTTACCTTTGTACTATCTAGATGAAAAGCTCTTTCCTAAGAAATCCTCTTGGAACTGCATCTAATGCAGAGTCATCTAAGTATAACAGTTGACCTGAAGGTACAGATGTTTCGATGAAAGGGCCTACACATTACGACTTAAGTGATGTCAGACAACAGAATGGCTACCAGACTCGCTGATACGTCTATAGAATGCGTCCTTTGCTGGCAGCCGGATTCAATCAAACTTGGTGTGACAATCGATGTACTCACATGAGTAGATGCACTTGCTCTGTAACTCAGCCCGCTACTCTACTCTTAAGAGATTTCTTGTCTTCATGTCTTCAGGTTTCACATTTTGTACTTGAAGGCTGGTAGCCGATCTGCCCTGCGAGCTATTTATAAACTGCAGACTGTCGATGTACTAAAACCGGTCGCGGTGGAATGGCACATGCCTCTTCATGTTGTTGAAGATACAACTGATTTTCTTCCCCCTCGTGTGGTCTTCGATTCACCAAGCGCTGGCATACTCAGATGTTCATAATAACCGCGGACGAAGTACAAGACAACTGGCGCCTTTGTCAATTATACGTAGATGCGCAGCCTGAGTCTAGAGTTATGAATTACGATAATGTGGCTTACGCAGTAACGGCGCTAGCAGGGCTGTATTGGTAAAATCAGAGGTGAGTACACGCTACCGGTTAGTTTTCCGAAACAAATTAGAGGTGAGTATACGCTACAGTAGGCCTATTTTAATGTAAATAAATATAAATATTTTGTGAGGTGAGTATACGGTCTCTAGAGGTGAGTATACGCTGTATACCCGCGTAAACCCTCCACTACAGCCCTGGGCGCTAGTGTCACAAAAGTTTCAGTATGCGACCATCTTGTGAATAGACTTCTTTGACAATCGAGTCAATAGAAAAGCAGATGGCGTTTACAAAGCGAGTAATGACTTAAGCCTACCTCATTTACCCTGACCAACTTCGGCGGATAGAGCTGTGATCCGATTATTTTCTAGACAACATTTCCAGGGACAAAGAAGCCGAACCCATTGAGGATCAGCTGATGAGCGCCGTAGCTATACATTCCCTCAGTCATTCAATGCACAAATATGACTGACATCTGAAAGAGTGCATGGTGAGGTCAGCTACTTACGGATCTACCTCAACCATCACTGTGCGTGATCTTTAACAAATGTGAGAAAGTAATGTCTCCCACTTGATGTTGAATGTGAAGCAAATGATTGCAATGGCGGACTGTGAATGAAATTTTTAAAGTGGGTTTTCTACATCTAGTCCTGTAAAGAACTGCCAGCACCTGTGAATCAAACTTGTTGATTGTATTGATAGTGTCATTAACTGATATCCCATTATTATCGAAACAGTCTATAATTTTAACTAAGCTCGCCTGCTTGAAACAGTGATCTAACAATATTCCATGTGAATACATTGGCTTTCATTGCACCTGAATTATTTTCTGATTTCGCCTGAGTCCAGTATATACAGAGGTACTCGGGACCATGCTTCCTTCCCAGCGCGTCATGATGAATGAGAAAAGAGGGTCACTTGAGTGCTGTGATTTCGCCAGAATCTGCTGAGAAGGTTCACATGACCTGACTTGGTTGGCCTGATAGGTTGGTTATCTTCCTACTTCGCAACCAGTCTGCTACTCTTGTAACAGTCAGGGAATCGCGACACAAACAATTCCTCGCCACTGTCGCCAGCTTTTGGTAGCGCCTGAAGTTGCCAGCCAAATATAAAATGTCTTCTTCGGATTCAGCCTCAGACAATTTCGACATCAAACGCTGTGCTTCTGTTAAAGTGGTCTGCGTAGAAGACCAACAAGACGGATGCCACGTAAAGTACAGTTGAACGTGATCAGCGCACTGCTGGACCCGCGATACCACGTCAACGAAATAGATCGACCACGCATAGAATATACAGAAGCGTCCTAGTCTTGCCCTGTCTAAAAAAGATGACGCCATCAATTAATGCTTCTGCTTGCGATAACGAAAATAGACTAGATTTTAGATTCAATTGGATTGGTTTCGCTGCACTGCGGCGTAAAATAATGTGAACTTACATGCAGATCTTCCGTGCTTCACAAAGCAGTGATGAATGAGTATCAATGAACGCTATTAAACAGGCTATAGGATTTCGGTGTTTTGAATGGGCCTATCTTGTATCAAAGGCAATTGCAGGCAGCCATATACATACAACTACGTATCAAGCCATACATCCGTGGTTCATTTTCCGCTTAATTGAAAATTATGTGACAACATTGACTTGATTTCATATTCAGAGCTTAGGTTACTACATAAGTAGTCATTGCCAACAATTTAATCTAAACATTTTTTTTACAAATCAGCTATTTCTCACATTAAGTTCCATTCGATGCCGCATTAACAGGATTTCTTAGGATAGAGATTTTCATCTAAATAGAAAAATACAAGAATAATTGTCTAGGACAAGATTAAAGTTCTCGTTCACACGTCGGACTCATAATACGCAAGTGTGTTAATGGAACCTAAGTGTGTTAATGGATTCAATCAAACTTGGTGTTACAGTCGATGTACTCATATGACTGTAACTGCACTTGCTCTGTAACACAGCCCGCTACTCTTAAGAGATTTCTTGTCTTCTTGTCTTGAGGTTTCGGATTTTGTACTAGAAGGCTGATAGCCTGATAGGCTGATAGGACAAGATTAAAGTTCTCGTTCACACGTCGGACTCATTATACGCAAGTGTGTTAATGGAACCTTCGCCCTTCTGTCGCTAAATGTTGTGGTCTATGGATGCAGGTGTCAGGCTGGTTCTGAATCCAATGCGATTAGTAGAACATAGCATAGGTCCAGAGTTTATGAAAGCGACGTACTAATGTAGTGTATATAACTAAGAAAACATTGCTGGCAGTGTGATTGTCATATTTATCAGCTGCAAACTTTAAAATCATTTATGTTTCGAAGAAAATATACATAGTTAATAATTGTTTTTCTGACCTATAAATCAGGATGGAATCGTCATTGAAATGGCAGGACTACTTGATCCTGGTCAGTTTTCTGGTCATCTCGCTGGCCATTGGTCTGTATCATTCACTGACCGGTGGCAGACAGAAAACAACAGCGGAATTTATTATGGCTAACCGACGTCTTCAAGTCCTTCCCAAAGCCATTTCGTTGCTCGTCTCTTTCCACTCAGCCATCTTGGTGCTCGGAATGACTGCTGAGATGTATGGCTATGGTGTTCAGCTGACGATTTTCAGCGGATTCAGTTTTGTTCTTAATGCAATTATTGTCGAGAGAATAGTCATTCCGTGGCTATATCCTTTGAAGTTAGTCAGTGTAAACGAGGTAAGTCTTTACTCGTTCTTAAAAGCTCAAAGCACTCTGCTGATATTCGTCAAATTTGTATCTTTGTTATGAGACAGGTCGCTGTTGAGGGGAGGTTTCACTGCTGTTGCAACCTGTGACGTAATCGATGTTTTGATTTTGCTATAATTTTTATTTAATGTGGATGTTGTTGGTTTTGTCTCATTTCGCGTCTAGTATAATTATGCTTAAATCGTTTGTAAATTATATTTTCAGTATTTCTATATGCGATTTGGTTCGAACTCAGTGAAACTCTGCGCCAGTTTTATGGGAATCTTAACTTCGGTAAGTGTATCGTTCTTTGGAGACTAGAAACACTATTTTTATCAATGTGTTTAGTGGGGTGCTCGACAGTGTAGTGGTTAGCGTGCTGGACTGTCAATCGGAAGGTCGGGGTTCAAATCCCCGACAGAGCAGAAATTTGGTTCGAGATTTCTGCTCCACTTGCACCCCTAGCCAACTCAGCTATAATGAGTATACTGACCGTACACTGTGCCATATTTTGTTAGGAAGTAACATCTAGCATTAAATTAACGACCATATCTGCGTCGGGTGATGTTTAACGTTGCATTAGATAGAACTACAATGTTGTGCATGGTAGCCTAGTGACTGACAGGTCGGAAGTTCAAATCTGTGCCAAGGTGACCCAGCAGAAAACTATTTGAAAATTTGTTTCACTTGTACCTCTGGCAAACTCGGATTCAAGCGAGTGTAAACTGATCGCACGCTCTTGTTGGAAAGATCAGACAGCAAGGAAGGAGTCTGGCCCAGGGCTGTAGCCGAGGGTATACGCGGGTATACAGCGTATACTTACCTCTGTAGAGACCGTATAGCCATTGAGTAATGACGTTTCCACAAAAAAGAAAGGCAATGAAAGGTTTTGAGGGCGAATGACTAAAAAACGGTCATCAACTTTTTCAGAGACGAACTCATAAAAAAAGGTCAAGAATTTTCAGAGAATTCCTGAAAGGTCAATTTTTCTGAGACGAATTCCTAAAAAAGGTCATCACATTTTTTGAGGGTGACACCAGCCCTAGTGACGCCGCTTCTCACCGGTAGCGTGTACTCACCTGTAATTTTAGCACTACAGCCCTGGTCTGGCCACCCGCTTTTATATGCTGAGGCTGAACAAACTAAGTTGTATAACACTTCATACCCATGTAATGTATGCCTGTCGGGTTAACTCAAGAAACTGTCTTAAGCAGGACTACGAATGCGCGCTGTTAGTTTAATGAGCAGATCTACAGACATCACAGAGCAGTGATGGGAAGTAGTTAATTACTTCAGTTAACATGTAATATAATTTCGTTTATTATTATGAATCAAAGTTGACAAACCGCAACTTCTTACAGAAAGAGTATGTTACAGTAAAAAAAAGCATTTGTCTAGATTAGTCTAGGAAAGATAGAATATTATTTAGTTCCTAGAACATATCGGAACAAAACTCTAGGCATAAAGTAGTGATTGTCCTTGCATGGACCCCTTGTTACTTTACAGTTATTTTTTTGCATTAAAAAGGTAGCAAACTTCTCCAAACGTTTCAGCAATGGCCGAAATAAACTTTACCAATTTGTAGTTAGCTACTTGCTTAACTATTTTAACCGCTAGAGTCTCCAGTGTGAATCCAATATCATGCTGTTCCCTGTTCAGACTTTCAGACTAATTTCATCAACTTAATATTAAGAGACAGTGACACTGATATATTTATTCAGTTACTGGTTTTTAAATATTTTCTAACAGATTTATATAATTTTCAGACATTTTAATAGATGCAGACATACAATTCTAAGCGTTACTTACAATATTGTGCACGATGTTTCTTTCAAAGTCAAGAATTTATAATCAATTGCCACCTGTTTCCAAGCAATTAAGTTCCCATCATACGGCATGAGTGAAAGTAATTAGAAAAGCCACCTGTACTTTTAAAATAGCTAACTGCTGTTTCTGAAACTATTAATAACACGAAACATAGTGAAAAAAAGTAATTGTAGTTATATTAACTTAAATGTTAATAACGTCTTCACTGCCCGTTAATTAAACTCTGGCTGCATCCGAGTTTGTAGGCTACATCCAAGCAGTCCGGGCAAAAAGATCACAAAACGCCGGCAGTTCTATGACACATATTCGGTCTAATTGAAACTTACACTGTGCATCATATTTGCTATCTAACGAGCTTACCTGTGCTAAGTTAACAGGAAAGTTATTCGGAATCTTGTAAACACTGAAGCAAGCTAGTCCCTGTTACAGCAGAACTTCACTCTTGCAACAATGTGCCCCTGTGCAACCTTCAGAAAAGAATCACAAACCATGCCAACTTTAAAAAATAGACAAAGAGAGAATGCAACGCAATTGAACATAGACCACTTCTTGAACAGAGTGTTCCGGTGGTGTATAGTCCTCTCACTCCCAATCCTCCAACTTCTCCCTTCCTGTGGTTCCTGTTTTGTGTCGTTTTAGAAACAGCTTGTTACATTTCAGATTTCCTACATGGGAACCTCGATGTATGCACCCTCGGCGGCATTGGAATCCGGTCAGTTGCCTTTTCGTTTACACAATTTATTATAGGTTTAGCACCGATCCTATGGTTATATAAACAATTATGAACGTAATGCATGTTTATGTAATTACTAAGCATGTGCATTTAAGTCTGTTAGCACCATTTTGCTTCTGACAAGAGTTGTGTTGTAACGCCATGGGTAAATATACACGATTCTGTCACTTTTTTAGAGTTGCTTTTAGTAAAAGAATTGAATGTATATTAAAAATTAATGAGGCTTCTCAGACACAATGTATTTACAGTTACAACTGTGGCTTCAAACAAAATTAATGGAAATATAATTTCCCGACTAATTATATAAAAGAATTGTTATTATGGAATGTGATTCTGCTGGGAAGCGATCATCAATGAATGTACTTGCATATATTTGATACAGTTACCGGGTTTCCACTGATGTTGTCGATTCCTATAATGTCGGGGGTTTGTGTGGCGTTCACTGCTCTGGTAAGTTGTGCATCTCATCATATGCATGCAAACCATTTCGATGTACAGGCGTCTTTCGATTGATACCAGTCTTCGCCCAGCATAAATCAGTTAAACTACGTTGTTGTGGAAGGCGAAGGAATGCGAACGACTCTGGTATGAACGGACAATGAGGCTATGCCGATGGGAGCAACACACTCAAACAGTTTTCGGAGTAAAGCTGGCTCACAACTGCCGACTTTTTCTAGATTCGTTATACCCATGTCCGAATTAAGGGGGCCCGCAGTTTTGAGGGGCCCGCATTTTCGGAAGTACATAAAAACTTTTATTGTACTTGTAACTGGGTCCCCCGCTGGTGGCATTATAAGTAATCACAGCACCCTGGCCCGCACTAACCTTAATGCGGCCCTGATTATAACGCACTTATCTAATCCTGTAGATAGCTAGGTTCACACCTCATTTGAGTGATGCTAAGATGCGCTTTAGAAATCCAGATACATGTATTCACGTGGACTGTACACCACACCAACCCGAACCCAAGGCCGCTTGCGAGGTTCTCAAGGGCTCTTTACACATAGTCAGATATAATATTTATTCAAAGTACTACATGCATACTACATATGCGCACAATAGTATTACATACATACAGACACACTCGATGAGGCTGAAATGTTCAGACTCAAATACTTTCAACCGATCGGCTGTTCAATATGCCGACTGAGAAAACTAGCATCGTATCCGGAACACATGCGATTGGCCAGTAGGATCGAATCGGGTAGATCACTCGTGTACAGTAGGTTTAAAAGAAGTTGATGTCTGGTAACTTTGGCCACTGAAGAGCTATGTAAGCCGGAAATGCAGCCATGACGCGTAGCGAATAAATTATGTAGTGTTCCCAACCAACAAACAAAGATAGTCAACCTGGATTTTAAGTTAATATACTATAACACATAGGTAAACTAATTGCATTTTATTTGATTGTGAAGGGTGGAATGCGAGCGGTGATATGGACAGATGTGTTCCAGTTTCTCACAATGGTTGGAGGAATGGTAGCTGTATGCATTCAGGTATAGTGCACACGAGAGCTAGCGTGTAATAAATTAGTTTTTACCGCAACGTGTCTTGCCTTGCCATATGCTTTGCCAGACCATACCGTACAATGCCATTACTGTATAAGGTTTCCTGTATATGACTTGACTATTATGCAGTGATACGTAACGCTTACTCAACATACATACAACATTCTGTTCTATAGTATACCGAGCTTATCTCTTTTATTTCGTCGATTGTCTGAATTTCTGTAATATCAAATTATTTGAATATGCGCGAATCATCAAACAGGTGAGGGTTCTGTGCCCGTATAGACATCTAGGAATATTTACTAGGGACCTGCGAATCATAAATTTTTCGTCGAATCGAATCTCGAATCGAATCGGGGTAAAGATTCGAATTCGAATCGAATCTCGAATCGAATCAGCGGTAGGCCCTACTATGTTTGATATTCACGTGGTGTGCACTTGATAGCAGTGCAGGCGTACCACTCACTACTGTCGGTATCAATAGGGCCTATATTAATAACTGTTCTGCAGTTTAAAAATCAATTAAACTAAACATTAAGCTAAGTAACAGAATTAACAATAACGTAAATAATTTATGAGTTAAGTAAGTAAGTAAGTATATTCTTTATTGTAGCAATTGCATAACGGCGCTTTGGTGTACATACATGGACAACTTCTTTTAACAGAGTCAGAGATCCGCCCTAAAATTTTAAGGGCAGATCTGGGGCTGTATGCCAATCGCAGGCTAATTTTTGCAGATTAATTTTCCCCAGAAAGTGAGACAATATTAAGTTTACTCAAAATAAATATTGCAGAATAACTTTTATGGTACAATGCTAATAAAAAAAGACATGTCAGCTGTCAAGGGCCGGTCTAAAGGTCCCAGAGGCTAGATCTGGCCCGCAGGCCGTATGTTGCCCACCTCTGATCTAAGCGGAGTATAAATAATATTCTATTTATAAGCACCATTTTCGTGCCAGAGGGTTTGTTGTCGTCGGGTGCCGCGTTGTACGCAGAAATTCAACAACCAATCCACGAGCAGTAAACAATTACAATAATTAGTTGTCAACAAAGTTCGTCAAGTCTTATCATTTTCCCAAAAACGATTCGAAATTTTTTCGAATCATGACATCATTTTCGAATCGAATCGAACACCGCCGCCCGATTCGTTTTCGAATCGAATATCGAAGCTTCGCAGGTCCCTAATATTTACTGATTACATATAAACTAGCGCGTGTCGTAACATCTTTCCACGTGATTGAATTTGAGACAAAGGTGAATCTTAAGGCTGTTTGTTCTGCTCTTTAGGGCACAATTGCAGTTGGAGGAATCGGTAATGTCATGAAATACGCTGGAGAGGAAGGACGTTTGAATTTGGTTGAGTTAGTATATTCTGTGGACAATAATTTGTTTGTTGCCATTCTGTAGAACGAACTTCTGTAACGTTTTCCGTTGATAGAACTTAATTTTCAAGCTATAAGTTTAGCAGTACTGTACAGTACTTTTACAGTCTCCTTAAGACATTTCTTTTTGACTGGGCCTGGGTCGGGAGTGCCTCTGAATAGATTGAAGGGGCGCTATATAAATGTTTTAGATAGATAGATAGATAGATAGATAGAAAGATAGATAGATAGATAGATAGATAGATAGATAGATAGATAGATAGATAGATAGATAGATAGATAGATAGATAGATAGATAGATAGATAGATAGATAGATAGATAGATAGATAGATAGTAACGAAGTAAAAGTAACACGATACTGTACTTAAGTAAAAGTTTCAATACCTTTCATAATTATTCTCAACGGTTATTATTATCATATTTTATATTTTTAACCAACGTGAGGTTATTTTTAGTCCTATGTGCCGTTCTTTACACATGCCTAAGAATTACTTTCAAAGAGTAAATAGCAGGTCAACTATCTGAATTCTAAATGAGTCATGACAATTTTGTGTAAATTACATAATAAATTACATAGTATTATGCTTTCTTTAAAGGACTTAAGAAACATCGAGAAATAGCACACCAAAAAAGAGAAACTTCCAAATGTTTCACAATATTGAATATGTCGATCATCGTGCATACTTGGTTTTGGAATTATATAGAATTCAGTGGCGTTTCTGATCATTGACATGGTAATCTGACGTGTTAGAATAAGTCGCTAACAAACTAGCAGCTAGTTTAGAGAAAATGGCAGTGAAGTCTGAGGTTTGTTATTAGGCAAACATGAAATGCTTTCAGCTGGAATCCTGATCCGACAGTGCGTCATACGTTTTGGGGAATCGTGATCGGTGCTGGCTTCGGGTGGATTCCTTTCTACGGTCTGTCTCAAGCTGCCGTTCAACGCTTCTCGGCTACACAAAGCCTCTCCAAAGCCAAAATGTAAGTTCAGTAAGCAATGATACTACACTACACAAGCCTAACTTACGTGACTTCAGATGTTTCGGATTTCAAGTAGAAAAGACGCGAATATAAGTCGATTTAATAGATACATCCATGTTTAGACACAAATAAATATACATACGTACATACATACATGCATTCAAACATACATGCATATTTTTATACTCACATACAAACATAGCTACATCCACACATACATACACAAGTAAATAATAATTTGAAAACTTCAGTAGCATGACTGTAATAATTCTCAATGCTTCAGTCGATTGTGGCTATTAAGCAAAATCGGTGAAATGTTTAAAATTTTGTCACATAATTATCAAAGGAAAATTACGTTCACGCATTGATCCCTACATACATACATACTTACACACGAGTACATACATGAGTAGTTAACAATAGGATGGATCTGGTGCATTCTCTCCCCGGAGAGGTACGGTTCTGGTGCATTCTCTCCCGGAAGAGGTACGGTTCTGGTGCATTCTCTCCCGGAAGAGGTACGGTTCTGGTGCATTCTCTCCCGATAGAGGTACGGTTCTGGTGCATTCTCTCCCGATAGAGGTACGGTTCTGGTGCAATCTCTCCCAATAGAGTATATGTTCTAGCGAAATTAATTCTTTTATATTTATTATAGTTTAATATATTTTAATATATTTGAAACCTAATTTGTACTCTTACACGAGGTATTTATCTTATTGAAACATTTCAGCTGTTGAGTAAACTTATTTCTCACAGCAATTTTAAGTAGAGCCTACATTTAAATTATTTTGAACTTCACCGATTTGTATAGCGCCATAGCACAGCGAAGCTTATTTGAATATGGTATTTTAAAATATATATTATGTTATAATCTAAGGTATATTAAAAGTTGTACTCTTTCACAAACATAAAAACAGACAAACATAAAAACAGACAAACATGCAAACAGACAAACAGGCAAACAGACAAACAGACAAACAGAAAAACAGACAAGCAGACAAACCGACAAACAGACAAACAGACCCTCAGACGCACAGACAAACAGGCAAACAGTCAAACAGAAAAACAGACAAACAGACGGTCAACATATTTTGACATCTTAATAATAATAATAATAATAATAATAATAATAATAATAATAATAATAATAATAATAATAATAATAATAATAATAATAATAATAATAATAATAATAATATGGAAGCTTTTTAAGCAAGAAGAGAGAGAGGACCCATGAGCTAACCACGAGGTAGCCATGGATATGATTTGTTAGCAACCTCAGTTTCTTAGACTCGGCATATGAGGGAAAGGCGGCCAGCTCTAACCCTCACCGTCTCATCTTCCCACCGACAGAGTTCAATCGGTGTACTCATTATAGCTGAGTTGGCTATGGGGTGCAGCAGGAGTAGAAATCGAATCAAATTTCTGTCCGGACGGGGATTCGAACCCCCGACCTCTCCATCGACAGCTTAGCGTGCTAACCACTACGCTATCGTGCACCCCCTCTAGTTTTAACCAAATAAGTGTTTAAATACATTTAGTTACAAAACGCGAAGAAACAAAGAACGTTAGGTTCTACTGTTGGAAATGTACGCACAGCCTGTCATTTATTAGCATATAGCTGAGTTCTCTAAATTATTTGCTAAGAAATAAAAACTGTAAGTAAAAGAGAAGGAAGAACTCTAAATTATTTGCAAAGAGATATAAAACTGTAAAGTGTGGAGAGCGAGCAGAATTGAAGGTACATGTTAGTGGCTTAGCGCTGGGAGCAGCGGCAGGAACGCTGAGAAGTTGCGGGAAGATCTGAGAAGTTGCGGGAAGATCTGAGAAGTTGCCGGAAGATCTGAGAAGTTGCGGGAAGATCTGAGAAGTTGCGGGAACATCTGAGAAGCTGCGGCGAGAGTGCTGGGAAGCTGCGGCAGCAGCGGCGGCAGCGGCGGCGGCGGCAGCGGCAGCGGCGGCGGCGGCGGCGGCAGCGGCAGCGGCGGCGGCGGCGGCAGCGGCGGCGGCGGCAGCGGCGGCGGCGGAGGCAGCGGCGGCGGCGGAGGCGCTGGCGGCGGCGGCGGCGGCAGCGGCGGTGGCGAGAGTGTTGGGAAGCTGCAGCGGTAGCGATGGGTGCGCTGGGGCAGCGCCAGATTTGTGGGAAAGGCAGGTTTTCGATTGAAACATATGTGTAAGATGAAGCATTTAAGATCATTTTGGGTGACGAAACTGATATGTATGGTATTTCTAGCGGGGACATGACTGTGTGAACATACGATTTATGGAAACTTAAAGTTTTTGACTGAAATGCATGTGAACTTGTACCTCTTTTGGAAAATTTTGTTGTCGCATATGAGAGGTCTAACTGATAAAGTATGAAACATGGGGTTACAATTTGTGGGAATAGCGTTTTCCTTTGGAATAGATGGTACATTTTAGTGAATTCTGATGTTGCCATATTATTTCTAGATGAAGTTTATTCCTACAGGTGATTTGTACACATACAATTGGATAGAAACCGAGGTGTTTCGCGTGCAAAGCATGTAATCTGCTGCATTTTTGGAGAGTTAGGTAGAGGAGCGAAAAACGTACAGCTCTTCTATAGACGTGCAACTTTGCCTATTTTCATTCTCAGAGGTTTTTCAATTGCATGCAAAATATCTAAATACTCAAAGACACGAGTTGTAGGTTAAAAGTTGATTTATTTCAATAATACAATCTCTATGTCGAGGCACCAAAGTTTCTGCTCATTTTGTTAAAGTCGTCGATTTATTCACTTTTTCGCATAAACGACATTATCAAAGGTTTCAAAGTTACAAGTCCATTTTTAAACAATTAAACTTGTCAACACTCGAAATTCACGCGAAATCGTCTCCAACATTTGCAAAAGTTGTAGAAATGTACACTCAAAGGTAAAAGTCAAAGTTTTCATTCATCAGCATGTTGTGTCATAACTACTGAAAAACGAACAATATTCTTAGCATTGAGCGACCATTTCCGGCTCTCTTCTTGTCTTTGAACATCGGTTTAAACATGCGATTACTACCACCGCCACCACCACCGCCGCGGCTGCCACCGCAGCCGCCACAGCCCCCGCCGGCACCGTCGGCGCCATAGTCGTCATCGACATCAGACACATTTTCCAATAGTCGTAATTTAGGAGTTAATGAAGAATTTTAAACGATGTAAATTCTCACGGTCCCGAGAATTTTGTCTGAGCACAGAGGGCAATAGTCAATAGCATCAGCACAGGGTTCACAGCAAACTATATGACAACAAGGTAGATTGAGCGTTTGTACTTGTCTAGAATGACAACGTTTGCATATCAATGAAGTTTTCAACTTTTCATTCTCGCCCTTAAGTCGGATGATCCGATAAGAATGAGATGTGCGATTGCTATCAGGATTTAGAATTTGGTCTTCACGTCCATCATTTCTATCAAGTCCTTCACCTTCTGTCGTCCCAGATTCACAACTGGCTGGAAGGTTGTTTTGCATCCAAGTAGTGTCGTGATTTTCAACCTTAAAACACATTCTCGATATACTTTTAAGTAAACTAGAGAGTCGACTAATTGTACAAGACTGCCAAATGGAGCCACGATTGACATCTTTTAGCGAATTCAAACTCTTACCAACTGTTCAACCATTGGTCGGTTCAAATGTTTAAATTTCTTATTGACATCTACCGAGTATTATTGTTGTACAGGGCTATAGAAGAGCTGTACGTTTTTCGCTCCTCTACCTAACTCTCCAAAAATGCAGCAGATTACATGCTTTGCACGCGAAACACCTCGGTTTCTATCCAATTGTATGTGTACAAATCACCTGTAGGAATAAACTTCATCTAGAAATAATATGGCAACATCAGAATTCACTAAAATGTACCATCTATTCCAAAGGAAAACGCTATTCCCACAAATTGTAACCCCATGTTTCATACTTTATCAGTTAGACCTCTCATATGCGAGAACAAAATTTTCCAAAAGAGGTACAAGTTCACATGCATTTCAGTCAAAAACTTTAAGTTTCCATAAATCGTATGTTCACACAGTCATGTCCCCGCTAGAAATACCATACATATCAGTTTCGTCACCCAAAATGATCTTAAATGCTTCATCTTACACACATGTTTCAATCGAAAACCTGCCTTTCCCACAAATCTGGCGCTGCCCCAGCGCACCTATCGCTACCGCTGCAGCTTCCCAACACTCTCGCCACCGCCGCTGCCGCCGCCGCCGCCAGCGCCTCCGCCTCCGCCGCCGCCGCCGCCGCCGCCAGCGCTGCCGCCGTCGCTGCCGCCGCCGCCGCCTCCGCTGCCGCCGCAGCTTCTCAGATCTTCCGGCAACTTCTCAGATCTTCCCGCAACTTCTCAGATCTTCCCGCAACTTCTCAGATCTTCCCGCAACTTCTCAGATCTTCCCGCAACTTCTCAGATCTTCCCGCAACTTCTCAGCGTTCCTACCGCTGCTCCCAGCGCTAAGCCACTAACATGTACCTTCAATTCTGCTCGCTCTCCACACTTTACAGTTTTATATCTCTTTGCAAATAATTTAGAGTTCTTCCTTCTCTTTTACTTATCAGTTTTGTATTTCTTAGCAAATAATTTAGAGAACTCAACTATATGCTAATAAATGACAGCCTGTGCGTACATTCCCAACAGTAGAACCTAACGATCTTTGTTTTTGCGCGTTTTGTAACTAAATGTATTTAAGCACTTATTTGGTTAGGGGGTGCACGATAGCGTAGTGGTTAGCACGCTAAGCTGGCGATGGAGAGGTTGGGGGTTCGAATCCCCGTCCGGACAGAAATTTGATTCGATTTCTACTCCTGCTGCACCCCATAGCCAACTCAGCTATAATGAGTACACCGATTGAACTCTGTCGGTGGGAAGATGAGACGGTGAGGGTTAGAGCTGGCCGCCTTTCCCTCATATGCCGAGTCTAAGAAACTGAGGTTGCTAACAAATCATATCCATGGCTACCTCGTGGTTAGCTCATGGGTCCTCTCTCTCTTCTTGCTTAAAAAGCTTCCATATTATTATTATTATTATTATTATTATTATTATTATTATTATTATTATTATTATTATTATTATTATTATTATTATTATTATTATTATTATTATTATTATTATTATTATTATTATTATTATTATTATTATTAAGATGTCAAAATATGTTGACCGTCTGTTTGTCTGTTTTTCTGTTTGACTGTTTGCCTGTTTGTCTGTGCGTCTGAGGGTCTGAGGGTCTGTTTGTCGGTTTGTCTGTTTGTCTGTTTTTCTGTTTTTCTGTTTGTATGTTCGTCTGTTTGTCTGTTTGCCTGTTTGTCTGTTTGACTGTTTGTCTGTTTTTATGTTTGTCTGTTTTTATGTTTGTGAAAGAGTACAACTTTTAATATACCTTAGATTATAACATAATATATATTTTAAAATACCATATTCAAATAAGCTTCGCTGTGCTATGGCGCTATACAAATCGGTGAAGTTCAAAATAATTTAAATGTAGGCTCTACTTAAAATTGCTGTGAGAAATAAGTTTACTCAACAGCTGAAATGTTTCAATAAGATAAATACCTCGTGTAAGAGTACAAATTAGGTTTCAAATATATTGAAATATATTAAACTATAATAAATATAAAAGAATTAATTTCGCTAGAACATATACTCTATTGGGAGAGATTGCACCAGAACCGTACCTCTATCGGGAGAGAATGCACCAGAACCGTACCTCTATCGGGAGAGAATGCACCAGAACCGTACCTCTTCCGGGAGAGAATGCACCAGAACCGTACCTCTTCCGGGAGAGAATGCACCAGAACCGTACCTCTCCGGGGAGAGAATGCACCAGATCCATCCTATTGTTAACTACTTACATGCATTCATACATACATTTTATATACATAACTGTACACATGCACATATACTTATATGCGTACAAACATACTTTGTATACATTAATGCGAATACAAATTGTGTACCCTTTCCCTGCGGTGGGTACACCATAAATGTACACATTGTCTTGTTGAGATCAGTTATGATAGTCGTAAGTGTGAGGTAATTGTAATGCGCTATTCTTGATAGATACATATATACACAGGTATACACCTCCATACATCCATGAGTAACATTTTCTTATAGAGTTATCCTGCTTAATATTCCTGGAGTATTCCTGTTGGAGTTCCTGACGGGATTTACTGGTTTGGCGGTTGTGGCCTACTATTCTCGAATCCAATGCGATCCTTTGGCAAATAAGGAGATCCACAACGAAAACCAGGTAAGTTATATATATATATATATATATATATATATATATATATATATATATATATATATATATATATATATATATATATATATATATATATATATATATATATATATATATATGGAGATCCACAACGAAAACCAGGTAAGTTATATAAAAACCAGGTAAGTTATATATAATATATATATATATATATATATATATATATATATATATATATATATATATATATATATATATATATATGGAGATCCACAACGAAAACCAGGTAAGTTATATAAAAACCAGGTAAGTTATATAATATATATATATATATATATATATATATATATATATATATATATATATATATATATATATATATATATATATATATATATATATATATATATATATATATATATATATATATATATATATATGGAGATCCACAACGAAAACCAGGTAAGTTATATATAATATATATATATAATATATATCAGATCAGAAGCTATTGTGACTGTGATCATGCATTTGTACTTGCTTTTGAAATATTGTGAGAATCCGGCGGTGTTACAAGAGTAAAAGCTCACATTTTCTTGGATTGATCTAGTACTGACTGGAACTCCTCTGAATATTTTTATTTTGAACCACTCTGAACAACACAAGATCATTAAGTCAGAGAAGGTCAGGTCAGTTAGTTGGTGGTATCAGTGCATTTGCGCTGGTCACTGAATATTCCGGTGCATCTATATTTTGAATCCCAGTGCGGCATTTGTAATTGATAATTAGTGAAAAGTAAAGTGTGCATATGTGCTGGACTGTTGTGCCGTGTGGCTGTAATCCCGTAACTGCACTTTAGAAGACGTTTGAGACAGCATTGGCAAAACTGCATTTCACAACCTGACCTTCTCTGGCTTATTGATCTTGTGTTGTTCATCGTGGTTCATGTCAGGTGATTAGGTTTTATAAAACACAACTCCTAGTTGGTCGACTATATTTAAATATTCTAGAAGTCATGAGGCCCTGTGTTACAGCTGTTCTATATAGCCGAAGTTGGGAGCAAATATGAGCAGATATATCGGAATGGCAGTATATAATATAAGTGCACGAAGTGAAGCAATGAATGGCTGAATGGGACTGTTGTTAAGCTTTAGAATAGCTCATAGTCAAATAATTATAGTCTACAGTAAGTTCGAACGCGATTGGCCGACTATACCAAAATGTACAAAAGATCCTGTAACCAGTTTTGCAGATAAATGCCGCTATTAAGTGTATAACATGTTTCTTCAATTGTTGGTTGTTAATCTGTTTGCAGTTACTTCCTCATTTTGTGATGACGCTATTTGGGAATGCTCCTGGTTTTGCTGGTTTGTTTCTAGCAACGCTTTATGGAGGAGCCTTAAGGTAAGTAACTACTATCTGCATTAGGCGTCAATGAAACTATTGGAACACTTACCCGTATTTCAGAAAGCGGAGTAGTGACAATTCAATTATCGTCGGCTCTCAGCCCGTCAATGGTTACAATGATTCGTAACTAAAATAGTACCATATCGTGACTGTGTATGATAATCGATTAGTTAAGAATCAATGTAATTATTGGCGGGCTGAGAGCCAGTCGATTCCAACCCCCAATTTGGTTTTCATTTGTTCTGCTGCGAATTCCCGTACCAGTGTTGCGCGTCATTAAACCTTTTTCGGCAATAAGAAGACCCTAGCGATGTGGTGACTCAAGATATGCTAACACGGGAAGTGCTTAGAGTGTCGTGAATAATGACAGAATGGTAAAATAATAGTTTTAGACCAAGAGTGCAACAAGTTTGAATTTTACTGCGTCAGGATGCTATTTTCGGCATTAAAAGATTCAAGAGATGCTAAAGCGCGAAGTGTTTAGATTATTCGTGTATATTGACAGAAGGCTAAAAGAATGCTATCAGGATAAGAATGTAAACAATTTGGTTTTGACTTTTGACTGTAACGTTCGAAGCAAAGGGACAAAAAACCACAAGAAAGTATCAACGTCACTGTACTTGAGGAAACACTCACAATGTCTGAACATCAATTTAAGAGAAACAGGCTCTGACGGAAAGTGGGCATAATATGGAACAGTATTAATTCTTTGCTTGTTTTTATTCCTCGCTTTGTTGAAGTTAACAATGATATTTCACATGAAACACGTCTATCCCTGCTCCTTCTTGTGAAGCCTGCACATTGGTTATTATATTAGTGGCCCAGTAAAGAAAATATTCATCTTAACCAGTTTTTAGGATATTTCAATGTATTATGAGTCTCAGAGGCGGATAAATACGCTGCTCATTCATGAATCTCTTGGACCAGCGATTTAATTTAGTTATGGTAAATATATGATAGCTATGGTTAAGGTAAATATATTGTAGGCCTAAACTTTCACTCTTGATTTGTCAAATGTAGCCCATGCTGTGAATGCTTAACAGTTCTGTGTCATCTTCTCTAAGCGGGGCAGCTGCAAACTGTTGGGAGGATATTCTTAAAGGGATATTCACACGCCTTCCTGAATCCAAGAAAGCCATCGTCAACCGGATACTAGGTAAGACCTACCTTTTGTTAATTAAAATAATATTTATTACTACAATACCAAATAAGAAATTCTTCCTCCAGTGTTTACTGATGTGCATCAATTCCTATTTCCCGAAGTTACAAGACAAATCACATAGGTGAATCGTTGATATCAAGTTATTTGAGCTAAGAATAAATCAATTGGGCCAAATTTGGCGCACTCCTTTAATAGTTGTTTTTAACTATCATTGAGACGGTTGTAGTTTTGACAAGATAAAATAGCTATCGCTTAAGAAAATGTGCTACGCACCCTTATAGCCATTCCTTGCCATTTTACCTTTTTGTGCTTTTAAAAGATTCGTTGTGCATTTGCATAGGGAGCCTTGACAGGCGCAGTTGTGAGTGTGATCTTGAATATTTGGCTGCAACTGGGATCGATGAGTATCTCAAATAAATATCCGTCTCTGCCACCCATCTCAGTCGACGGATGCATTGGTGATCGGAACTCCACTATCTTTGGATCAGTTAATGGTGGCAATTGTACTGGAACCAGCGAACCACCAACTACTTCTCTTGGAACGTTGCGTAGTGTATGTTTTGTATTCAACGAATAGACAGCATGTATATCTATTTGTCTCTCTTAATATGTCTTTATGTGTACGTGTGTGTCTGAGCATTTCTGCAGCGCCACGTTTAAATCTCACTAAAGCGCTTTCATCTGATATAACTTACGCTAAAGTATTAAAGAGTGGTGCAGCTTGAAAAGGAAATCTTGCTGAATGTCCATATTTTCAAACCTGTGAAATCATTTACATTTATTTACATATAATATTTATATATATGTTATGGGCATAGTTAATTCTCTAGTTTGAAGATTCTTTACAGATGTATGCATATATTCAAATGTATTTAGTTGGATTTAAGTGCGTCTTTATTCTGTTGTATGCCATAAAAACGTTCTGCAAAAATCGTATGATACACTGTCGCATCTAACACAGAAGGTTTCTATGTCCTTTTGTGTTTAATGTTTGCAGATGGAGTTCCATGGTCTGGAGAGGTTTTACTGTCTGTCCTATATGTGGTATGTGCTCTTCGGAATGCTGACAACGGTGACAGTTGGGATGATCGTTTCTCTGATATTCAGTACGTTATAACATTCTGCAAAGGAATTTAAACGCACCCTGCTGGTGTCGCAATCTGTGGCTGCCTCGCTAAGTTTTCTAGGCTCTTAAGTTTATTGAAGACTGGATTTTCTGACATTATGTGAACTATCATGTTAGGTCAGTAATTGAATGTTAATGCGGTGTATGAGAAAATTTATTTATATAACACCTCCATCTGAAAATAATTGTTGCTAACTAGATCGAAATTGAGAGCAAAACAGTAGGCCCTACTTAAAGGTGAACAAACTCATATAGTTTTGGAACTGCGCGTACTATGCTACTATTTAGGCACTGCAAAGTATAATCGAAAGGTTAAGGAGAATGCGATATACATGTTTACCTGCCTATGTGGAGATTCCCCGAAAGCGTGATCCTTGTGCGGAAGATCATCCGGCTAAGTCCAAAGACGACCAACTTACTCGAACGATAGAAATAAGGACACCTTTTCATTATCTCCAGGGCTGTAGTCGAGGGTATCCTCGGGTATACAGCGTGTACTCACCTCTAGAGACCGTATACTCAACTCACAAAATATTTGTACTCACTTCTAATTTGTTTCGGAAAACTAACCGGTAGCGTGTAGGCCTACTCACCTCTAATTTTACCACTATAGCCCAGATTATCTCAGTTGGTACCGGTTACTCATATAATGACCAGTGCATAAACGAATGGTTAAGGAGAATGCAATATTATATAAGGACTGACTCGATCCATCAGATGTCATGGATCGAGTCGTTTGTGTAAACAACCTCTATGCCTCAGACGTTTCTCAATTCTAATAAAATAAATATACACTGAACGAACTTCCGTTATTTCTTGCGGATTGTTAGGAGACAAAGTCTTGGAGGATGCCGTGGAAGACCGTCTTCTTATGAGGTTCACGGATTGCAGCTGCAGAAGTCAGAAGGAGAATGATGATCAGTCTCCACCCGAAAAGCCAAGCAAAGATGCCAATGTAATACCGAAATACAATTTCCAGTATTAACATGACACAGTACTTGACCGACTATAATTATGCGCAGAACTATGCATGGCTTCTCGAGCCCCAACTGCGACAAAAAGAAATGTAAAGCAAGAAGTTATGAAGCTTGGCGTCTAGTCAGCCTCACAGTATTGTATTTTATTATATTTTGTCATTTATAAAGCCCTTCTAGCGGAAGAGCCATCCAGAAGCGCTCATAGGTAAAATAAAATACATCAATGAATAAGTAATGTAGTAAATTAATGTACAAATATCTCCACTGTCCGAGAGTTAGCCTTAACAGTAATAAACTGCAAATGATACATTTAAACAGCAAAATGTTATATAAAACGCCGATTGTTTTAAGTCTTTCTGCTGCCCATCTGCACCAGCAGCAAGGACGTTACGAAGTATTGGTGCAAAATATTCGATTTTTACACGTTTCAGTTGTAGGGTATTACCACTAACGCTTTTATATTAGTGATTATACTTAGACACAGGTTAATTTTATACAAGCATTAAATAAAACCTTGCATAGACCTATATAATGTGTCAGCCTTAATGATCCGCATTTTTCTACCTGAACAGGTGGCAGTTGAGCCAATTGCATACGAGAAGAATATCAAAAAAGCCACAGAGTCGTCCATGTAACGTTAACTGTATCTACACTGTGTCCCGATGAAAAGTAGACCCCAAGAAGAAGTGTCATGTCTCGGTCAAAACGTTTAGCATTTGCCTGAAATTTTAAAAACAACAACATTAGACATATTTCCATCAAATCGTAACGCCGTTTGGAAATGTTGGTGAATTTGTCAAGTTTATGAACGTTTGAGATGCAGTACTGAAAAGGGGAAATTTCCAACATACAAGCGCCATAAGGAAGTGAAGTTCAGCTACAGCTGGTGTTCAAAATGTCCTCCTTGTTCACGGACACACGACCGTAGACGAGGACGCCACTGTTTGATGACCCGGTCGATGATCAAGTGGTCAAACAGCTGCCACTCTTCATTCAGACAGGTGATCAACGTCACGAATGCGAGAACGATAAACGCGCTCCTCCAATACACTCCAGATTTGATAGTCAACTGGATTAAGGTCTAGACTGTTGGGCGTCCACAGCTGCGGGGATATGAAGTCGGGTGTCTGCCGGGACAGCAGAGCAATGGTCTCACGTGCTCGGTGCGCAGGGGCACTGTCTTGTTGAATGTGAAGCTGCCGCCCGATGAAAGGTAGACCCCTAAACTTTTGTCAAAAATTTGTATGTTGGAAATTCCCCCTTTTTAGTACTGCATTTCAAACGTTGACAAACTTGACTAACTCACCAACATTTCCAAACGACATTACGACATTACGGTAAAATGGCTAGTGTTGTTGTTTTTAAAATTTCAGGCAAATGCTAAACGTTTTAACCGAGTTATGACACTTCTTCTTGGAATATACTTTTCATCGGGACACAGTGTAGATTTAATGAAAACATAGAATTCATGAACATTAAAGAAGAGACACACGACAGCTGCTAAGATATGCTGGCTTCAGTCTTTGCCAATCTGTTGATCACTACTTCTGTTCTGCTGTGTCAGAACATCGACAATGCGACAGATTAATTAGTTGTTGAATCAACTCTGCTGATTAATAAAACCTTGGTTCAAACATAGGCGTACTTTTCGTTGGTTACGATCGGTACGCGTAGCACCACTGTTTTGGAGTGGGATAATGTACCTGACTTCTTTGTATAAGTGAGTAGTATTAGACGTGCTATTAGAATTGTTGCAGAACAGTTGTATGAAATGGGCATCAACTATATTTTCTAGGAATTAAATATTCTTCAAGAATTATATTATCCCGGTAAATTTTAAATTGCTGAATTCGTGAATCTATACGAGCAATTTTGTCACGTCGCGATTTTTAAAGGTTATTTCTGATATTTCTCTCATCTTCTTATTCTACCAGATCACAGAGTTACTTTCGCCGCACATCTGCACGAAGAGCTTCTACATATTTTAGTATCAATTACGTTGGACCTTCAGTTCGAAATGCAATGCCTGTGCACATTTGAAATTTGTCTCATTTGCATTTATTTAATTAAAAGCACCGCTTTCTCAATGACGCCCAACTACTTTAATTTAAAGGTTTTCTTTAGCGGCATATTGACAGACCATTTCATTTGATACTGAAATGGTAGTTGCTTGTGCCAATGAGCTACATCAGTTTATATTCTGACCATACCAGGCAGACAAACTTAAGATTGTAGGCAATCATAGTCCCGACCAAATTTTCCTCTGTGGAATCGATCTCCCTTGCTTCCTATCTGTCGTTCATTTCGAACGCGACCTGAGCGGCTTTATTATAATCGTAATCTGACATTATAAATCGCCACTTCAAGAATAATTTTATCGTTGGCGCTCCCGACCGAAACCACTGTAATCGCTGTCAAATAATACAGGCTTGAAGCGCTTGCTAAACTGTGGAAGGAGCTCGAGCCGAAGCTCTCAAGAAAGGCGATTGCATCTGATAGGCTGAACATGGCAAAACTTCTGAATTGAGCTGTTGCAGTACACATACTTTTTTTTATTCCGGATATTTCTATAGCGCCTCTCGAAGTCAACTACTACTCAGAGGCACTCCCGACTACAGCATTTGATACTGTGCCGGAATTTTCACGCCGAAGCGCCACGAGCAATTGCGAGTGAAGGACTTGCCCAAGGTCCGTACGCAGCGGCTAGAGTGGGATTCGAACCTGCAACCCTCCGGTCACAAGGCGCCGAACTTACCACTAAGCCACCACGCCCCATACGAGGGACAGTCAGGAGCCGACTGAAGGGAGCCACAACCCGAGACCGAAATGCATAAGTTCCTAAAGTATGATGGAGCAGAGCCTACAGGATAGCTACGCGTAATGAAAGGTTATCAACCTTTCGGCCGGCCGGCCGGGCGGGGCTGTCCGCGTGGTCTGTCGTCTCCCAAATTCTAGGTAGCGGGTGATCGCTGGAATGTTCTCCAAAAATCAACCACTCAGCAGTGAGGGCCAGACATTTTTAATGGTGATCAGAGCTCACTATATCACGTTCCCGACTGAACGATTTACACCAACGAAGGTTTTTGCTTAAGGAAATAAATTTTTATAAAAAATTTAAGTATTGCCAAAAGCTTGAGAAATTTTATTATGCGTATCCAGAAGAGCCTTGAAAATTGATTCACCAGATCATAAATCATTTGGCTCAGACACAATATACGTGTATATTACGTTTAAAAAGGTAGTCGTATATTTAACGTTCATATAATTTTTATCAGCTCAGATAGGCCTATATATATATACAGCAAGTCCTTATAAGACGTAACGACGAGAGTGTGCTAAAGTAACATGGAATCCAATGCAGCTCGTCGTTAGAGTGTTAAATTAAACGAGTTCCTTACATAGCGGAAGTAGTTTTTGCCAAAGCTAAAAAAAATTCACATAATCATTGTCCGAAGCTTCATAAATTGTATTATGCGTATCCAGAATAGCCGTAGAACTTGAACGACCAGATTGTAAGCCATTTTCGTTCGAGTACAGTTTGAAAATATTACTTTCAATAGTAGGCCTATTGTTGTGTAAACCTTCGTACAATCGTAGGCCCCTATATCAGCTTCTCAAACCATTTCAAGAAGAATGGGAGTTTTATTTCACTAAGAACAATACGAGTTTGACATGAGCAATTAATTGTTTGTTAAGATACTGATTTGATCTAATCTTATGACTTATGTAGCACCGTCATCTTAAGACACAAACCGATCAAACGAAATTGCAATAGAAACTCATTGCACATTGCAGACGCCAGGCTGAAATCCTCTGCAGGCCATGGTTGGTATACAAGTGGAGAGTGCATGGTAATGCCAGCTACTTATGGAGCTGCGTCACCGCAACAAGCACTGTGCGTGATCTTTGACATTATGTGACCCCTCAGTTGGTGTAAGATGTGAAGCAAAAGATTTCAATGACGGACTCGGAATGAAATTTTGAAAGCGGGATTTCTACATCGAGATCATGTGTCCTGGAGATAATTGCCAACACATTAACATGTATATGAATTACATCGCAATCGAAAATTATTGTCCCAAAACAGAAACCTGGTTGAAATTCGCCCCAGTCTACAGTAACTGTAGGTATGCGGGTTGAAGAGATCAGTGCATAGCAAGTACATTGGCTCTTAAATTTGTTGATTGTATTCATATTGTCATTAACTGTATTAATAGTTTCATTAATTGATATCCCGTTATCTTCGAAACAGTCTATAATTTTAACTAAGGTCGGCTGCTTTAAACAGTGATCGAACAGCATTCCATATGAATACATTGGCTTTCATTGCACTAGACTTATATTCTAATTTCGAATGAGTCCAGTATATACACAGGAACTCGTGACCATGCTTTAAAACACGGATGCCCTATTCCACAGTAGGCTAATCTCATACAGCACACCCTTTTCCCAACTGATGACAAGGGTCAAAGCAGACAGGGTAGCAACCCTATCCAGCTGTTCTACGGTTAAAATGGCTCTCATTCCAAATTTTAGTTCTCTGAGCATGCTGCATTACTGCTCAGATTTTATTCCGCAAAAACCGCTTTAATATGCCACATAGGCCTACTTTTCGCTATCTTAATCGAAAACTCCAAATTTCTAAAGCCCCACTCGAAAGCTAAGCGCAGAGCACCAGTTTGTTCACGAGCGCTGCATCGAGTCGAGGCATCACAGAGTTGATTTATGTAGGTAATAATAATAATAACAGTAAGTGATAATTGCAGAAGAGAGTTAAGCAAGTAGACAGGCAGGCGCCTTAGAAGCTATAGGAGTTCAGAATAGGATTCATTGTTATGACATCTCTAGATTAACTGCATCCGCCTGGCCAGCTCCTATAGAAAGCGCCACCGTCTTCAAAGATAGGCTGCGAGCGAGGATTTTAGTTATTGCCAAGTATACATCATCTGATAAAAAAATTATTCAACAGCTGGAGATTCTGGAATCTATCCACGTCAGTAAGGCCAACCTACTGGTTTTCTATTTGTCAGTAGATTTAGGTAGATTTGACTATTAGGACAACCTTTGAGTAGGCCCCTATAGCTTAGCTAATGCCAATCTGAGAATCTAAGGTAGAAAGGGTATGGCTTGCTAGACCAATCAGAAATATACCTTTACCAGAGACCTCTGAATAACTTAGGATATGTAAGTCTGTAAGTAGTCAGTCTGGAGATCGTTCAGTTGAGTCAGTCGGTCGAGGCAGAATGAAGCTTAGACTGCGCAATCTGTTCTAGCTGACATGTCTAGTGTTAAGCAGACACTGTAGGAATTCTTCTTAAGAGTTATAATAGTAGTTCTGGTAGCCAACGCATTATCATGTGTGTAAATGAACAATAATCTGCAGTCTGAAGATCGATAGTTCTCTACAGAAAGAGAGCAGAAAACATTTCTGTTATACTGGGATTGTCCAAAGGTTAGTCAAAAGGAGGTCCAAGTCCGGTTGCCAGAGGGTCAAAGGAGACAGAGTAGCTGCTAAGGCGGGTTTCGCTTAGGTCGATAATTGGAAGGCGAAGGATCAGGTGAGTGGGGATATGAATTCTTGGAAATTGATTTGCACACATTATGTTGATTATCTGTGCGAACATGTTTAGAACTTAAGAAGAATTAATAGAATTAATTATTGCGATAATATTCAATGTATCGTCTTTTACCTGTTACAACGTTGAAGTGCTAACTGTCTCTTGGTCAATTTCTTTCTATCACGGCGCTCCGAAACGCGTTCGCACTATCACTATAGGGTGCATCCGAAACTGGAGCCAACTTGCAACTATTCTGACCCTTGGTTGGGACAACATTCAGTGTATATATTGCATGCATCAAGACACTTCCCATAGCGCATTTAAAGTAACTAACAAAGGATTAAACCAATGACTATTTGAATTATGTAAATATTACTATGATTTAGGACAGTTGCAAATATGTGCTGCACAAAGTCAAAGACTACAAAGTGTAAGCGTAATAGGAGACTGTTGCACGAGGACGGTTCAGTAAATGAGAAAGCATGATGGGCCTAACTTGATGTGTGACAGTGTGGCACCTGGAAATCTCCATGGACAGCACAGCTGACTCGAGACTTTAAAGTGTGTCGAGGCAGTGCCGACAACTGAGGTACGTGTCGGGATGATGATCTTCAATGCAGTAAGCCAACATAGCGGTTCTCGTATGTAGTCCGTTCCATGCGCATATTTTAGCTTGTTGGCTACGACTCGATCAGCACTGTTAAAGAGGGACTGGATTGAGCACAACCGGAACTTGGCCAGACCGACAAGGATAGAATTACAATAGCTCCAGCGTGTCATGATGAATGAGAGAACAGGGTCACCTGAGCGCTGTGATTTCGCCATATGGGGCGATTGGTAGAAGCAGAATCTGCAGAGATGGTTCACATGATCCGCCACTGATAAATTATCTGCCTTCATAACAACCAGTCAGTTAGGCCTAACTCTTGATTTCTGAATCAGAGAATCTCGACATAAACAATTCCTCACCAGCTTTTGGTAGTTCCTGAAGTTTGCCAGCCATATATATGGTGCCTTCTTCGGATTCAGCCGCATCCGATTTCGACAACTAACGCTCTACTTCTGTTAAAGTGGTCTGTGTAGAAGACCCACAAGCACTGCGTAAGACGGATGCTATGTAAAGTAAAGTTGAACGTCATCAGCGTACTGCTGGACCCGCGATCCCATAGCAGCGATGAGTCGAATTAGATCGGCTACGCATTGAATATACAGAAGCGGTTGAGTCGTGCCCTGTCTAAAAACGAAGACGCCATCAGCTAATGCCTATGCTTGCGCTAACGAAAATAAACTAGTTTTTATATTCAATTAGATTGGATTCGCTGCACTTCAGCATAAGTTAATGTAAACCTACATGCAGATTTTACGTGCTTCACAAGCAGTGATAAATGAGTATCAATGAACGCTATTAAACAGGCTAGGATTTCGGTGTTTCGAATGGGCCTATCTGGTATCAAAGGCAACTGCAGGCAGCCATGTACATACAACTACGTATCAAGCCATACAACCGTGGCTCATTTTCCCGCTTAACTGAAAATTATGTCACAACATTGACTTGATTTGATATTCAGAGCTTAGGTTACTACATAATTAGCCATTGCCAACAATTTAATCTAAAATTTTTTTTACAAATCAGCTATTTCTCACATTAAGTTCCATTCGATGCCGCATTAACAGGATTTCTAAGGATAGAGCTTTTCATCTAAATAGCAAAATACAAGAATAATTGTCTAGGACAAGGTTAAAGTTCTCGTTCACACGTCGGACTCATTATACGCAGGTGTGTTAATTGAACCTTCGCCCTTCTGTCGTTAAATGTTGTGGTCTATTGATGCAGGTGTCAGGCTGGTTCTGAATCCAATGCGATTATTAGAACATAGCATAGGTCCAGAGTTTATGAAAGTGACGTACTAGCCTAATGTTTATAACTAAGAAAACATTGCTGACAGTGTGATTGTCATATTTATCAACTGCAAAACTTTAAAATCATTTATGTTTCAATGAAAATATACATAGTTAATAATTGTTTTTCTGACCTATAAATCAGGATGGAATTGTCATTGAAATGGCCGGACTACTTGATCCTGGTCAGTTTTCTGGTCATCTCGCTGGCCATTGGTCTGTATCATTCACTGACCGGTGGCAGACAGAAAACGACAGCGGAATTCATAATGGCTGATCGACGTCTTCAAGTCCTTCCCACAGCCATTTCGTTGCTCGTCTCTTTCAACTCAGCCATCTTGGTGCTCGGAATGACTGCTGAGATGTACGGCTATGGTGTTCAGCTGATGATTTTGGACGGATTCAGTTTTGTTTTTGGTGCAATTCTTATCGAGAGAATAGTCCTTCCGTGGCTCTATCCTTTGAAGTTGGTCAGTGTAAATGAGGTAGGCCTAAGCCATTAGTCGTTCTTTAAAGTTAACAGCTATCTGCTGATCCTCATCAAATTTAAAGTGAATCGATTCAAGGGTTTCTGTGTGTTTTCTTAAGACACATCGCTGGTGAGGACAGGCTTCACAATCGTTGCAATCTGAGTCGTAACCTATGTACAGGTTTTGTTATGGTTTTTATTCAGTATTATCATAGTCGGTTTTGGCTCAGTTTGCGTCTAGTATGTTTATATCGTCTATAAATTATATTTTCAGTATTTCTATATGCGATTTGGTTCGAACTCGGTGAAACTCTGCGCCAGTTTTATGGGAATCTTAACTTCGGTAAGTGTATCATTCTTTGGAGACTAGAAATTAACATCCAGCATTAAATCAACGATCAAATCTCCGTCGGATGACATTTAGTGTCGCACTGAATAGAACTATAATGTTGTGTACGGTAGCCTAGTGACTGGCAGGTCGGAAATTACTTAGGTTAGCACGCAGTTACATGTACTTCAAAGCTACTTTGAAGTAATTAAACGTAGTCAATGTACTTGTAGGCAATATCCAAAATTAAAAATGTCTCAATTTGTGGCTAACTACTTTCTTAGCTACTTTTACCGCTAGCGTTAATCCATGTCATGCTATTCTTTGTTCAGAATTTCAGACTAATGCATCCTCTTTATATTAAGAGACAGTGACATTGACATATTTATTCAGTAGCTGGTTTTGAAATATTTTATAACTGATTTATATAATTTTCAGACTTCTTAATAGATGCAGGCATACAATTCTAAGCATTAGGCCTACTTGCATAATTGTGCACAATGTTTATTTTGAAAGTCAAGAATATATAATCAATTGCCACCTGTTGCCACAGCAATTCAGTTCCCATCAGACGGCATAAGTGAAAGTAATTCTAACAGTAATTTTAAAATAGTTAACTACTGTTTCTATTTAAAACACAAAACTTAGTGAGAAAAGTAATTGTAGTTAAATTAACCTCAATGTTAATAACGTCTATCACTCATCACTGCCCGTTAATTAATCTGTGGTTGCATCTGAGTTTGTGCATCCAAGCAGTCCGGGAAAAAAAGATCAATATTCGGCCTAATTGAAACTTAAACTGTGCATCATATTCGGCTCTCTAAAGCGTTTACCTTGATGAATAAACAGGAAAAGTATTCGGAATCGTGTAAACGTGAGTGACCACTGAAGCAAGTTAGCCGCTGTTATAATGTCACTTTTACAACCAAATATTCCGAAAAGAATCACAAACCATGCCAACTTTTAAAATAGACAAAGAGAGAATGGGAACGCAATTGAACATAGATCACTTCTTGAACAGAGTGTTCCGGTGGTGTATAGTCCTCTCACTCCCAATCCTCCAGCTTCTCCCTTCCTGTAGTTCCTGTTTCGTGTGGTTTTAGAAACCGCTTGTGTTTCATTTCAGATTTCCTACATGGGAACCTCGATGTATGCACCTTCGTCGGCATTGCAATCCGGTCAGTTGACTTTTCGTTTACACAATCTAATATGGGTTTAGCACTGATCCCAATGGTTATATAAAACAGTCAAGAACGTAATGCATGTCTATGTAATTACTAAGCATGTTTATTTGATCTGCTAGCACCATTTTGTTTCTGACAGGAGTTGTGTAGTAACGCCATGGATAAATATACACGATTCTGTCATTCTTTTTAGAAAGTTCCTAATAGCAAAAGAATGTATAATAAAAATTAATGAGGCTTCTCAGAAATAATTCATTTATAGTTACAACTGTGGCTTCAAACGAAATTAATGGAAATATAATTTCCCGATTAATTATATCAAAGAATTGTTATTTTGGAATGTGATTCCGCTGGGAAGCGATCATCAATGAATGTCCTTGTATATATTTGATACAGTTACCGGGTTTCCAATGGTGTTGTCTATTCCTATAATGTCCGGGGTTTGTGTGGCGTACACAGCTTTGGTAAGTTGTGCAACTCATCATATGCATCAGGGCATATTTTAACTGTATAACTAGTGGGACAAATGTCCCAGTAGTTTTAGGATTTGTCCCAGTAGTTTTAGGATTTGTCCCAGTAGTTTTAGGATTTGTCCCAGGCAATGTATGTTTTTTTAAGATGAATTCCTAAAAATAGGTCATCAACTGTTTTGGGAGATGATTTCCTTTAAAAAAGGTCGTCAATTTCCTTTAAGGTGAATTCCTAAAAAGGTCATCAACTTTTTTGGGAGATCAATTCGCCCGACTTTGTCCCAGTAGTGTAAATCTCTTAAAATATGCACTAATATCCATGCGAACCAATTCCACGTACCGGTTTATAACAGTCTTCACACAGTACAAATCAGTTAAACTACGTTGTTTTTGAAAGGCATAGGAATGCGAACGACGCTAGTGTGAACGGACGACGAGGTTAGCTGTATGTGTTCCTGATTTACCTCTCCCTCTCCTGCTCCTAGCCTTCCTGATCGTCTCTTTGCATATTGACCGCAATTTTCTAGAACCCATCTTCTATCTCAACCTATTCTGTTCAATTGGCCCTTCATTCGTCTCTCCATTCCCTCTCCCTTGATCCCATCGGCATAGCGACCGAAGTTCTACTGTCTGAAGGAAACGGCACACGGATCCAATCCGACTAACTGCGTAGAACAACCGAAAACTCAGTCGAGAACGATCGGTGTCAAGTTGACCATGGTCATCGTTTCTCGCTCTCATTGGATCGAATTCATTCGGTTCGATGTGCCGAATGACTCCCACCACTGTGTCTAATTGACCCGATACAAATGAGTGTCATAATCGCATGACCATTGTGGGAATTGTAGAAAAAAATTTTTTGGGGTGTGTTGAACATTTATCCGTATTTTACAAACTGATGTCAACGAAATTTGAAAGCAGCCGATTTCAATGCTAGCAGTTTATCAATCTATTCTTCTGTTGAGAAAATTCAAAAATGCATACATGATACATCATGGAAATGTCTTCTCTGTCAAAGACTCAGAGTCAAATAATGCTAAATCACACCCGCACACCTGAAGGTGTTTGAAACGACCCCTCTGGGTTGTGCAATGAAGACTTAACTGGGGGTCCTAACAAAGACCAGGGGGTTGAACCACCAACTCCTGACAATTCCCACTCTGCGCATGACGTCTCAACGCACTCAAACGTCTGTTTTCGCAGCAAGCTGGTGCACAACTGCCGATTTTTTTCTAGATTCATTGTACCGCACCTATTTAGATCCTGTAGACAGCGCATTTGAGTGATGCTTAAGATGCGCTTTAGAAATCCAGAACTCAAAGCCACTGTGAGCTTCTCAAAAGGCGCTTTACACATAGGCCTAGTCAGATAATTATATTCATAGTTCTAAATACATACTACATACACACACAACAGAATTATATAAACACTCAATGAGGCTGAATTGTTCAAACTCAACTGAGAAACTGGCGATGCGATTGGCCAGTAGGATCTAATGATTGTAATCGGATACATCACTCGTGTACCGTAGGTTTAAATGCAGTTGATATCTGATAACGTTGGCCACTGAAGAGCTATCTAAGCCGGAAATGCAGCCATGACGCGTAGCGAATAAATTATGTAGTGATCCCAACCAACAAACAAAGATAGTCAACCTGGATTTTAAGTAAATATACTATAACACATAGGTAAACTAATTGCATTTTATTTGATTGTGTAGGGTGGAATGCGAGCGGTGATATGGACAGATGTGTTCCAGTTTCTCACAATGGTTGGAGGAATGGTAGCTGTATGCATTCAGGTATTGCGTGTAATAAATTAGTAGTTACCTTAACGTGTCTTGCCTTGCCATACCTTACCGTACAATGCCATTACTGTAAGGTTTCTTGTATATATTGACTATTATGCAATATACGTATCGTTTACTCAACATACATACTAGGCCTACATTCTCTTCTAAAGAGCTTATCTCCTTGATTTCGTCAATGGTATGAATTTCTGTTATATAAAAAGAATCGAAAATGCGCGAATCATCATACAGTTGAGGTTTTCGTTCTCCTAGACATCTAGGAATATTTTCTGATTACATAAAAACTTGTGCGTGTCATAGCATCTTTCCACATGATTGGATTTGAGACAAAGGTGAATCTTAAGGCTGTTTGTTCTGCTCTTTAGGGCACAATTGCAGTTGGAGGAATCGGTAATGTCATCAAATACGCGGGAGAGGAAGGACGTATGAATTTGGTTGAGTTAGTATATTCTGTGGACAATTTGTTTGTTGCCATTCTGTAGAACGAACTTCTGTAACGTTTTCCGTTGATAGAACTTAATTGTCAAGCTAAGTTTAGCAGTAGGCCTACTGTACAGTAACGAAGTAAAAGTAACGCGATACTGTACTTAAGTAAAAGTTTTAGTACCTTTCATAGTTATTCTCAACGGTTATTATTATCATATCTTATATTTTTAACCAACGTGAGGTTATTTATAGTCCTATGTGCTGTTCTTTACACATGCCTAAGAATTACTTTCACAGAGTAAATAGCAGGTCAATTATCTGAATTATAAATGAGTCATGAAAATTTTCTGTAAATTACACAGTATTATGCTTTGTTTAAAGGACTCAAGAAACATCGAGAAATAGCAAACCAAAAAAAACTTCCAAACATTTCATAATATTGATTATGTCGATTATCATGAATACTTGGTGTTGGAATTACATCGAATTCAATGGCGTTTCTGATCAATCATGTGTTAATCAGGCGCGATAGAATAAGTCGTTAACAAACTAGCAGATAGTTTAGAGAAAATGACAATGACGTCTGAGGTTTGGTAGTAGACAAATTGGGAATGTTTTCAGCTGGAATCTTGATCCGACGGTGCGTCATACGTTTTGGGGAATCATGATTGGTGGCACCATTGGGTGGGTCCCTTCCTACGGTCTGTCTCAGGCTGCCGTTCAACGCTTCTCGGCTACACAAAGCCTCTCCAAAGCCAAAATGTAAGTTCAGCAACCAATGACACTACACTAGACAAACCTAGCTTACGTGACTTCAGATATTTCAGATTTCAAGTAGAAAAGACGCGAATATAAGTCGATTTAATACATACACCCATGTCTAGACACAAATAAATATACATACATACATACATACATACATACATAGGCCTACATGCATGCATCAAAACATACATTGATAGTTTTATACTCACATACAAACATAGCCACATCCATACATACATACATACATACACAAGTGTATGCATATAATAATTTGAAAACCTCAGTAGCATGACTGTAATAATTCTCAATGCTTCAGTCGATTGTGGCTATTAAGCAAAATCGGTTAAATGTTTAAAATTGGGTCACATAATTATCAGAGGAAAATTACGTTCACGCATTGATCCCTACATACATACACACTTACATACGAGTACATACATGCATTCATACATACATTTTATATACATAACTGTACACATGCACATATACTTATATGCGTACAAACATACTTTTATATATTAATGCGAATACACATTGTGTACCCTTTCCTTGCGGTGGGTACACCATAAATTTGCACATTGTCTTGTTAAGATCAGTAATGACAGTCATAAGTGTAAGGTAATTATAATCCGGCTGTCAACCCAATCCTTCCGTTGACAATCCTTCTGATTAAATCCTTGTTCTCTCCGTACTTAACGCCTATTTAACGTTCACCTTTTGAACGCTAATTCTACGTATAAGTATAACCTGAATTAATCAGCAACACAGTTTAATATCTTCTAGTTTAATAAGAAACAAACAGACAGAACTCAATTCGATTACAACTCAACTAGTCAGCCACACTACTACAGCGAACACACGAATTCAAACTTCTCTAGTCAGCATAATTCTTCGCGCCTCTTGACACACCTGTCTTCTGTGCGCCTAAGCGAAATCTAATAATATACATATAGCGCGCCGCTGCCGAGATTGGCCGGCCGCGCGTGTCACTAAGACTATACGTTATACATCTATCATATATACATATACACGTGAAACTAAAGTAAACGCACTAAATATATACGCTAACATCTCGCACTGCAAGACTGTACACAAAACTCAGTTCACATTACCTCCTTCCTTTTTCTGGAATTGAGCAAATTAAATTTCAAAATTTGCGAAATTACCAAAATACATGAAACATATATATATATATCTAACTAATTAATGAACAGTCTTACGATTACTTATAACCTTGACAAACAATCAGCAATAACATTCAATCTGCCCTTCTTGTACTTCACCTCAACATCAAAAGTTTGTAAGGCTAACGCCCAACGCACAAGTTTAGCAGACTTAGACATTGACTCAGTCAAGTATGTAAGAGGATTGTGATCAGTAAAAATGAAAATTTTTGATCCAATTATAATTTCTTTTAACTTGTTTAGAGCCCAAACAATAGCATAGGCTTCCTTTTCCACAGTAGCCCATCTCTTCTGGGTATCAGTTAATTTCTGACTGATAAATGACACAGGGCGTTCTATTCCCTTGTCGTCCATCTGTGTTAAAACAGCCCCAACTGCAAAGTCACTACTATCGCAGTACAAATTGAATGGTTTTCCCACTTCAAAAACATATAATACTACTTTGGATCGCACAGCCTCTTTAAGTAAATCAAATGCTTGCTGATGTTCAACAGTCCAATCAATCTTATCAGAAACACGTTTACTAGTTAAATCAGATAAAGGTTTCGCAATCTGTGCAAAGTCCTTAATAAACTGTCTGTAATAATTAAAAAATCCAAGCAGTTGCTTAACTTGCTTCTTAGTTTCTGGGATCTTCAAATTACTCAAACTTTCAATTCTGTCTGGATTCATCTTTATCTTACCAGACCCAACCACATGACCGATAAACCTTACTTCACTCTTACCAGATATGCATTTTTTCAAATTCAAAGTAACGTTATGCAATCTCATTTGCATCAAAAATGCATCTAGATGCTGCAAGTGAACTTTCCAACTGTCAGAATGCACAGCAATGTCATCAACATACGGTTCTGCAAAGTCACTTATAGGCTGTAAAACTAAATTTATCGCCTTAACAAAAGTTCGGCCTGAATTTATCATTCCAAAAGGAACACGAGTAAATTCATACAGTCCATTATGTGTTACAAAAGCTGTCTTCCATTGATCAGATTGTTTTACAGGACAAGTCCAATAAGCACTTCGACAGTCCAAAATACAAATCACACTAGACTTTCCAACTTTGTTCAAAACGTCTCTGACAATCGGCATCGGATATTTACAATCCACTGTGAATGAGTTAATGTATCTGTAGTCACAGGCAAGTCTTAAAGATCCGTCTTTCTTTTTAACAATAACCAAAGGGCTTGCCATTCTGCTCGATGATGGTTTGATAATGTTTGTTTTTAACATTTCTTTGATCTGACGTTCCACTTCTGATCGATAAATCAAAGGAATTCGATATGCTGCAAATTCCTTTTCACGAAATCCTGGTTTTAGTTCAATTTCATGTTCAACCAATGTACATAATCCGGGTTTTTCTGAAAATCTGTCACAGTATTTGTTCAAAACGTTCAACAACTGTTCTTGCTGAGTTACTGTCAAATGGCTAATTTGTTCAGGATCGAGGTTAAGTGAATTCTTGTCATCTTGAACCTCATTCCTCATTGGTAATTCAACCACTGAACCAAAATCTTCATCTTCTTCAACGATTAGACCACAACTTAATGCTCGAGTAACATATTTTCTGATCCTGTTGGCGTGAATTATTTTTCGACCATTTTCACCCATATCGACTAAATAAGAGTACTTTGATCTTCGATGTATGATCGTACATGGACCATGCCATCGAGAAATAAGTTTGTTTGTTGACGTTGGATACAAAACGATGACTTTTTCACCAGCTTCAAATTCTTTGTGCTTTGCTCTCTTGTTATACTGATTCGTGTATTGTAATTGCTTTTCTCGAGAGTAGGATTCTGCAAACAATAATGCTTTCTCCATATTTTCTTTGAGTTCTTTCAAATACTTTTCTGGTTTAACTCCAACATGAGGTGGTAAGTTTATTTCTCTAGTCCAACTCTCTTTTAATATTGCCAATGGTCCTCTCGGAATTTTCCCATAGACAAGCATATATGGTGATACTCCAGTAGTTGCATTCGGCACTTCTCGTAATGCCCACACTGTGAAAGGAATTATCTTGTGCCATTTCCTCGGGTTGTCTATTATCACATGATGGATCATCTTTTTAAATGTCTGATTCCATCTTTCTACTAATCCAGCAGCTTCTGGGTGTCCTGGTGTGTCGAATCTTGGACTACAGCCCATTAAATTGAGAAATTCTCTTGTCAAACTGGCTGTGAAGTTCGTTCCTTGGTCACTTGTAATCACTGACGGTACACCAACGTTCATGAACAGTTCCGTCAACGCTTCACACACAGCCTTCGCTGTCAGCGATTTCAATAAGAAGATTGTAGGCCATCTGGTGCACGAGTCCACAATGCATAAACAATACTTGTGACCTGCAGCAGATACTGGATCGATCGGGCCAACGAGGTCCATCGTCATTCTCTTGAAGGCGACCTCTTCTCTTGAGACCGGAGTGATAGGTACTCTATCCATCACCAGACTCCTTGCCTTTAGTTGACACTTCTCGCAAGACTTACAAAATTTCACAATGTCTCTTCTCATCTTTGGCCATACAAAAGATAATTTTATTCGTTCTCTTGTTTTCTCTTCTCCTAGATGTCCTCCAAATACCGATTCATGCGCCAATTCCATCACTTTTATTCGTCTCTCTTTTGGTAACACTAGTTGATATATCGTCTGGTCTAATATCTGATATTTCTTATGCAATAAACCGTTGATCACACAGAATTCAGATTCTTTCTCTTGTGCTAACTTCCACCACGGCTTCAACGATTCATCCTTTCTCTGTTGCTCTTCGAACTTCTTCGAATCGGCAATCTGCACCTTTTGTTCTTCATCCATCTCTTCATCTCTATACAAGTCTCCTATCCCCACATCACATTCATCGTCTTCTTCAGTTTCATTTAATGTGCCATTCTCGCATGCAGCCATCTCTTGCTCGTTCATCTCTGCTATTACACCATCTCGCGATAAGCTTCGTTGCTCATTACTTTCGTTTTCCTCATCACTTGAACTTTCAGTTTCACTCTTCTCATCAACATCTACCATTTCCTGTTTCCGACTCTGCGCTCTCGTCATTACATTTGCTCGTACACTCACATCTCCTTGTATCGTTTTAATTTTCATCTGTGGTACGGCTTTTAATTCGGCAATTATCTCTGGATGCAACAAGAATCTTTCTGTACTGCCCATCTTTGCAATACTAGCACACATCAAAGTGACATAAGGTGTAAGTGAACACTGGATTTTACGCGGAAATCCCTCTTCTTTCACGTCACTACCACACAGTCTAACATCGACTTTCACTAACTTCGCAGGAATGGCATCTCCTGCCACACATTGCAAATTCACTTTTCCAATTTGTTCCACCTTCATGCCTTCCAGTAATTCTTCACTAATCACCGGAATCTCTGCACCCGAGTCGCTCAGTGCTTTGACTTTCACTGGCTCTTTACCGTCTACTGCACGAATTTCAACCTCGACATATTGCAAGAACGATTTCTTCAATATTCGACTGTCATCTTTTCCTATGACTTCTCTCTGAATTTCAGCATCCAATAGAATTTCTTTTTGAATGCCACATTTCATTACTGACTTTACTTCAGTCTCTTGGTTTTCTTGACCCGTGGTTTGATTACCTGTATCACTAACCACTTGAATCAAATTCACCCTTGTGTGTTCTTGATTTCTGCTAGAACTAGCTGCTGCCACTGGAACTGGACAAAATTTAACCAAATGTTTGTCTGAACCACAGTTGTGACAACGCTTCACAACCATGCCTCGTTGTTCATTTCCTTCATATCTCTTATACTGCGTAAACGATGTGTTGCCTTCCCTCTTGGCAAACGGCGCTGACGATTTGTTAAATCCCTGACGACCAAACGTCACTTCTCTGGTTTCATTGGGTACAGGGACACTAGCCTTGACTTCTTTACCTATGAACTGATTCCCTGTTCCTGGATTACTTTTCCACTTTCCACTCTGGCTTTGGTTTACGGAACGTTGAGAAGGATAACTGTTTATATTTGGGAATGCAAACCCAATTCGATTGTTTACATGAATGTCTGCTAGGTCTGCCACTGCACTAGCTTGAAGACAGTCAGTTCCTTCCTTCGACAATACAAACTGTAGTGGACCTGGCGGTAAACATTCTTTTAGCTTATCCGCTACCAGCAAATCAAAGAGCGTATCATACTCTCTGTTCACGTTTCGACTTCTCACGTAATAGTTTAGCAAGTTCTTCAGTCTTGCCGTAAACATCGTATAAGTCTCTTCTGTCGTCTTCTTAGCATCCACAAATCTGGCTCTGTATTCTCTCGAAGTCAATTTAAATTCTTATAATAAGTGCTGCTTGACTCTATCATAATTGTCTAGATCATCGTATGACAATCTATTCAGAACGGTTCGAGCTTTCGGCGTCATCAATGGTAGTAATAATTTAACCCAAAACGGCTTTTCCACATTAAAACTACGAAACGCGTTCTCGACTGTTTCAAAATATAATGGCACCTCCATCATATCAGTTGGCATTTGAGGCAATACATGCTTCATTGCATCACCGATTTTCTTAATTTTTGACACCAAAGTTTCACTTTCTTGCTGTTTCCTTCTTTCTGCTTCCCGTTCTTCTCTCATTTGCGTTTCTTTCAATGTCAATTTTGATTTCTCCAGTTTCAGACGTTCCTGTCTTTCTGCCTCTGCCTTTTCCAAACTTTCTTTCTGAAATTTGAGTTCTTCTTGTCTGATCTGTTCTGCACGTTCCAACTCTAACGTTCGCGCTTTTTCTTTTTCTTCTTCACGCATTCTCTTTGCTTCAATCTGTTGCTGACGAACCTCTTCATCACTTTTTCTAGCTCTTTCAAATTCAATCATCTGCTCCAGTCTTCTTCTTTCAGCATCTTCCCTATCTCTTTTCAACTGTTCTAACTGAATCTCAAACTGATGCTTTTGCAATTCCAGTTCTGCCTTACGCACTTGTTCTGCTTTATCTTCTCTCTCTCTCTGCAGGCGCAATTCTTCTTGCCTTGCAAATTCTGCCTTCTCTTCTTTCTCTCTCTGCAAGCGCAAGTCTTCTTGCCTTGCAAATTCTGCCTCTTGTCTCAGCTCTTTCTCTTCTTGTCTTCGTCTATCCTCTCTTTCTTTCTCTTCTTGTCTTCGTCTCTCCTCTTTTTCTTTCTCTTCTTGTCTCCGTTTCTCCTCCCTATCTTCTTTCATCATCATCCACTGCATCAACATCTCCATAGACATAGGCGCAGGAGGTTTTTCAATAGCCTTTTCGACGGCACCGCCAACGGCACCTTCTTCTTCGACTTCTTCTTTCACCCACACATCGGCGAGTTCCTGCATCATGTCACCACGTGACATACCTTCTAATTGTTCTTCTTTAAAACCGGCTTTCAACAAACGCTGTTTTAGCCTTTCCGTAGACATCTTCTTAATATCTGCTTGTCTTTCAGCACTTAGTTTCTCCATCTTACTTGTTTACTTTGGTGATTTCTCTTTTCAAAGAAGTCACGGTTTTTCTTGGTGTGTGAATCGATAAACAAACGGGATTTCTTTTGTATTTGTTCGTGGAAAACAACGAAATTTTTTATACCGTTTCTCGTGTTCCACCGTCGATGATATCGTAAATTCGTCACACAGCACACAACGCGTAAATTCTTTTATCACCGTCGTAGATTCTTCTAACACCGTTGTAAATTCTTTTATCACCGTCGTAGATTCTTCTATCCGCCGAAGGAGGTGATAACGTGAATTTTAATCCACCGTGAGTAATTATTCCACCGTGAGTATTTATTCCACCGTGAGTATTTATTCCACCGTGAGTATTTATTCCACCGTGAGTATTTATCCACCGTGAGTTATTTATCCACCGTGAGTTCTTATCCACACCGACGCTATTCCACCGTGAGTTTTTATCCACCGTGAGTTCTTATCCACACCGACGCTATTCCACCGTGAGTTTTTATCCACACCGTAGCTGCCACCAATAATGTCAACCCAATCCTTCCGTTGACAATCCTTCTGATTAAATCCTTGTTCTCTCCGTACTTAACGCCTATTTAACGTTCACCTTTTGAACGCTAATTCTACGTATAAGTATAACCTGAATTAATCAGCAACACAGTTTAATATCTTTTCAGTTTAATAAGAAACAAACAGACAGAACTCAATTCGATTACAACTCAACTAGTCAGCCACACTACTACAGCGAACACACGAATTCAAACTTCTCTAGTCAGCATAATTCTTCGCGCCTCTTGACACACCTGTCTTCTGTGCGCCTAAGCGAAATCTAATAATATACATATAGCGCGCCGCTGCCGAGATTGGCCGGCCGCGCGTGTCACTAAGACTATACGTTATACATCTATCATATATACATATACACGTGAAACTAAAGTAAACGCACTAAATATATACGCTAACATCTCGCACTGCAAGACTGTACACAAAACTCAGTTCACACCGGCATTTGTCATGTCTTGATAGGTACATGCATCTTTTTATGCGATCAGACAACTCAAAACCCATGGCCTTTCTTCCTCATCCGTCCATAATGTAACCAAAGCCACTACCGTTGCTAAACTTCTATATGCATCCCCATCATGGTGGATCTTATCCTGGCTTCCGATAAAGAACGCCTGGTAAAACTCTTAAAAAGAGCCAAACGCCTATAGGTTACTTAGAACAATCCTTTCCAACAGTCTCTGAACTTGCCAATATAGCCGATGCGAAACTCCTTCTCTCCATACTCCACAACCCTAAGCATGACATACTTCACCAACTCCTACCTCCACTCCGACCCCTCTCCTCTCACCAATTAAGACCTAGAGCACACAGCCATACTCTCCATACATCCATGAGTAACATTTTCTTATAGAGTTATCCTGCTTAATATTCCTGGAGTATTCTTGTTGGAGTTCCTGACGGGATTTACTGGTTTGGCGGTTGTTGCCTACTATTCTCAAATCCAATGTGATCCTTTGGCAAATAAGGAGATCCACAACGAAAACCAGGTAAGTTATAAATTAGGCATATATATATTGTTGTATGCTGGTCGTTGAAACCTATAAAGAACTTCTCCCGAGTCGAACTTTCACTAATTCTACAAAACCGAGATAGTCTCAACACACGGAATTTTCACAATCTTATATAAAGTGTACATGTAGCTTTAAAACTCTAGGCGTCGAATCCCTTCAAAAGCTGAATGAATAGCTGACCGATCAACCAGCAACCCTTCCCTCTGAAACTCTGCTTCTTTATATTGTTTTAAAAGAAAGATGGTTTTGCTTTACCACCTTTAGACAGGTTTTCGGTACCTCTGTTACGGTACCTCTGTTACGGGCTCCATTAGTTCACCTATTCATACTAGACACCTGCCTGTAACAATATATATATATATATATATATACATCAATATATATATTGATGTATTTTATTCCACCTATGAGCGCTTCTGAATCTTTTAGTGCGCTATGAGCGCTTCTGAATCTTTTATATATATATTATATATGTTTGCAGCTACTTCCTCATTTTGTGATGACGCTATTTGGGAATGCTCCTGGTTTTGCTGGTTTGTTTCTGGCAACGCTTTATGGAGGAGCCTTAAGGTAAGTAACTACTATCTGCATTAGGCGTCAATGAAACTATTGGAACACTTACCCGTATTTCAGAAAGCGGAGTAGTGACAATTCAATTATCGCCGTCTCTCAGCCGGTCAATGATTACAATGATTCGTAAGTAAAATAGTACCATATCGTGACTGTGTATGATAATTAATCGATTAGTTAAGAATCAATGTAATTATTGGCGGGCTGAGAGCCAGTCGATTCCAACCCCCAATTTGGTTTTCCTTTGTTCTTTGCTGCGAATTCCCGTACCAGTGTTGCGCGTCGTTAAAACTTTTTCGGCAATAAGAAGACCCTAGCGATGTGGTGACTCAAGATATGCTAAGACGGGAAGTGCTTAGAGTGTCGTGAATATTGACAGAAGGGTAAAATAATTTTTTAGACCAAGAGTACAACAAGTTTGAATTTTACTGCGTCAGGATGCTATTTTCGGCACTAAAAGATTCAAGAGATGCTAAAGCGGGAAGTGTTTAGATTATTCGTGGATATTGACAGAAGGCTGAAAGAATGTTATCAGGATAAGAGTGTAAACAATTTGGTTTTGACTTTTGCTGAAACCTTCCAAGCGAAGGGACAACAAACGACAAGAAAGTCCTAATGTGACTGTAGGCTACGTGAGATAACTCACACTCACAATGTCTGAACATCAAAGTAAGAGAAACAGGCTGTGACAGAAAGTAGGCATAAACTGGAACAGCATTACTTCTTTGCTTGTTAATGTTTATATTCCTCGCTTTGTTGGTTCTCAAATTTGTCTTGTCAACAGGTTAACTTTAAAGGTATTTCATTCTGAATTTTACTATGATATCCCACAAGAAAGATGTCTACCTCTGCTCCTGCGTTTGAAGCCTGCAGATAGGTTACCGTAGTAATGGCTCAGTAATGTAAATATTCATTTTAACCAATTTTTAGGAATGTTTCAATGTATGAAACTATGAACCTCAGAGGCGGATGATTACGCTTCAGTTTAATACTTTCGTGCTCACTCATGAGCCTCTGGGCCTAGCGATTTTTTAATTTAGTTATGCTAGATATATGATAGCTATGGTTAAGGTAAATATATCGTGAACTGTCACCCCTGATTTCTCAAATGTAGCCTGTGCTGTGAATGCTTGACAGTTCTGTATCGTCTTCTCTAAGCGGCGCAGCAGCAAACTGTTGGGAGGATATTCTTAAAGGGATACTCACTCGCCTTCCTGAATCCAAGAAAGCCATCGTCAACCGGATACTAGGTAAGACATAATTTTATTAAAATTATATTTATTACTACAATACCAAATAATAAATTCTTCCTCCAGTGTTCCTGATGTGCGTCAATTCTTGTTGCCCGAAGTTACAAGGCAAATCACACAATAATTTGATGATAAATTATTTGAACTAAGAATAAATCAATTTGACCAAATTTGGCGCACAATCAGACCACCAAGTTTATTGTAGATTCGTAGATCAAATATGGAAGCTGAATCAGAAACTTGCAAAAGCTAAATGAGTGGATCAATAATATTAGTTAAGTGATTATAATAACAATTCGGGATATAAATGTTACGTTTCTTGATGCAAATTACCACTATTTTGTTATCGCCAACAGTCACAACGTAATTATAACTCGATTTGATCCATGTTATGAAGTTATTTCTAAAGAGTTAAATGGGGTCATGGGGTAACATTGAATCCATTGGCAAAATATCAGCCCACCATGTTCATTGTAGGATTATAACCTTCATTTGTTACATCAATTTCTTACTGTAAAAATATATATAGGCCTAAACCAGTTATAAAGTTGTGTCCCATCACCAACGTGAGCTCGACAGCTTCTGAGTTTCAGGTTACGTGCATTCCTAAGCGACCAGTCCAAGCTTCTGAGTAGCTAAGACAGACTAGAATATATGTACTTATGCTCATGTATATAACTATATGATGCTTCGTCGTTTTGAAACTGAGATTTAAGCCCTTTTAAGCAAAACCTGGGCATTTCTTCACTTGTATTTTGTTATTTATGAATTGCAGTATTAGTCTTTGGCATCTTAGCCTCTTCAGTGGCATTCCTTGCGGCAGCTTTGCCTGGTCCAATTACGCAGGTAGGATTTACTTACACACAAATATTATATCAATTTACAGGTTTCAGAAGCACTGTAAATGCGAAGTTTTTGATAATGCAATGACACCTATTAATGCTATTATTATTCTTACGCATTTTTTATGCGCCCATATCTGATGACAAAGCAACAATCGATGGTGCTGAACAATTGTGAGTGAAGGACTTGCTGAAAGTTGCTATAGAGTATAGAGTAACTGTAATCTTCGACTTATAAGGCAAGCGCTACGACCCATCGGCTGCCGTGTATCCGAGGATACACCTTAGCAACCACATGTGGATGATGTCGAGCTTCTTAATTAGAGCCTGTGTTGCGTCCACGTCTCGAAATTGCAGAGGATTGCCGACGAGAGGCTGGCATTGTGTTGGCCTGCTCTATAAGTGAGTAAGCAGGTAGGTAAGTAAGTTAGTAACGCATTTCTTTATACGCCTACGGATATATCAGGCCCGCATTAACGGAGCTGCTAAGGGTGCTGCAGCACCCGGGCCCGCAGTTTTGAGGGGCCCGCATTTTCGGAAATACATTAAAAAAATTATTGCACTTGTACTTAGGCCCCACGCTGATGGCTATATAGGTAAAAACAGCACCCGGACCCGCACTAGCCTTCATGCGGCCCTGGGATATATTCATCAACTGAGAGACGAATTCTTGCTTTGTCGGGTAACAGCGGTCAGTGAGCAAACGCCGCTTGACAAATATAGGCCTATGTCTAGATTATTATGTTCTTGTGAGCAATGTCTGCGGATAGATAGTCCGTATGGCTGGTGCGGAATTGGAGATTCCGCAACAGAGGAATTTAAACCGACAGAATACTAAATGTTTGGTGGCGTTGCACAAAACACGAAGCGTGAGCAGGTTGCTTAGTTGCGAGAATCGTGCGCCTCTGAGTAGTTCTCTGGAAGAGGCGCTATATTAATTTCTTGAATGAATGACTGAGTGAATGAATAAACAGATACCTTGTGCGTGAATATGGACCAAGCAGGCGTCCAATGCAGCTTTGCGAGTACAGGAGTGAAGTGACTGACACATGAAGGAGCTACTGACAGGAAACAAGAGACAACCAAGATATGCTTCAAATCTTTAAATGTGTTTTTAAGTGTCAGATTCGCCCTTAGAAAGATACAGAGATCTCCTTTTTCAATTGGTGTGTCACAGAAGTAGATAAGTAGCATTCTTAAAACTGCCCTCCGCCGAAGACAAGTTTCATAGACAAATGAAGATTGGAATGAACACGTATGCGCGTGACTTAAACTGCGAGGCTGGGAACTTTGAGACTTTAACAGGGAAGTTTACAGGTGCAGCAATATACAAACCTGTGTATCTGTGTATATAATTTCTATTCTGCTATGTTCTGTTGCAACTCAGATATATTGGTCGTTGCATAGTTCAGTGGTAGGACCACTCTTTGGCATCTTCGTGTTGGGTGGAATATCAAGAATCGCCAATTGGAAGGTTTGAACTTATACGCAAAGTTCATTTTCGCTCTTCATACTTTTTTGACACTGGATTTTCTGCGATGAATAGTTCGGATTACGTGTTCCGGCAAAAAATTAAGCTTCAAAACCGTGCAGAAGTAATCTGCTGCATTGCGTGCTCAGAACTTCGACAGAGCTGACTTTGGCGTGAATTAGAGAAGACGGTTGTAGTTTTGACAAGATAAAATAGCTATCGCTTAAGAAAATGTGCTACGTAGGCTACCCTTGTAGCCATTCCTTGCCATTTTACCTTTTTGTGCTTTTAAAAGATTCGTTGTTCATTTGTTTAGGGAGCCTTGACAGGCGCAGTTGTGAGTGTGATCTTGAATATTTGGCTGCAACTGGGATCGATGAGTATCCCAAATAAATATCCGTCTCTGCCACCCATCTCAGTCGACGGATGCACTGATCATCGGAACTCCACTATCTTTGGATCAGTTAATGGTGGCAATTGTACTGGAACCAGCGAGCCGCCAACTACTTCTCTTGGAACGCTGCCTAGTGTATGTTTTGTATTCAACGAATAGACAGCATGTATATCTATTTGTCTCTCTTAATCGGTCTTTACATGTGTACGTGTGTGTCTGAGCATTTCTGCAGCGCCTCGATTACATGTAAATATCAGTAAAGCGCTTTCATCTGATATAACTTACGCTAAAGTATTAAAGAGTGGTGCAGCTTGAAAAGGAAATTTTGCTGTATGTCCGTTGAATGTCCATATTTTTAAACCGTGAAATAATTTAAATTTATTTACATATGATATTTATGTATTATGTTATGGGCATAGTTAATTCTCCAATTTGAGGATTCCTCACACATGTATGCATACAGGCAAATATATTTAGTTGACTTTAAGTGCATCTCTATTATGTTGTATGCCATTAAAACGTTCTGTAAAAGTTGTATGATAAACTTTCGCATGTAGCAAAGAAGGTTTCTATGTTCTTTTGGGCTTTTTGTCTGCAGACGGAGTTCCATGGTCTGGAAAGGTTTTACTGTCTGTCTTACTTGTGGTATGTGCTCTTCGGTATGCTGACAACGTTCTCAGTTGGGATGGTCGTCTCTCTGATATTCAGTAGGTTATAACTTTCTACAAAGCAGTTTCAACGCACGCTACCACTGCGGTAATCGGTGGCTGCCTCGCTAAGATATCCAGGCTCTAAGTTTTAATGAAGTATGAATTTTCTCACATTATGAGAACTATCATGTTAGGTCAGTAATTGAAGGTTTATGTGATGTATATGAAAATTGCATAGCGCCGTAATGTCAAGACATGCATTTATATAGTACCTCCATCTGAAAATAAATAGTTGATAACTAGATCGAAATTGAGAGCACATAGGCCCTACTTAAAGGTGAGCAAACTGAGAAAGTTTGGGAACTGTGCGTACTATGCTACTATTTAGGTACTGCAGTGCATAATAGAAAGGTTAAGGAGAATGCAATATACATGTTTAGGCGGATATGTGAAGATTCCTCAAAAGCGTGATCCTTGTGCGAAGATCATTGAGCTGAAGCCCACAGACGGCCAACTTACAATAATGATAGGAATAAGGACACCTTTTCATTATCTCAACTTGGTACTCATACAGTGATCAGCAAAAGGAGGGCAGATGCCATGGATCGAGTCGTTCGTGTAAAGAAACTTTATGCCTTAGGCGTCTCGCAATTCTAATAAATTAAATATACACTGGACGAACTTCCGTTGTTTCTTGTGGATCGTTAGGAGACAAAGTCTTGGAGGATGCCGTGGATGACCGTCTTCTTATGAGGTTCACGAACTGCAGCTGCAGAAGTCAGAAGAAGACAGAATCTGATGATCAATTTCAACCCGAAAAGCCAAGCAAAGATGCAAAGGTAATAATAATTTCTAGTATTAATGTGACACGGTACTTGACTGACTATACGAGCAGAACTAAGCATGGCTTCTCGAGCCTCAGCTGCGACAATAATTAGGCCTAATGTAAAACATCACCTTATAAAGCTTAACGCCAATCAATTAACAATAGCGGAAGAGCCATTCGGCAGCGCTCATAGGTAAAATAAATGCATTAATGAATACCGGCAAGTAATGCAGTAGGCCCAAATTAATGTAAAATAACTCCATAGTCTAAGAGCGTTAACAGTAATAAAATGCAAATGCTACATTTAAACAGTTAACTGTTATATAAAGCGCCGACTGTTTCAAGTTTTCTACTGGCGATCTGCACCAGCAGCAAGGACCTTGCGAAGTATTGGTGCTAAATATTCGATTTTTACACGTTTCAGATGTACGGTTCTGCCATTAACGCTTTTATATTAGTGATTATATTTAGACGCAGGTTAATTTTATACAAGCATCAAAGAAAACATTGCATAGACCGTATATATAATGTGTCAGCGTTAATGATCCGCATATTTGTTACTTGAACAGGTGGCAGTTGAGCCTATTGCTTACGAGAAGAATATCAAGAAAGTCACAGAGCCGTCCATGTAACGTTACCTGCATCTAGATCTAATGAAAACATGGATTTCATGAACATTAAAGAAGAGACACACGACAGCAGCTGCTGAGATATGCTGGCTTCAGTCTTTGCCAATTGCAGACTTGTTGTTCTCGAGAGCAAAGGTCTTGGTCTCGACTCTCGAGTGCACTCGAGTTCGTTTTTAAAAGTCTTGGTCTTGGTCTCGAGGTTCAAAGTCTTGGTCTTGGTCTCGCAAGACCAAGACCAAGACCGGCTGTTGATATGAACAGTCATTTTACAAAACTCAAGAAATTAAAAATTTATCAAGCCTGTTTGCATCAAAGCCTACGACAAATACCTACGGACGGATGCAAGTCTTGTTGGTTGCTGTATCCGGAAGCCCTGCCGAGACTTTTTCTGAAGCCAGACGGTCTGATAAACCATGGGAGGATTTGAAAAAGGCTCACGATTTGTACATTTACATCCAGTGCTTGAAAAGCTACTGTGTGTGCCAGCGACTCCAGCACACGTAGAACGTATTTTGTCACAAGGCGGAATTTTTATGAGGTTCACAATTTTTATGAGGCCTGTAGTGACAGTCATGGACGATATTATATTATGGATTTAGGATTACGATATATATTAGTATTATTATGTAGGCCTAACATTAGTATGATGTGTTGCTTAGTATTTGATGTAGGCAAAAGAACACTAATGAAATAGGTAGAATCAAGATCAGATAAGACTGACTGACATTAGGGCCTGACTGGGTGTCATAAGAGAGGGAGCAGGGATAAGGAGGGGCGAAGGAATGATAGCGCGACCGAAAGGAGAGTGAGATTGGGGGAGAGATGGATGAATGACAGGTCAGGGCGAAAGTGGAGAAGGAGGAAGAGCGAAGACTGGAAGGAGGACGGCATTCACTCACAGGAGGAGGAATCGGTGAGACGTATACGATTCACTCACGGAAGGAGGAATCGGTGAGACGTACGATTAACTCACGGAGGGAGGAATCGTGTGACGGAAAATTGCAGACGCAGAAACTGTTATGCAACACGAAGTGAGAACTGTTCTAGGTGTACATACGTTGTGTAAAAATATTGTATAATAAGAATTGCAAAACATACAAGAGTACTGTCTTCTAACTGTCTTCGCGAGGTGAATTACAAAAACCCACGTGCTTCGAACGCTAACAAGACCCCCGAAGACTAGCCTAGCCGCTCGATTACGTAACACCGCTGCCACCAAGATCCAGAAAGATCTTCTTTCAGTACATTGTGCCAGCAGGGATTCGGTACAGTGTATTCTTCAGTATACTGTATTGAGAGACGGAGCAGATTTTCTACGCTGCACGGCTCAAACCAGCATCAAGCGGAGACGTTGGAGGACAACTCAGCACGACGGACGGTGACGACATCGGAGTAAGAAGCGGAACAAGAAGGACGATCGGACGCAAAAGACGAGGAGCAAGCGACGATCGAGGCCAGCTGAACAGCCAAACTCAAGGAGCGAGCGAGCAGACGATCCGAACAACCGGAAGAGGGACTCGGACGATCACAAGAGGACGCGGAGGACGAACGGACGGTTGGAGGACAACTCGGAGCCTTGCAGAGATCTCGAGTGGACGGTGCGGCGGATTCTTCGGAACTACACACCTTGAAAATCTGACGAGATCGGGTGAGCGAGACCTAGCTTGTTAAATTGTCTGTTTATGATCATTGGATGAGTGTCATGAATTGCACTGACGCTAGATGATAAAGTGTATGAGCTGAGATAATTGTTTATTGCTGAAAGGACGGTGATTATTGATTGTTAGTGCGAAAGCACAGTTATTGTTTAGACGAAAAGTGTGAAAGACTGTCATAGCTTGACTTTCTGGTGATTGGTTTTTCAGTGTTTACGAGGGATTTTGAATTTGTGTTTGAGTGTTTTACGAAGACTTTTTCGAAGGTGTAGTGTATTGTGAATTCTGGTTGAATAATTGCACTGAATTGCTAAGAGAATGTTTGAGAAGATGAAATTGGCGACTTTGCAGCAAGAATGTGAAAAGAGAGACATTTGCTATGAAGGTCTGGATAAGAAGGGAATGGTAGTGAAGTTGAAAGAATACGAGAATGAGGTGGAACAGAGTGAAGATGAGACGGAGGAAGTGGAGGCAGGTGAAGAGAGTATCAGCGAAAGCCAGATGAAGCTTCAGCTGACTCTGGCGGAGGAGAAGAGGTCTCAGGCAGAGGAGAAGCGCTTGCAGGCAGAGAAGGAGAAGATGCAGGCAGAGAAGGAGAAGATGCAGGCAGAGACGGAGAAGATGCAGATGGAAATAGCACTTTTGCGTGAAAAGGCTCAATTAGGGCTATTACAATCGAATGTTTCTGCTTCTGGCACTGATCTACCTTTATCTTCATCTTACTCTAAACTTCCGACGATGTGTGAAGGTGAAGATGCAATTAGTTACTTTCATTCATTTGAAAAAGTGGCTTGCCTTCACGCTATTGATGAGAGCAAATGGGCTAAGCTGTTACCAGCTCTCCTTAACTCCTCAATGCGCTTACATTTTAACAGACTGTCTGTAGAAACTTGTTCAAATTACAAACAGACAAAGGCAGCGCTACTGGACGCCTGTAGAATGAATGCCAGGTTTTACCTAGACAAGTTCAAGGCTATGAGTAGAAAAGGAAAACAATCCTATAATCAATTGTTAGATAATCTGCATGATGTCTTCAACTATTATCTTGAATGCAAAGGCATAGAGGATTTCGAATCTCTCAGAGATGACATTTTGCTAGAGCGCTTACAGGAAAGTCTGCCTTCAGACACCCGTTATTTCGTTCAGGCAAGAAAGCCAAAAAGTGCTAAGCAGTTAGCTGAATTTGCTGATTTACATTTTGAGTGTAGGCCTACTCTGGAAAGTAGAAAGCTTAATCAGGGAGAACAAAGACATAATCATGGTTTTAAGTCTAACAATGTTGACTGTAGAAATAAGCAGTGGGAAAAGCAAGGGCCTAAAAGCTTTGGAAGTGAGGCTTCAGGAACTAAACACCACGAGTCCAATGCGAATGCACGACCAATGCATTCGTCGGAACAAGGGACCCGATCAGATTATGTAGACCAAGGGACACAATTCAATAACAGGAGTCAAAACAGATTCCACGTGCAGGGGCAACCTCATGCGCAAGTTAACTTTGTAAGAACAGGTGAAAACGCGAGTAAGGTCAGTGAGTATCGAAAGCGTTTCATGGTGCCACTGTTTGTAAACGGGGTACCAGTGCAAGGCTTGAGGGACTCTGGTTCGGAGGCTTGTCTTATAAGTCTTCGAGTGGCGCCAAATAAATCGTCCGTCATGGGGAGGCCCATGACAGTCCAGAGTGCTTTTGGATCGGTAAAATGTTTGTCAACATGTGAGATTGAAGTCAGGTCATCGCATTTTGGGACAAATCGAAAGGTAAAGGTACTGGCTGGAGTCGTCCCAAATTTGGCAGTGGACTTCATCCTGGGACATGACGTATTCGTGCAAAACCCGGACCTACTAGACCCGGTAGACATAGGCCACCGTAACAGAAACGACGCAACACCACAGGCACTAATCGCCACTAGACAGCGTTATTATTACGACGGTAGCGTACAGAAGGACAAGATGGCGATGCGACAGACCATGAATGCACGCAATGAACTCCCTGAGGGACCCCATGACGAACGCCGAGAAAAGCCAAAGACGTTAGCCGTAGACGGTGAGCGACCAAATTCAAAGCATGAAACCTTAACGGACACAAGCCACGGCAACGCACCGAATGAACTCCGCGTGGCTGACAGGGAGGCAGAGACGCAGGGTGAGAGACGAGACGGAAGGGGTAAATTAATGGTGATCGACCAACGGTCGAGTTCAAACGACGGGACCAGACAAGGTGTTAATGACATTAATGACTTTAATGACAGGAAGGGGTGGACAAGTAATAGAACCACTTCCGACGACGGATGGACATGATGCAGAGACACCTCACAGATTAATACAGCTACACCGACGGAGGCGTCTAGAAGGGCGCAGAGTTCAGTCATTAATGATGATAGAGGCGTACAATTCAATCATGATAGCGACGACGAGACAGCAGGGGAAGAGGAAAAAGAGATTACCGGAGACGGAGACATAATTAATGACAGTAACGACGAAGACATTCGAGAAGACGGAGACACAGCTACAGACAGCGACGACCATACGTCCGACACAGACACCAAAGAAGATATTAGCGCAGACTTTAACGGCGACAGAGGCGTGATATTCCATACAGGCGACGACAGGGAATCAAACAGTGAAGAGCAGACGGCTTTTAAAACAGACGCGAAGGCTAACAGAGCACCGTCGATCAAAGGCCCAATGAGCAGTAAACCATTATGGCACGCGGGTGACGCAAAAACACATCTCCCGATGGTAGGTGGCGTCCGGCTTGTGGAATATAACGATGATAAGCTAAGATACGTAGCAGACAAGAGACATGACAACAAGACATTTGACAATAGGTTAATTCCACCAAGTGCAAAGAAGTTAGGATGCGTAGCATATAAGGGACATTACAGAGAGCCGTTAATTAGGAAAGACGGAACAGACAGGAATAAGAATGAGACATTTGACAGAGTCAAACTAGACTCAGCATTACACCACAGGTCGATACCACCTGCAGGTGTAAAGAAGATTAGAGGCGTAAAGGAAGAGGAACATAACAATAAGACATTAATTAGGACTGAGGACAGAAAAGACAGATTAAAATGGAATGGCACCAGAACTAAAACATGTGACACGTTCCAAGAAGACGTAGCATTCGACCGCAGGCTAATACCGCCAAGCAAAAAGAATTTTGTAATGTATACGCGTAGGCAATCCAGCGCTACGAGGTGGGGATAAGTCACGCCCAGGGAAAACACATCTCATGGCGGACGGTTTATGATTTACGGTGTGTGATTTATGGTTTAGGATCATGATTTACGGTTTAGGATTATGATTTATGATGCATGTTTGTGGTTTATGGGTTTGTCACGTGACTTTATGGCCAACTAAATCTGACAAAAATGGTCATGTTTATCGTTTACAAGTACTTGCTTTATTCTGATGTTATGAAGTGTCATATATATTCTCTTTAAAATGAGCGTGTGACAGAGAAACTTTATAATGTTGTGTCACAGTTACTACTCGTTGTGTTTGTATGTTTTATGTTATAGATTAACGCCGTAGATACATGTTTAAACCAGCCTGATGACGTCGCAAGAAAAATGGCGCAAACAGACATTGAAATTAAAACGCCATCATGCGTGTCATCTGTGCTCTTGTACATCGCCATGACTGCACAACAAAAACACTCCTGAAATGCCATCTTGCTTTCTGAGAAGCCGAACCGATACCGTCGAGCTTGGGAAGTCGGATGATGTAGTGACAGTCATGGACGATATTATATTATGGATTTAGGATTACGATATATATTAGTATTATTATGTAGGCCTAACATTAGTATGATGTGTTGCTTAGTATTTGATGTAGGCAAAAGAACACTAATGAAATAGGTAGAATCAAGATCAGATAAGACTGACTGACATTAGGGCCTGACTGGGTGTCATAAGAGAGGGAGCAGGGAGAAGGAGGGGCGAAGGAATGATAGCGCGACCGAAAGGAGAGTGAGATTGGGGGAGAGATGGATGAATGACAGGTCAGGGCGAAAGTGGAGAAGGAGGAAGAGCGAAGACTGGAAGGAGGACGGCATTCACTCACAGGAGGAGGAATCGGTGAGACGTATACGATTCACTCACGGAAGGAGGAATCGGTGAGACGTACGATTAACTCACGGAGGGAGGAATCGTGTGACGGAAAATTGCAGACGCAGAAACTGTTATGCAACACGAAGTGAGAACTGTTCTAGGTGTACATACGTTGTGTAAAAATATTGTATAATAAGAATTGCAAAACATACAAGAGTACTGTCTTCTAACTGTCTTCGCGAGGTGAATTACAAAAACCCACGTGCTTCGAACGCTAACAAGACCCCCGAAGACTAGCCTAGCCGCTCGATTACGTAACACCGCTGCCACCAAGATCCAGAAAGATCTTCTTTCAGTACAAGGCCCTTGGTTAGAAAATTCTGAGCGAATTGGTTTTATAAAATACAAAAGGCATTTGGAATAACATTTTGCATGAAGGACTTTTGTAAAAACGAATTCGGAATTCTCTGTAGTCTGCATTTAAAGTTAATTTGCTTGAGTAAAAGACTCACGTTTTCATTAAAATAGCGAGTTGTTCGACTTGACAATTTTTTTGTAAGGAAAAGAAGTTTTGGGCTGAATATGATTTTTTTGGGTCTTGGTCTTGGTCTTGAGGTTCAAAGTCTTGGTCTTGGTCTTGGTCTCGAGGTCCAAGCAGTGGCGTTACAGCCATATAACGAGGGTGGACAAAGTCCAGGGACCCCCGAGGTCCCAAGGGCCCCAAGCTCTTTTACTGCGCACCCTGTATGACATTCTGCTTTAAGGCCCTATTCTTTCAATTTTTTGCTCCAAGTGCAAATTTTTTAAAATTTGGTTAATGTCATCTGATGACATATTTAGCCTACGGTGTTCAAAATTGCCACAACAAGGCCCATGTAGGTCTGAGCCTCTCTGCATCCTGAACTAGCCTGTATATATGACATGATACATGATAGACGGGTCGTTATCCGAAAAGTGCAGAATTTATGTCCCATGCTGGTTTTTTGAGTTTTTTCGATAATTTCTTCAAATTTGTTTTGCCTATCCTTCAAAGAATGAGGGCTTTGCAATCGAGCGGGCATTGATGATGTAAATGCCAGGGACCCCTTCGGTCAATAATGCTGAGCTGTTCACCTTGCCCAGAACAAGCTCTGGTTTAATCGGTACTAGAACCCTTTCTCGGACCACAATCTCATTGTGTTTGTGGTGTCTCGGTCGCCGCGTTGAATCGAGTACTGGAATTGGCCTTCACGTTTGTCTGCCTCCCCGTGAACCTCTGAATCTTAACAAGTTCAGATAGAGAGGTGAAGATAGAGCGCCGGGCTGTATCATGGCCTTCGACAGCTCTCCTCCGTCTTAGTGCGTACAACTGGCTGAAGGTATACCTTTGAATGGGTTGTTGGAACGACATCAAGCTAAATGTACATCGGCGCAAATTGTGGTGATTTGCAGCTCACCAGAACCCAACTAGCTATTCTTTCCAAAAAAAGTCTGGTTGTGAGGCAGGCGGCCTGCCTGCCTCACAACTATAGAGATCTCCTCAATTAGAGCAAGTCTTTACGGCCCGGGTTTCCACTGTGACGTTATTGTTTTTATTTTTATCGTTCATCATTTCTCAGATATTTTCAAGGGCAGGGTATCCCTTTTAGGCAAGTGACATCAGACGATAAGAGAGATGACGACGTATACGATTTGACGATGGTATGTAGAGCATTTCAAATTTGAAAAAGAATCTCTAACTCCGCATGGGAAAAGAGTACGTTTTTCCAAGTAAGAAATCTCCGTATGTTAGAGTATAAAACTTCAACGAACGTGACACAAAATCAAAAAGACCGTCTCACTTTGTCGAAAAATTCCATTTAGAAACGTTTCGTGAATGGAAAGTTTCAGCGAAAGCTTACCATGACATTAGACCGAGACTCCGAAAATTGTTAAGTCCTTGCGAAAGATATCCCCCGAAAAATGTCAAATCCAATTAGAGTTGGTTAAAAATCAAAGGAGAATCATGTAGACCTAACTTTAACAGTTAAACCACGAACAATATAAAAAGAGAAATAAAAATAAATAAAGTAAAACTTAAAAAAATCTAGTGAACTTTCATTTCATTTTAGTATTAGTTCACCATCCATCTAAGTAATATTCAGCTAAGACAAAATTTGGAAAATAAATCGCCAGCACATCGAAATGAACGTTCAATAGATAACTGCCAGCAATTAATTAAGCCTTATTAATTGATTTCTTATCTTCAGACGACGTCAACGGATCCGTTTTAAGATTCAGCGTATTAGTATTTATATAAAGGATTTCAAATTATATGGAATAAGTCCGACACGTGGTTCTCCTATTGCGTTTTCTTCTTCGTATCCCGTATTTTTAACAATTAAAACACACGCTTTGTATAGAAGCCATGATACGTGCTATACTTACACTCGTTTAGGCTTTAGAGTATTATTTAACTTCTGATTTTTAGTTTGCGATTTGCGATGCTGCTAGGCAGCATCGCAAACTCCCTAGTGACGCAATCACAAATAATAATGACGTCACTACTATCGGCGACATTTTTATCTTCAAACAATTTCAACGGATCCGTGTTAAGAGTCTGCGTAGTATTTGAATAAAGTCTATTAGGTTATGTAACACGTATAGTTTTAAAAAATGAAGTCGGTTTAGCTGTTCGGTTTTCAGTAAGTCTTCACCGATTTATCAATTTTTCAGTAGAATGTGTCTTTTGTAATAATCAGTTTAAAGATTTAAAAGTTGCGGACCCCAATCCAATATTGTGGCGCTCGCCTATCCGTATGGCTGTCAAATTGGAAGTCATTTTCGTATTCACATTCAAAAATGGCAAAATAAAATACGCTTCCAGCACCATAAACCTCAGCCATGTGTCCCAAAGCGTATGTACCCTCAGGTCTACTCAGTACACCCACCCAAGACCCGTTCCAGAAACCCATATCTCGTCGGCAACCTTTGAAAATTCCCATTCTAATGCATTGATGCCATTGGCTTTCATGGTAAGAAACTGAAACTTCGTGAGTATATGCCTATATGATATACTCATCCCCATCACAAACCAACAAACCTAAAATACTACGCCCACAAGAATAGGCCTACTCAGTATACCCACCCAATATACGTTCGAGTAACATATATCTCGACGGCAGCCTCTGAAAGTTAACATTCTATTGCATTGACCTTCCTTGTAAGAATCTGGAAATTCGTTAGTATAATTGACATACTCATCCCCATCACAAACCAACCAAATTGTGCAGGCATACACTACACCCATGGGACTAATCAGTGCACCCACCCAATCAAGGCCGTAGCTAGGGGGGTGTTTTTGGTGTTTGAACACCCCCGAAATTAAACAATGTAAAAACGAAATAATGCATTTACTAACTACAAACCCCTTGGTCGGTTGACTCGGTTGCATGTCGGCTTGCTGAAGGACGAGAATCCACCCCCCACCCCCAAACAGAAAACACCCCCCGAAACAAAATCCTGGCTACGGCCCTGCACCCAATATCTGTTCCAGAAACCCATATCTCGACGGCAACCTTTGAAATTTCCCCTTTTATGGCATTGACATTCCTGTTATGACACCGTAATTTCTATATATGACTTTAGTAAGAAGTAAGTTAGTAACCTTTTATTAGCACGAGTGAAACGCTCATACTTTATAACACAATACATACAGTGGCGAAAAGTAGCACAATAGCGCAATATTAGTGAGGAAATTCGTATGACTATTTTAAACAGTTTCAAAATGTCTTATTTATGTACAGTTATACCTATATCTATGGCTAATGCCTGAAGACTTTCACAAGCCAAGGAAACAAACAACGTACACTACACTCATAGGACTACTCGGTACACCAACCTAGAATCCGTTGTGCTGCTTGAAACATTACAAATGTAACTGTTACAATGCCACAATACGTAAGCAGTCATATTATAGTTTACAATCTTATAAATCGTTTAAGCAAAATTTGTATAGGCCCCTCTGGTGGAGAGCCGCTGACTTCAAAAGAATTTATGCAATGCAACAGTTTCCAATAGGACATGACGTGCATTTTGCGAATTAATTTATTCCGAATTATAGATAGGTAGTTTATATACCTATAATTAGAATGTCTTGTAAGCACCAGAGGAACTAAAATCATACGCGAAGTGCATAATTGCATAACGAGAGTGCATATTCACAGTGTCGTGTGTGTATGTAGATGTACTTTTTATTGAGCGTCAATCAGGGGCGCCGCCAGGCTTTAAAAAATTGGACGCACACCCCTCCCGTCACCTCCCATCCACACTCGTCCTCTGTCCACCCGTAGTCATACACTGAAAATGACTTAGAGTGACTCATAAAAGTACTGTATAACACATGCATATGATATCATATGATATTATTTATACATAGGCTAATGTATATGGTAAACAAAATCACACAGTGAAATTTTAAAAAATATCGATGCGATACCTAATCCCTGTGTGGATTTGATTTGGTGGGTGGACGCACGTGCGTCCAGTGCATCACGCTGGCGGCGCCCCTGGCGTCAATCAAGCAAATACTTTAAGAACACGAGGGTGAAATATTTCTTCTGCCATATACGGAGGTAATGTCGGGTTTTTTACATAAGAAAGATTGTACAATACGCTATCGCACACGCACACAGTAAGTAGGCCTATAAGAGGACAGGTAATGTAAGATCGGTTAAAATTATGGGAAAAACTATTTTGTAGTCTTTCTTTCAAGTCCTGGTTGTATTACTGGCTTACTCCAATACCAATGTCTCTTGTGCGTCGTTCTTGTCACAACAGGGTCCAACCCAAATAAGTTTTTTTCATTTTTTTACATCTTTTTCTGTTATTTGGCGACATGTAGCATGATGCCAGGTGAAGCATCTGCTGCACTGAATCATGTGTCCTTTCGCAGGACCATGACATGAGCAATGCCTCTTAGCAGTTTTATGTATAATTTGAGTTCCTTTTGAGATGCTAAAGCTGGGAAACATACTTGGTTTTCTGCAATTAAAGGACTTTGTGAAGTGGTTAGATAAGAGAGTGTCATCATAGATGTGCCCCGTGGGATCCGACTTCAAGCATCAAGCTATAGCTGCAGCTGCAGCGTAGTAGCCGCAAACTCTGGATCCCAATGTCTGCTGCTTGAATGTCCGAATGTGGAAAACTAGTTCGTCGTTTGAAAGATCATCTTTCAATAAAGAAGAGACCTGGACTATAATCGATTCGTGCAAGACGGTGTATAAACTATCATAAAGGAAGACATAGTGTGAAGTTTCTCCGAATACGTTGGTCGCACACACCCAGTGATCGCCGACATTTGAAATCTGTACTTGTAAAGCGATGCGGCCCCACCCTGCTGAATTTCGGTAATGGCGCTCCTTTAATGCACTGGCCAAAGACACTGGGCTACAGTCCTGATATGCGTCTGCCATATTGCTCGTGCAGTAAAGCAATCCACTCATCAATTTCGTCAGATGATAACTCCGATAATCCAGCGTCTTCTTCTATTGTTTCAACGAAATGTGTTCCAATACATTCTGGAAAATCAGTCTTCTCAGTGTTACCTTAAAATCGCAAAATAATCATATCAATATAAAATTAATATATTATGTCAATCAATCAATATTCGTTTATTCCTGATCATAAATAGGACAAGAAAGCAAATTTGCACATACAGGAGTGGGCAAAGAAGGACTTCGGGTTTGTTTTAAATGAATTTAACGACACATGTCTTTAAAAGAATTCTATGTGTATGAGCTTCAACTCGCTCTCGAGTTCACCTTCCCAAATAAGGATGAACATAACGTTCATCCTTATTTGGGAAGGTGAACTCGAGAGCGAGGTCAAAGATTGTATTTCCTGGATCGCAGTTCGGATAAAAGGCTTCGGAGCACATAGCCCGTAGGAGGCGATCCGCAGCCACGCCTGCCAGGTGCTCCGCGCCCAGGGCATATTTCTTGTGAGAAACCCCGTCTTACCATCCTTATCAATGTCTCAATACGGGTCCTATCGCCTTTGAATGTGAAACCCCACCATGGAGGGTAGGCATTCATTAAGTGACCTATGGTCGTGGTCTTAGCAACTTCGTGCAGGGATGGGGAGGAAGGCCACGGGCCCGAGGCAGCTCTAGAACGTAGAGTGACAAGGAGCAGAAGGCAAGAACTTGATCGATGTGATAGGACATCCTCAAGTCAGATCGAAGGAGCAGAGCTTACATTTTCAATTGTTAGTTTGTATGCAAGGGACTTCTCGGCGACATTTCGCTCAATCACTCTGCGACAATCCATGCAGACAAAGTTATCAATATATAGGCACATTCTTAAAATGCATAATTTCTTTATTATAAATCAATCACTCAATATTCGTTTATTTCAGAAATTCCCGTTGACACCAACGCAACAGGATTGAATTAAATGTGGTAGCCTATCTATGGGTGCTTTAACGGAGTCTAGGGGTGTATCAACGGAGCTAGTCTACGGATGCTTGAACGACGTTTTTAAGCAAAACATTGGTAGAACATCTATTACCCATGCCAGTTTCTTTCTTTTAAATTACTTAAATGACATACCTGGGCGAAACTTAACTTGTTCCAAATCGTTATCTTCAATGTTTTGAGACACTTTCTCTTGAAGATGTTCTTCTGCTGAATCAGTAGGCCTATTTGATATCTTTGGCGTTAATAGGCCTACGCGTCTGCGGAATTCAGTGTCAGAATACTTTTTTCGCCTTTTTCTCTCTATCCTCTTTTCTTCCTCCTCATGAAGGAAGGAGCACTTCCTTTTCCTCTTCAATCCAATATGAAATGGCTCGGGCAACTTCTTTGCTTTTACAGCACCTCTAACTCTTCTCAGTTCTTCACAAAGGATTTCTCTTGGTCTTAATTTCGTCCTACCCATTAGAGTGCCTCTTTTTAGAGTAGGAAAATAGGACTCAACTTTTGCGTTTGTCATAGAAGGGGGTGACTGTTCAAATGAAGTTTTGCGTAAAGCGAGGTAATACATAGCTCGAGGCCAACATGGAAATAAATGTATTATATCCCTTAAACACTTGAAGCAGGAAGGTGAATACAATTCATTCGGTCTTCCTTGTGATTCCTCGTTGTTCAGATCGGTTTCAGTAATTTCATTCAGTGCATTTGCAAAGAAAGGGGTGTAAGGCGATTTCCTTATCAGAGACGTCTTTGTAATAAAAGCAGATATTTTCTTTCCGTCATCGGCGTCACCATTGTCATCAATTTCTTTCTATAAATAACATCAATGTTCATCGTTTCGTTTCATAGAGGTAAGTTATACAGGTTGATTTATAGAAGTGTGTCCATTAAGTTGACTGGTTCTGAATGAAAGAATTCATTTAATAGAAGAGAGATGAAAAAGAACAGACGTAAAAGTTTTCTGGGCACTTAATTTAGTATGTTTTTATTAACTCACGAAAACCCGAACTATTAACTTTTAAATGATTATTATTATACTACCCTCCTGAGAAGTCGACATTCAAAACGCTTATATATAGCAAAACCTTCAGTAGTAGCCTATCTGTCGACTTTCAGTACGGGTATACGGGCATTCTTTTGGTATAGGCCTAATGGCAAGGGCCATAGGCAACTAGGCCTATAAATAGGCCTAACTTAAGTACAGGCAGTTCGTAAGTGCAGCAAAGATTCAATTTACAAGGTACGAAAGAAGAGTCTTCCCAAGAGAAGCAGATTTGAAGTGAATAACAACAAGGAAGTGGTTACTAATATTAAAAATATTTAGAAATTACAGTAAAAGAAGAGAATTTGTAGGCATTATCGGAAATGCCTACACATTATCGAATATTTACCATTTCATTGTAATCGGTAGATACAGTTGATACAAGGGCTTCTCTTGAGGCTTCTGTGTCATTACTGGTGGTAATGGAATTCAAGAAATGTAGGCATTCTTTTAAACACCGACGCCGCTTGCTGAAACGTGCCAGTAGGTCTACTTGTCACATATAATAGGCCCTAATTTAAATGTTGAAAATATTATGTGTGATGAAGAACTTCAACATATAATTTAATACCATTTTCACAGAGAAATCCATTAAAGAAACTTTGAAAATCGATTATTAATAAATATGCTATGCATTACTTTAGAGTAGGCCTGATGGTGTAGGGACTGAACAGAAATGTCGCGAAATCATTCGTAGGCCTATTTGAGAAAAGTAACTGCAGTTTTCCTGTAGCGAACGATTATGACAGCGTGAACCCTGCAGCATTTTCATGGAACTTATTCAGTGAAATTCTGAAACAACATTGTCCGATTTTAGGGTCGCCACATCATTCCATGTTTCTGTGTGCATATCATGCTAGCGACAGAGAAGATCACTATCAGTTTCAAATTTTACTCCGCAAAGGCGGCGAGACCTACGCTTAATAGGTCTGAGGATATGTAGCCTAAGATTTTCAATATACTATATTATTCTACATTTCATGTGATTGTATTGTAATCACTATGCATACATCAATAGGCTTGTGACCGCTTGTCCATTTATCTATAGTTGTCCATTACCTGTAAGAACAGTAAGGACGCACCTCTTTGCAGTCTAACGAAAATTACAAGGGTTGCTTTTCGCCTTTGAGCATTTCTTTCACAGCGATTGAGACGCATCGATACGGTTTTCATCATATGTGCTTCACATATGACAACAGCTGTGAATGATTTCCCAGAAACTTCACTTCTCTTGTCAGACAACACAATGTACGTGTCCTTCAGGTAAGGAAGTATAGTGTTGTTATTAAATGACAGAATGGCCGAATAAATCATGGCGTATATAGGAGAAGTCTGTTACGACAACGCGTGGACGCAATTGTTTATTCGGAGCACAGATCTTCACATGCTTTAAAAAAAGTGCTAATTATGCCGGCTATGTGACTAGTGGAGAGAAATTCCAGAAAAGGAATGTCATTATTTTGCTGAATTAGTGAATAATAGTAGGGTTGGCTCTGCTCTTTAACCCTCTTCATCACACTTCCTGTCGCGTCATAATGAACAACTAGCGGAACGTCTTTAGAGGAAGCACTTTGAATGTTTCTACCTGCTCCTTTAGATAGAATTTATAAAAAATGAATTTTCTCCAATGCACTGAATGTATCCTTTAACCTGCTTGGCTGGGAATGCCGCCTCCCAGCCTTATCTTGGGTACGTATTTCCTCCATCATATCTTCCGCAAGGCGTTGCTTTAGACGATGTTCGTATTTCGCCTGACGAAGCACTTGCGGAGATTCACAAGCGGTCATATTGCCGGCCTGTAATTCCTGGTCATCCATTTCTCCAGCAGTTTCATAAAACGCAGTTATGGGTTCCTGTTTAGACTGTGTGAGGTGTTCCGCTACAGTCAGCCTCTCGGAACCTCTCAGAGGTCTCTTAAACAAAACCCTTCTATTCACTTCTGAAGAATGGCTGACACTCTGAGCGACAATCTCTTCAGTGCTCTTATGAACGTCTTCGTCAATATATGGATGACTACACGAACAAGTATTTTAACAAGAACAGTCACCATTTTCTGGGGAATAGGACGCTTTTCTATTTCAAAAAGTACTTTAATGCAGTTGTTTGCCTTGGAGGGCATAACTTTCGCGTAGGCCTACTCGTCCCAGGTAAGTGTAAATTGGCGTTCGGTATTGTCATCACGCGGAAGAACTGTACGCTTGTCAGCATTACTTCTGTTAGGGCTTATCGTGTTTTCAAATTCTACCTCAACTCCTGGTATTGAAGCGACGATGTCTTGGCTAGGTGTTGCCATTATTCTTGCCCGAGCTTCATCAACGTTTTCTAAGTTTTCTATAGAGTAATGATAAAAAGTCATTATTTTCATTACAGTACTATTTTAACATCGATAGGCATAACTGTGGAATAAAATAACACATATTAGGCCTACAGAAGCCATGGTTTAAAATGTATGCGGATTTTAAAAGTTTAAGTGCAAATTATCTAGAAAGAAGGTTCTGCATGAATTACGCGTCATCTTTACTTACTCCTTTCTTGCATATTGCAAATAATTATGCAAAGAAACTTGTGAACACTTCGTCGGGATTATGTGGTACATAAAATTTATTGAGTAGTAAGCCTACTAGTAGTCAGCACGTTTTGACAGCATACTGCTATAGAGATATTATACAGACAGCAAACCAGCATACAAAAAGCATATATATACAGGTGATAGAGCATGGTTGACGTGAATGCAGGAATCATATAACGCACATAATGCTAAGACATTTATAGACCGATATAATAGCCTAATATACATCAAATCCCAAAATTAATGTAGGCCCTATTAATCGAATTGCACGACGCACTGAAGTACTGTACAGCTATATAGATTACGTGAATTTAGCGCTCGTGAATAGGCTGGTGCCCTGCGCTTGGCTATCAAGTGGCGCTTTAGAAGTTTGGAGATTACGATTACGATTACGTGAAAAATGAACAATTGCTCTTCCTATCGAAGTGAACGGCCTTTTTACTGCCACAAGATGATTACTCAAAAGTTAAGAAAACGTTTTAAAAATGTTATAAACAACGCTGACCACAGATGCCAAAAATTTGTACACGCACAGGTTCTCATTTCACACGTGTCAATTCCTACTGAGTAGGCCCTACAGCAAGCGAACACAAAAGGATAGAAATTGTGAGAATGGAAACGTGCAAACCCCGTACACAATTCCCTTAGGCCTACCATTGGAGTCGTCGATATCTCGGCAACGTAAACACTTCGAATTTTCAAAGTCACACCGCATGGTTACGCCTCCAAAGCAGAAATTTATTCCTTTTAATCCACTGAATTCCACTCCACATCGTTCACATTGAATTTTATCTTTTTCCCATTCTTCCAGATCAACATCTCTGCCCCACATTCGTACATAGGCCTAATCTAAAAAAATTCTTATTTCAATTTCTTCACGATGGAATAGACGAGTCCTTATTTGAAATCTCACATGTCTGGCAGTGCATACATATTTAAAGCTAGCCTTGCTAGGAATATGTGTCATATTTACGTAGAAATTGTAAATCCATCCAATATGTCCATCAACTACTTTGCTATTCAAATACAACTTCCATATTTTCAAATACAACTTCCATATTTTACGCAGACGCACTTATTACGCGCGCAAAGTTAATGAAACGTTACTATGAGGCACAGGGCATAATCACATTTCACGTGACAAAACACAATAGCTGGGCAACTCACTTAAAACTCTACACCGCTTCTGAAGTATGTGAAACTGTTGCTCATTTTCAGCAATAGCTTCATTCCATTTCATGCAAATCAGTCGTACGATGCCCTCTGCGCGCTTTCGTGGCATGCAGAACTGAACTCCGACATCAACGAAGTCGGAAGCCGTTGCAAAAGCGAGAATCCGTCTCAGTATTTCATTTGGCAAATCGTCGACATGTATCAAAGGCAATGCTGTCAGAACAACGCACATGCAATCATCAGGGGCGTCTACACCATAGAAACCTTGGAGCAAATGCTCCATCCAAGAAATAGGGGGGGGGAGATTTGTCAGTTTGTGTGCCACCATTGTAGGGGGAAGGAACGGGGAGGGGAAAGAGGGGGAAAATGGACGTTGCTCCAACGACTTAGGGGGGATAGACGCCCCTGGCAATCATAGTTGACTAATTAATTATTAGGTATCCTTACTGGATACCCATGATGTTGCACGTAAATTGTAGAATAGGGTTAAGAGCGCTCAAGTTAGACGTTACTCGTGCTAAGGAGTTCAGCAGTTATCATTTCACGTTTCAATGGAACAAATAGAATATTATATAGGGCCTACCTTTCAACTAGTAGGGCCTAAATCCAACAACCGTGAGGCAGATAAACGGTAAGCTACTCTAGCAAACCTCCCTTTTCGCTAGACTTCCAGCTCTTGAAGCGTCAGTACCAGGATGCTCGCCGAGTAGGCCTACAAGAACTGCCATGGGTATCACAATAGAGCTGAGAATGTTATCTTTGTCCAGGTTCGGCCTCTGTGGTCTGGCAGAGGACTTACGATCGACCGACACCTTGATGGAAGGGCAGAAAAGGAAAACGGCTCAACAGATGAACAAGACGACGGAGAAGGTTCACAAACCTCTTCGTTAATCAAGCAAGAAAGTTGGTCCAGTAATTACAGAACACAAAATCAATGACTTACACAGGAGTTCATAGGAATCGCCAAGTTCCTTTCAGACAATTCCTTTTCGCAGCTTCACAGTTGTCCCCAATAAATCTGCGGTTCTACCTGAAGTTCGTTACCTAAACGTTCTTTGCTAGTTAGCACTTGCCAATAGCTCTCTGCTACTTCTAGATTTATGTAGCGCTCAAATCTTGCACAGAAAGCAATTTCTTCAGAAGTTCAACTTCCTCAGCTGAATTAACTACCGACAACTTCCATTAAATTCACAAAAATCAACTGAACTGAAGACTCCTGCTTCGTTCCAGTCTAGCCTGTCTTTATGTCCTCTTACCTTGGAGCCATATTCAACACTAGGTTCCTCCTATGCACTCGTTTCATGTCGTTTTGACGGTCTTATGCGCAGCTTATAAATGCTATGAAGCATTCAGAAAGAGCCTGTTAGTAGGTATTAGTAACATAGGGTAACTCACCTGGCTGATCTGACAACGTTGCATTTCATTTCCTTTTCCAGAAATTATAGAAATTCTTTCCATTTCTCCTGGTATTTTTCTTTTTAAGTATGCCACAAGCTTGGCCATAAGGACCGGTTGGCGAAAGGCTGCTCACGTTTTGTAGGTTGACGACAGATTGTAAAACTCTCCTGGTAATTTCGTCTTCCTTAACGGCATCCATAAAGTTACCTGTAGTTTTTATTGGCATCGTGTCTACAACGTAGACGAGGGCTATGAAATGGACACTTATTGAGGAATCTCAATACATAAATGCCAGAATTCGAATGACGAGCATTTCCCATGAGGAAATACTTTAAAGACTGAGTCTGAGATCCTTGACTTTAATGAATGATTTCTCGTCAGAAGCTCTTTTTGTAATTTGTCGATAGGTACCTCATAATAGATGAGAGCCAGAGGAAGAAAGTCTGCGACATAGGACAAGAAGAGTGGAAGAATCGATTAAATGTACACGTCTTTATAGCGATCGTTTGGCCTCCACGCTGCTAATTTTTTAATGAATTGATCGGGTGAGATCCTTCAACACCGCTGCCTGTTTGAATGGTTTCTATGCCATTTCAGGTCCCCATATAAGGACCTTGATAGCCCGAGATTTAAGTCCCTAAAATAAGCCACCATCGGGAGACGAATGGCGATCCGCACGCACTCTGGCTCAGAGACGCATGGGACGTTGCTCTAGCTAATATTTATACTAACTGGGTCCGCTGAAGAATCGAAGAATAATCGAATAAAAGACTGAGCAGAAAGAGAATGAAGATGAATAAGAAAATTGATTTCTCACCGTTGATAAGTTACTTGTAGCCTACATGTTCGTCCATGGTCTCCTGCTTGTCACCGATACTGTTGCCTCCACTGAGATGACAAACCTTGCAGATCAGGCGTAAATTCACTGCATGTTAAGCTTACACTAAGCCGCTAAGCGTAGCATTAGCCTACTTATATATGAAGTGCATAACTTTTCTACAACTGAATTTGTCTCTTCCTGTCACCTTCCTACCAAACCTGTTCATTTTCCTCTACCCTTCAGCTATATATAGGGGCCTAATCTGATTGAATTCTTTAAAAGCTCTAGCCACGAATACGCAATATGATTTGCGGAAGTTGCCTTTGGCTTATTCTCAATTTCTCTTCGTATATTTCTATTTTTGTCAAAAGTTAATACCACCAAAGAGATAAGTCGCCGAAGGATTTCTATCCCATGGAGGAGTTATATAGGAGTTCTTATTAACTGCAACGTACACACGCACACACGCACACACACATTCACACACCCACACACCTACACACACCCACACACACACACACACACACACACACACACACACACACACACACACACACACACACACACACACACACACTATAAATGCCATCCACGCGTGCTTTCCATTGTTTATATTGTCAGTACGACTGCCAAGGCTGTTCAGGTGCCAATACGTTATCTTGGCCATTCTGATGTCGGCTTATTCGAACCACATGCACCATATACACAAACACGCAGTATACAATATATATATATATGTGTGTCTATCTACTATATTTAGGCCTATGAATAAAGTGTTTTGGTTCCCAACAGGATGCTGTATATCAGTTCCACTGACGAGCCTCAGATATTAAATTTAAAGCATATACTTTTTATTGTTAGTTATTCGTAGTGTAAGTAAACATGTGAGCATGTCATGCGTGGCGCATTGAGTTATAGGCCAACTGAATTCGCCGAATATGTCCGCCACACCACAGTATAAATAATTACAATAATTACTGTAATTATTTATACTGTGACCATAGTACAGAGACTGCCTAATCCGACATTTCCCCGATTTATATCTTGGACAGAGTACAACCTTCAAACGATACCGGAAGAGAAACCCCTATTATTTATCCCGGTTGATCATTATTTCTTATTGTGACTTCACTTGAAGCGACTGATGACATTATGATAGCGGCGCTATGAAGTCTTTACATTAGATTAGGCCTACATTAGATTTCCGTTGTCCTTGTCGCGTGTTGTGACAACGCTCGAGTAACGTAGGGTCGGCTTGTCTATAACCAACTTCTACTACCACCAAGATGCCGTGACCACTGACCAGTCCTAAATTCGGAGTGTCCACTCGTGTACGGCTTCCGTCAGGGCCGTCTTATCCACTAGGGGGCCTACGAAACTTTCAGGGACCTACGAAAGTCTACAAATCTGAAAATGAGATATTTAAATGGAGAAAGGAAAATTGTAAATAACAGCAAATTCAAATTTAATAACCAATGTGAATGCGCAGCGTTTAGCTTTAAAGCAGAGTTCAAGAAATAATGTGAATACGTTTAGTTTAGTTTTAAAGCAAAGTTGGCAGTTGAGTTGGGGTCTACGAATGCAAGAGTGTCTATAGCCTTCTACGACCTTAAAACGGCCCTGGCTTCCGTGGCTTTAAACAACCCAGTCATAACATCCTACACGTTACACCTGATTGATTTCAGCGATGTCAACCCTATATCTAGTTAAAGTCACATTTTCCGCAGCTGATCGACGAAGGTGGGGCACTCCCCACATCTGGAAGGCTGAAACACCAGCTCTCCTCATGGAGGTACCAAAGTAGTTGTACTAGCTCCTTCACTGATAATGTAGATCGACGGCTGCAGACTTCCGGCTTTGGAAAGCGTCACCTCTTCCTACAATCTGTCGTCAGCTCCATTTAAAGATGGAACTGTTTCTAACAACTCCACGATGACCACGATATACACGACTGCCTTTCATATCTGAAACAGTACTATGGATCCCATTAGGCACAAAAAGTCCTCATTGAGGACCATATCGCAATGCAAATACAATAGACGTACTGAGCAGTCCTATGGATGTTGTGTATGTCGTTTAAGTTTCGTTCGTCTGTGATGGGGATGAGTATGCCATTTGTACTCGCGAAATTTCCCTTTCTTACCAGGAAGATCAATGCAATATAAGGGAAATTTCAAAGGTTGCCGTTGAGATATGGGTTTCTGGAACGGATAATGGGTGGGTGTTCTGAGTAGTCCTATAAGTGTAGTGTACGCTTTGTAAGTTTCATTGGTTTGTGACGGGGATGAGCATGTGATTTATACTCGCGAATTTTCAGTTTCTCACAAGGAGAGTCAATGTCATCAATGTACGATAATGCCAGCTTTCAGAGGTTTCCTTCGAGATATGGGTTTTTGCAACGGAAAACTGAGTCGGTGTTCTGAGTATTCCTGTGGGTAGTGTTCGCTATGTAAGTTTCGTTGGTTTGTGGTGCGGGTGTGTCATGAGTATGTCATTTTTGCTCGCGAATTTGTAATAAGCTTAAAAGTTGCAATTTAGAGCAATGCATTGAAGAGGTCTATGTAGTGAATTAGCAGAAGTGATGATTGTAGGCCTATGGTGTAGTTTGCGTAGGATGCGTGATTAAGTGTATGATTTTGAGGCAGTTTCGTTTTAACTTGCCTCGATTGAGTCATTGTGGGTAATTTTAACATTCCGATAATAACTAATCCTTCACTGCATTAGATGCACAGCGAATGTGTGTGATGCGCTTGAAAATGAATATGACCTCCAACTTGACAGACATCCTAATCCGTCGTTCATAATTTTCGTCAATGTGTATATAGCCCTATGTAAGGATAGTTAGTCTCCCTATATTCGGGGAGAGTTGCCATAGATGGACCACCTAAGGGAAACTAAGGTTTACTGAATGAATGCTACCGAATTTCTCAAAGGAAATTGTGCCATATCATATGATGGGCTGATTGGCCAAGTATGTTGGTCCTAATCAAGCGACAGACAGCATTCATGCATTTATGAAAAATAACTAAAACAACTTGAGGTCTAATAAGTCCAATCAAGGCAACCTGTTTCCTTAAATGGACCACATGGTGTCCTTGATTGGACCAGTTGCCCTGAATGGGACATGTTATTTTAAAGACGTTTTTAAACATAATTTGCAATTTAAAAAACACTTTTGACGTTTCAAAACACTTATTGTCTAAAAACATGCAATCAAAGCATCTGTATCTAACTGTCAAAATACTATAAAAGTAGTCGAAATCAACGTAATATATGACTAACATAACCTCTGACAGTAAATTAATTAGGTGTACATGGTCAGGATCACTAGTTAAATATAGACCATACAAAGTTAACTATAGACTAATTAATTACGACTAGATGATTAGTTAAGTCTTTTATTAATGCTTAGTTACAACCACTTGAGGCTAACACTTAACACTTAATAGGGGCCTAGTTAGAGGAATTACACACAGTTTGCAGAGAGGAACACATCATCTTCAACAGTCCCCGCATTTCTTTTACTCGTAGACATCTACATATACATCTGAAAGAAAATGTTGTTCGACATAATGCAAGCCAGTGGAACTGATTATTATATAAATAAGCACCTTAAGCACAGTATAACATTGCAAGTGCCGGTGTCCTTAAATGGACCACCCCAAATTATCGGTCCAATTCAGGAAACTAAAATTAATGTGGTCTTTTTCACGGAGTTTTTCTGCTTACACTGCGATAGTTCAACCCGCGTCAGTCTTAGCCTAAAATCAGTCTTATTGTCGCTCAGACATGAAACCTGGCTATAATTGAAACAAATTTGATTGTATTTTTAAAAGCTGTTCTTAAATGTATATCCTCGTTGACAGGTACGGTTAAAATTAGATCAGAACAACATGAAATAGAGTTTTAACCGCAATTTAATAAATGTTTAGTATTCCGTAAATCTGCCTACATCGATACGATCAATATTCAACTGCGCAAGAATACAACAGTTGAAAACGAGGTTAAATGGGTATCTAGTGCCTAAATCGGCTGTGGTCCAATTAAGGCAACGGTCCATTTGGGGCAACTCTCCCCTCCTTTTCTTTATCAACCATTTCAACGCATTTTACATGTGCGAGATATTGCTATAGATGGCTTCCTATCTGGAATGTATTTTGAAGCGTCCACTTCGAATCTTTTTATCTCAAATTGTGGCGTTTCACTTGTTTCTTCAATTCCACGTATAGAATTCGCCAGTAAGCTATACATACGGCTTGACTTTCGATTAATCGCGGTCACTAAATCTAATTTTTGGGTTTTCGTTACGAGCGTGAAATTCTTCAACATCTGTCCTTGAAACGTACTTATGTAGCTACTGCTATCGAGCAACTTTACGACACGTTGCTTTGCACAGATCAATTTCGTCTAGCTTTACGAGAGGGAAGATTTACCGTCTGGAGACTCAAGAGATTGAGGAGCTGGCAGGATGATGTGGGGTTGAACTATTGAAATATCGCCTATAGTTTTTTAACTGCAGGTTGCTCTAGTATACAACTTGGTTTGATTTAATTTAACTTCAGTTATGCACGCAGAAGGCACTACAATTAATGAACAAAACGAAGCATGTCAATAAATTAAAGAATATGGACAAGGAACACAGGTGCAGATAAGACAGGCTATCCCTGTCTGTCTGTCTCTGTCTGTCTGTCTGTCTCTCTCTGTGTGTGTGTGCCTCTTTGTCTGCTGTGTGTCATAAACAATTCTTGATTGTTATTCTTAAAACAAAACTAAGATTAGATGTAGAAAAGATGCCATGGCCAAAATAAAGAATTCCGTATTTAGCCACCAATTAAAAAACACTTGATGATTGTTTCGAGTCAAAACACTTGATGATTGTTTCGAGTCACCTTACGGCACCTCAAAAATTAGACCAAATCTAATGTTTTGCAAACGAATTGCATTTCTGCTTCTGCATGTTTTGCATACTCTGCCGATTCCAACGTATCGTTATATTTTTCATTAAATCCTTCTGGAGAATTATAACCATAAGAGGGTTCACTTTAAGTGAATATAGATCATTGAACTCTGGAGGGAAATCATTCTGGTCTTAATGCAAGAAAAAATTCGCCTTTTTTCCGAGCAGCAAACAACTAAACTTCTATATTTTAAACATATTACTACTGAGGTGTTGCTATTCTTCATTTTAATAGGTGCATGCATGAAGTTGTTCCCTTCAGCAAGTACATCAACCACTTCATTGTCATATAGCATCGCTACTGAGCCATAAGACAATGCGTGCTGTTCTAAAAGACAGCCACACTCGTTTAAACATTTGGTCGCAAAGATAATTACTTTTATGTGTGATTAATTTATTACTACTTTCGAAGAGGACCTATGAAACATAACTCGAACTTTTAAGCATCTCAAACACAATACGAATAGGAAGGCATCATCGAAGTCACTAACTGCAAATTCCTGATGTTGGGAAGATTACCAGGAGTGAAAACTACACTTTCATCAACCCTGGCAGAAGGTATTTACACAGAACACTGCTTAGAAATGCATACCAATATTAGTGCTAAAGAAACGCCAGACAATTCCCAATTATGTCAAATTCCACAACCTGTTCATATGGAGAGACATGCAAGAACCCATACTGGAGAAAACCCATTTACGCATTTCTTACAACAGAAATCGGACGCTCAAGGTGTTCACCGGGCATCTCATACGAGAACCACTACTGGAGAGAGACCATACAAATGTAAATTTTGTGAGAAATCATTTCCAAACATAGATACAATGACGATGCACGTTAGCACCCATACCGATAAAAAGCCATACAGGTGCCAGCTATGTCATAAAACATTTGATAGACCTAGTAGGCTGAAAATACACACAAGAACCCATACTGGCGAAAAACCATACAAGTGCCAGTTATGTCAGAAATCATTTTCTGAAAATAGTACTCTGAAAATACACAAAAGAACCCATACTGGCGAAAAACCATACAGGTGCAAGTTATGTCAGAAATCATTTTCTGGAGCTAGTAATCTGAAAACGCACAAGAGAACCCATACTGGGGAGAAACCATACAGGTGTCGGTTGTGTCAGAAATCATTTTCCCAAAGCATTCGTCTGAAAACGCACATGAGAACTCATATAGGAATTGAAACTGGAGAGAAGCCATACAAGTGTCCGATATGTCCGAAATCATTTCACATTAGTGGTCACCTGAAAAGACACACGAGAACCCACACTGGCGAAAAACCGTACAGGTGTCAGATATGTCAGAAATCGTTTGCTACAGAAAATCACCTGAAAACGCATATCAGAAATAATACCGAAGAAAAGCCACACAAGTGCCTGTTATGTCAGAAATCATTTGCTCTCGGCAAATACCTGAAATTACACACGAGAACTCATACTTGCGAAAAACCATACAAATGCCAGCTATGTCAGAAATCATTTTCAAGTAGTCTTAAGGTTCATATGCAATCCCATACAGGAGAAACACCATACATGTGCGAGATTTGTGGTAAACGATTTACAACACTTCGAAATCTAAATAGACACAAAAGAAGACCGCATGAGACTGACAGAAGCAGTTCTTCAACCAAGCAGTCTGAGCTTCATGCCGAGATACAGTCACAGGATCTTATGATGGAAAGTCCAGCAACTGCTAACCTATCTGATCAATTCGCTTCATTTAGTATCGCGGGCTTTATTGATCAACGAAGTGAACACTTGATAAGTAGCATGAGTCTTGATTCTAATGACACTGCTGATCGTCTACCGAAACTTATTCGTGGAGAATGTCTTCGTATTCACAAAAACAAATCACCTGAGGATGCACAACCGTTTCTGGCAAAATCTTTTGGATGTGGTATATGTGATGCAATGTTTGAAACAGAAGAGGAATTTTTAGGACATTGTTCGAGTCATGCTTTTTCTCCAACAGATTACTTATTCCTTGACCCTAGCCGATTTGCAAATACCCAGAGTTAAACATTGAAGAAAGATTGAGCACTGTGATTTGAGATAGGCCTACGTATGAAGATTAAATAGAAGCGCCATGTTAGATGAGTATGTAAATAGATACTGTGTCGTTTTAATTTGAGATATAGACATTATTTATTCTGTTTTATTATGTCCTCGTGGTCCTTTTTATGTGCCGATTCGTGTAAGGTGCCAAGTTTCATGCCACATATTTGAAAAATTACTGTTGAGAAATAGACATTATTTATTCTGCTACTTTGTATGTGCCTATTTCGTCTAATGTGCAAAGTTTCATGCCAAATATTTGAAAAATTACTGTTGAGAAATACGCATTAATTTATTTATTCTGTTTTATGATGTCCTCGTGCTACTTTGTATGTGCCCATTCGTCTAAGGTGCTGAGTTTTATGCCACATATTTGAAAAATTAACACTACATTGTTTCATGTAATGAAATAGGAATTATCTATTAGTTACGAAGGCCGCAATGAATTGTTTGGTTCTGGATTCCACTTTTTACAACTTGACCGTTAACTCTTGAATCAAACTGCATGAGTTTTTTGCTGGATAAACACTTTTTAATAGAGCTGTTAGCATTGCATTACCGTGTGAGATTTTGTTTCAGACGGTTGCTTTTCTTGATGTTTTCAGCAACAAAATCTGTTAGCTTTTTAACTGTCATTGAGTCCTGCTGTTAAATTTGTCATTGTTAAAGATAAATAATATATGTAATATTGTTTATCATTTATCCGAAGTAGTTGTTCCTTTGTTGTTTTAATGATTTCATGATTCATTTGATTCTATTCTTAGCCTCTAAGTAGGCTGTATGTCGTAAATTGCACATACTTCTATTTCAGTGTATGGCAGTGGTTTTCAACCTTTTTATAGTGACGGAACCCTACGCAAAGCACTCATTTGCTCACGGAACCCAGGGCATTTCAGCCATCCAATTTTTTAAGAAATTCAAGTAATTGTAACTTGTAATGTTGGGATAATATTTTGATTTTAGAATATCAAACTTATAATAAAGTTTTTTGCATCTCTGGTGCAGGCTATTATAAATACATACTTTAGTGTAGCACTCTAGAGTAGTGCACAGAAAAAATGTCGGCAAACAGAAGGTATTTTACTGTATTTTGCTGGCAACTAATTCTGACAGGTAGATAGAATATTTAAAATAGCATAGAAACGCTGGGCTGTAAGTAATTAACTTCCAAAATTTGCTTAATTTGAATTATCCTTAAGATAATAGGCCTACTAGTCACTACCGCTGTTTTTTATCCTTGTTTTTTTTACTTCTTCACTTTGACATTCAAGGCACGACGCAGGTAGTCACTCCAGGTACTCCATGGACTATGCTACAGGAGTGGTTGTAGAGGACAAGTGTCTTTGACCACTACCCTCTCCAGACCTACCTCCCGCGCTGATTGGTAGTGGGACACTCGTCCACGGAGTATCTTGATACAGCTTCCCTCGCTAGTTCCAAGTAGATTATAGAGAGCCCACTTCTTCCTCCCCTGGGGGTCGGGAATTCCAGATTTCGCCCTGAACGCAACCGAACAGCAACAACTTACCAGCAACTATTGACTTACAGGCGGCCGCACAGCAGTTTCGGGTCCATTCCAGGGTACCTGCTTCTCTCCTCTTGGGTGACAGTCTCTCGCGGTCCCACCAGCGGTAATAGTAGGGCCTATGTGCCAGGCCTCCGCTCCGGATTACATACGAGGTTCAACACAACGGTAAGTTAACACGGTGCAATCACAATAGCCACAAGCAGTTTTAATCCAGTCCCCTCTTCTGGGAGGGGAAACAAGCTTTCTGGGGAGACCAACGAATTTACACAAGATTTTTTAAACAGTTTCCAGTCTCACACCTTTTAAAATTTCGTATTTCATCTTCAAAAAAGTTGACCTTTTTATTGCTTTTTATTTATATAATATTGCTGGCCTCTGGGGAATCTCCCCCCCCCAAAAGGCGTCTAGATTAAACACTGAGCCACAAGTGGTTGGCACTCGGCCCGACCCAAGGTCATCTCAGCAATTCATGACTGTTGTCGGCACATTCTTCCTCTATCCCAAACGGAATCAGATCGGGGGTAATTAAACCAATTCGACACCAAGAGGGTTAGCTATATCAGAGCGTCTGGTTAGCCTACCCTAGCCGTTTACCCGCGTAAAACTGCAATGCAAATATGAAATGCAACAATACATTCCCGTAATAATGTTAATTATTTTAACATAGAATTGTGTCTAGCATGAACGCTTGAAAGCTACGAAGAATTCTGTTATTTGTTCATCCTTTTGTGAAATCAGTTGATGTTTTTAAATTTAAGGCTGCTGCCGCGGAACCCCTAGCCGACGCTCGCGGAACCCCTGGGTTCCGCGGAACCCCGGTTGAAAACCACTGGTGTATGGAGTCGTTGAAACACTGATATGTACTCATGTACTTCACATTGATCTCTATCATCAAATTTTAATTTGTTCAAAAATTTGTTTAGCCCACTTCAAGAGGAAATAATCAGAGAAGGTCCAGACTTGAGAACTCTAATCTACAGTGAAATAGAATAGTTTTAAAGCGTTTACAGGAATAGGTCCAGGAACTCATATCTGTCGCAGGTTGCTACAAAACTTATTTATGAAGATGGATCGACCACAGAGAACGTTCTTTGCTGGAAGGTGAAAAGTTTGGCCATGGGAACAACCTGACATTAGGAAGGAGAGCGAAGAAATCTGCTCCATGGATAGAAGAAACCGTATATATAGCTCCATAAGATAAGATTGAGCCCACCTTGCAAGACTACGCATAAGCATTAACATCCTGAACTCAATGTGTCTCTGTATAAGTAGTGTAGTTCCTCCCACATGAAACTGCTGTTTAGGGTCTATTCGCAAACTTAAGTAAGACAAAGGTCAATATCTATATAAATAAAGCAAAGACTGTCTGTCTGTCCCTCTGTCACAGCGATCTTTGACCGGGATGCATTTCTACACCTTTCGACCTTTCACTCCAAACCTTCACTACTGTCTCGGGGTGGGCATTACACACCCAGTGTGAGGCTTCGCGTCCCCCGTTTTCACCGCTTCCATAGTGAAAACGGGCGAAAACCTCTCAAAAACCCCCACTTCTTAAAAATTCGAGTCGACCTATTTTCATTCGCCAGATGGCGCCACCCGAGAAGATTCTGTGTGTTTCACCGAAAATTCCACCGGCACGCATTTCTAAAGATTCGCCAGATGGCGCAGCCGTAGAGATTTCACTTCACATTAACTGGTGGTGGTGGTGGTGGTGGTGGTGGTGGAGGTGGTGGTGGTGGTGGTGGTGGTGGTGGTGGTGGTGGTGGTGGTGGTGGTGGTGGTGGTGGTGGTGGTGGTGGTGGTGGTGGTGGTGGTGGTGGTGGTGGTGGTGGTGGTGGTGGTGGTGGTGGTGGTGGTGGCGGCGGCGGCGGCGGCTTATAACCCCGGGCAACGCCGGGTAAACCAGCTAGTTTAAGATAAATATTGAGGCATGACACAGGCCTGCACAAATGGCATTGTCACTGTCCATATCATACGTGTTTGATCAAATGAAATGTAATGTTACAAAACAGTCACCTATAGCCATTCACATATTTCCCAAACGCTTCTTGCATGGCTATATAAGGGAAACACAAAATGTGTTGAGTTGAATCTCTTGAAACAGTAGGCACATTTAAAGGAATATTATTACAAGATGTACGATAAAAACCCGACGATTTATCAGCGATGAGCAGAAGCTGTAGATCATGCGGCTGAATTGCAGTGCCAATCGTCGCGAACTGTGGAAATTGGAGTATCTTGAATAGAAATCGCTTCTCCGCACAAAACCAGTGCAGCGTTTCTCGCATGTATTCTGATATATTCGAGTATATTTCCTGGCCACTTCGCGGATAACTGCCTCGTCCTGAACTCTGCCGTCATAATGTAGTGTCGTGTGTAGATCTGTTATCAAACTGCATTAATGCATCACTCGTAATCAGATGGATGGACGGATGGTCACCCATTTGACTTGACGTAGCGCTTGCGATTAAGCTGGTGTTGTGCGCCTAGCTTTAGACGAGCGCTTTGGAAATTTGTAGACTACGACTGCGAGAAGTGTACGTGACTGTTGGGTGGACAGGACTTCAAAAACTTTAACGACATTAGAGTTCGTTAAGAATTAAGATCGTTAGGAAATATTTTTACAAGTTTTCACATTGAGTCGAGAGGAGGCGCAAAACAAACAACAGAACGATTCTTGGTGGTAGATGTTTCCATTTTAAACGATCTCATATGGATGCCAGGTCCTCCTCGGGGTTTGTGACTGGATTAGGGCCTACCATAATGCGGCCAGTGCAGGGGCGGCGCTACACCAGGGCGCGTCAGGGCAAATACCTTGTAAAAAAGCCTTTGCCCTGGTCGATGCCCTCCCAGAATTTTTGCCCTGTCCAGAATTTGTTCGGTCATATTTGTTATATCCTGAGGTGTAAATTCACTTAATTCACTGAAATGTTAAAATTTGCTTTACATGTGTCAAAAAGCTTCCGGGGTCTTCGCCCATCTGACCTCCTGACTCCTGACCATAGACAACTATAATAGTACTGGGAGCGATTTAAGGCAAGCGTGGTAGCGCGATCTTATAATGACATCCTTAAACCCAACCGTTGAAAATCAGTAATTTCACCTATATGGACGCACTGCGCCGGGCAGATTGCGCAATGCAGTAAAACCGTATTTTTGCGCCACAAGTGGACGGGTCATGCCTGTATTTCCCTAATTGTTAATGTGTGTTTCCATGCTGGACTCCCACGGAGGTTGTATATCAGATTGGACTGGACTAGGCCTGCTAACATCAGATCTTGTCAGATGAGATCAAGTACATTAGATCTGATTATATATGGTAGGCTATTAGTTTAGAATAAATGAGCTTAGATCCATACAGATTATTCAGATGAGATAAAATTAAAGCGTTTATCATATTAGCCAAATTAAATCAGATTTGATCAGAATAGGTCTTTTCAGATTTGTGAGATTAGATTAAATAAATATTCAATTCATTTCAGATTATATATGATTAGATTTGATTAGACCTCGATGCAGGAAACTCAATGGAGACGTCCGTTGATGAACTACTTGTCATTGTGGTCGATCTGCTCGGCTGCTTCGATGGGTTTCTTTCGATGAAACTGTCGTACTTTCGATCTCTTGGTGTCTTTTTCACTCAGTTTTTTAACGTTACTTCGGTCGCAAAAAGTGCGGGTCGCGGAAACGATGAAGTGAACTGCCAGTTTCAGTGAATATCGGTTTTGAAAAATTGTTTTTTGCTATGAAATTGTAACATATTAACCTCACAGGCCTACTTCTTCCGAAACCAGAAAATTTCGTCTCTGCACTGTTACCATAGTGACGATTTTTACGTAACTGTTTCCTGATTATTATAGGCTTTCATGCTGATAACGTCATATTTTTTTGCAACGTCATTATTATAATTGGTAGAAATACGCATTTAAATCAAAGAATTTAAGAAAAAACTATTTAAAATATTTGGTTTAAATCGTGAACTTCTATATACATTAGGGATGATTAGGCATCTTAATGTATATAGAAGTTCATGGTTTATAGGCCTATAGAGAACTTGCAACTTTACGGGAATTTCTGTTTTGATGGTAGATGGCACGTAAAATTCCGTTCTAGGCTGAGACCAAGTTAGAGCCCTGCAGCCTACTGTATGTGGCGTAAATCGGGCCTATGGACTTCAGGGTGGCAGATGGATTTCCTTCAGAACATTAAAAAGTACGGAATGTTATAAATGTTACTAGTTGGCCGTCTCACGTAGGACTCGAACCCAAATACGGTAATTATTTTCCTCCATTAATGTCTCGAATAAACTATGGACCTATACAATAGTTATTGACTTAATTTGGTTTTAAATGATTCGCCGTTTAAAAAAAATCAAAACCGAATCTTAAGAATCCATAAGAGGCGACTTTCCGACGATGGCAAAATTCCGATGGTCTGGCCAACTCTGCCGCTTCTATACAGAGCAGCGGTCGTACGCTCTGAATAAATTTATAGCCGCGCCGTGGAATGCCAGCTACACCCAAGTTGCTGTCCTCGGCTGGTGGGCAGGTCGATGCAAATAAGATAATCGCACAGAGTTGGGTACTGAGTGACATCTGCAGAAGGTCTCGTTTAGCATAACATAATTGTCAATTCCCATTAATGTCAGTGTAACGCGTGATTTTTGTGATAGTTCCTTTACTGCGTGCGATTTATCGCTCCGCTGGAGAAAGGAGCTGCGGCGCGTGGATGCTGGTGGATAAAAGGATGGATGGATGGAAAGAGGATGAGGCAGTTGCCGTCGTGTATCTCTGCGTTTAGGTGATGTGATGATGACGACGACGATGAAGCAGAGACGAATTTTTGCGACAAGAGGCACGTAACCTGGCGTGCAGTTTCAGAAACCGAGGAAGTGGAGGAGGGAAGAAAGATGCGGCTGGTACAGAGGCTGGCGTTTCTCGCTGTTCTGCATTCGTGGTGATGCTGATGACGATGATTTCGTTAGTGACCGTCGCGAAAGTCGATAGCGTAGTGTGTGCATTGTAGCCAAGGCCCGACGGGCGGGATCGAGCCGGCTGCTGGCGGTGGCCGAGAGCTCCAGCCCTCACACAAACCGTGGTCGGTTCACCCGGCCGGGCAGATCGGAGATACAACGCCTCTCGATGGCTGTGCACGATTGCTATGGGTTTGCATTAAAATGCATCGCTGCTTTGGTCTGAACGATTCCAGTACGTATTTGATGGACGTTTGTATTTGACGATTGAGTTGTTTTACTCCATCTCCTTATATTATTCTTCTGAGTTTGTGAATCGCTAACATTGTGGGAGTCGCGTTACGTTGAAGGCAGTTTCTGAAATAAAAATTTACGCTGTACGCGGCAAATTTTTGACTTTGACTAAGAGTTTGTAATTTGTAATTATTTGCTGGGAATGGCACAAAACTGCACGAAAATTATTTAATTATCTAGCCACCG